>WHYT01015619.1:35026-75385 GCA_009806455.1 Tetrax tetrax | reverse complement strand
AAAAAAAAAAAAAAAAAAAAAAAAAATCCATTGGTAAATGTATATTAGACTGGATGTAGCTAAAAACATACATAGATGCATATGATAGACAAATTAGACAAAATGAAAGGGATCTGAGTGTACACTGATCCCATTTCATAACATTTGTATACCTCAATCTCAGATTCACCCATCTTCACATCATCTCACAGATATTATCACTCTTATTTTGCATACACCGAGGCACAGAAAAACATCTTGTATTCAGACCTCCAGGCTTAAACAGTGCCCTCCTTCCTTTCAATAGAATTAAAGCTAGCATTACCAGCATAGATTTCTCTAAAATAGAAGGAAAGGTCCAAACCCTGCAAACTAGAAGAAGCTAAGCATTTAGTAGGATAACTTTTTGCTATGGAGACCTCAATGGGAGTCATAGGTGTGCAGCATCTTTGAGGATTTAACCTATCACTTTCAAAACAGGCAGCGTGAAGCTTATTTTCTCCTGTCCTCACTCACCCAGACGGTGCTTTGTTAAGAACTCTATATTCAGAGCAAAAGATAGTTTTGGATTTCATACTCAAAAGGTGTAACTTGAATTCCTGAGCTAATTGAATTAGATGAATGGTTTTCCCCTGGACCTTATGGGGATCAAAACTTGTCATTTTTCATTTCCATTAATGAGATACCATAGATATACACTGCCAGCAATTCCAGCAAGAATGAAAGTGGAAAGAAGAGCAAATGATCAGACTATCTTTTTGAAACTTAAACTCTGAAGGTTGTTAGGGAACTTTTCTTTCCCTGCCTTACTACTGAGGATTTTCTTGCCCCTTTCTCTAACTAATCGACCATTCATCAGAGAAGGAAGAATCCAGACGAATAAACACAGATCTATTACAGCATCCTTTACAAAAGCCCCTAAACTTCCTGTTTTCCAATTCTTTCTTGTACAGAATAAGATAGACCTAGGTGTGACCATATTTAACAAAACTGAACCTAGAATTCGTCATTAATTTTCAGCACTTTCCCAGCATAGCAGAAAGTTTCCCAGGAGAAGCTACAGAGGGCTAAAGCTTCAGATCAAAGCCAAAAAACCTATTTTTATTAGGGAAAAAAAAAAAAAAAAGAAAAGTGCATTTCAAAATATAATTTCAATGGAGCCCCTGGGAAAGTTTTTCTTTGTATTTTCTTTTTCTGTTTTTTAGAGCTTTTTAAATGGAAAATAAATCATAATAGAGGATTTGGAGAAATTGTTTGGAACACAAGGCTGAATAGACAGGATGATTGTAAGAAATAAACTGGCACTTTGATGTATGTTGGCATTGGACCAAGAAACTACACGAGTTTTTGTCCTGCACAGCACTAGCAAGATCTCTGAGCAGGAGGAGAGCTGAGAGTTGCCTTTAAAGGCTGTACTTGGAGGAGTGCAATTTCATATTGCAGCAGATGTGATGCTGGTGGACAGAATCACACTTATTCTTCAAGAGGGAAGCTCTCTGAACTGAATTTATTGAAATACTTTAGTGATTAAAAACAGTGTGCCCAGGCTGGCTTGTAAGGGGTTTTGTCTTCCAAGGATCTGTCTCACATGTGGAAGAGGCAGAGTGAGGTTACATACCATTTCCAACTGCATCTTGTTGCTGTTTTCTACGAACATTGCTCATGAAGGTTGACAGTGTATTTCAAGTATTATTAAACATTTGACTTCTTTTCTTTATGTGAACTGGAGAAAGCAAAGTACTCCCCTGACTGCCATTACTGTTACTATGTCCTCATTCTTCTCCAAGTTGAGCATCCTCTTACCATATCCTTTATGAAGAGTATTATCTTGTGATTGGAAATGGAAGACTGGAGCTTCACTGGGAGTCAGGCTTGCTCTTTAATCTAGTCACTGGCAACACTGCCCGTCATTATCCTTTTGCTGGGAACCACCTTTAGTACGTGAAAGGGACACAGTGTTCCCCGTCTCTCTCATCCATTGTTAGACATTCACCCACACAAAGTCAGGATGGGTCTGTTACCAGTGGCATGACCTAGTTCTGCTAGCGCTTTTATTTTTCTACAGCCAGAAGCTTTCAAAGAAATCTCTAGCATTAATTTGTTTGTGTAGCGCCCTTGAGCAATGACAATGTTTGGACTTTGGGCTGAAATTAGTAACCCCTTCTTTAAAAAATATTGGAGATGAAATTAAGAACAAGGTCATAAAGTCACAATCTGTAGCTGCAGGGCAGGATAATGTCCCTCTTTTAGACTAAGGCCTATTCCCTGTCACATTTAAAAGTACAAGAACATACTAAATGAAGCCACCAAAAAGTAATAGAAATTGGTACTGTGTAGTCCTCTGAGTGTAGAAGTCCGATGAAAGCTGGGAACCCAAAAGTCTGTCCCTAGGTCCATGAGATTCATGACTTTGAGAAACAGCATGTAAAATACATCACATAATGTCCTCTAGGGAAAGATTTAAGTGCTCAACTCTCTTTTCTGCCTAAGCCTGCTTGGAAGCCTTAAATAACATTCTTTCATTTTGGGGGGCTTTAAAGAACTTCCACTTTTTTACTTTCTAAAATTCAGCACGACAGATGTACCAAACAGTTGTTTCATAGTGGTATCCAACTCTCTTAATCCTTTGGCAAGAAAATTCCTTCCTTCCTCCCAAAATAGTATTACTACAATGTCTCTTATCCAGAAGTTGCACTGCTTAGTCAGTCAGCTCTTCAAGACAAGTGAGAGTTGGTTTCACTATACTCAGTCTATACTTATTTTTAAGCCACACGGGCAAGAGAAGCTTAGGCAAAACAGAAAGAAAAAACATCTACTTCACCAGGAGATTGCCACACAGTTTTGGATCTTGTCAGCAATTATAACTACAGGTGCATCAGCCTAACTGGAAATATTGATTCACTTCATATGCCTCTGGTACTTAAAAAAGGAAGACATAGAGCATAAACTAGGCCAGATCTTCAGTTAGGGTAAATAGTCACAAATGTATGTAGGAAAATAGAACTACCCTTGTTTACACCAGCGAAAGGTCTGGCTCATGATAAATGCAGAGAAAAAGCTGAGCAAAAATTTCAAATATTTGCATCTATTTACATACATATACATGTACACCTAGACACTGCTTATTGAATTTGTAAAGTCAAGCACTCAGGCATTAGCAAACATCAGAAGTAAGGTTGCCAGTGCTATTTGCCTTTTCTCTCATTGCGGCTGTTGATTATGAAGCCACTTTTAATTACATGAAGACATGTTGTTCACTCCATGGGTGTCCTGCCTCATTCAACACTCAGGTTGAACAGGCCTCATTTTGCACATAATGATCCTGTACGTGCTTTCCCACCGTTGATTACCAACCATGGGATTCAGCTCACCTCCTTACAGATATCCCACAAGTAGACATTTATATCTGAGCTAGCTGCTCCCGGCTCCGTCTCTAAAGAGGGGGAAGAAAGAGGCATTTTAAGAGCTGACCCATTTTAAATGCGTGTTTTAGAGTCAAATAAATCACCCCCTAAGGAGAAACACTCCTCTCCCTTGACTATAAAGAGACTTTGACTAGCTCAGACAGAGCCCTCTGCACTGTTAATGCATCCCAATGGGTGTGACCCCAGCTGTTATCTAGCACATAGTCTTTAAGTTCCAGACAAAGAGATATTATCAGCCCTATGGGTAACCTGATGGTCCCTATAACACTATCTGAGTGATTCCTGTACCAGATTCACACTGCTGGTAAGAGGGTTCACATCACCCAGATTCTGGTACTAGTGTTTGCTAGCAGAGCCCATCTAACCTTATGCCATCGATAATCAATGGAAGAAGTCTTCTCCGGAGAACAATTCTCCACTGGCTCCTGAGAGAGGGTATGGGGATGTATTCTGTGCTTAAAGTTGAGTGAACCAAATAACTCTCTCACCCAGGACTTCCTTTTTTAGACTACTTCAGGTAACACTTTACGTGTGAGCGCAGAGTCCTTCTTTCCTTTCATTACTGCTGTGACCCAGCACACACCTTCACAAATCAGACCCCAGGACCCAAAGTCAGGCACCAGAAAATGAGGAAGAAGTCATTAGTGACCACACCTGAGAAGTTCAAATCTTCATTTACAGCACACACAAGGTATTATCTTGATCTTCAAAACAGGTCAGCATCTTGTCTTTTAACTCCATACATCCTTTTACAATAGGTGAGGACAGATTTTTTTTTTTTTAATTTTGCAGTCCTGTCTAACTATGAAGATATATCCATCCTTTTGAACAAAATGAAGCAGAGATTCTTAAGGCCTCAAACCAAAGAGAAATTCTCTCCCTTGGCCTTGTTATGACATCCATGCAGAATTTTTAAGCTAAAAAAAAAAAAAGATAAAAAGAATGTCAACTTCCCTCCTTCTGTCAGGTATGCATAAGCATATCTGTGGCCCCTGCAATTCTGTCGACTTGTTGGTTTTCTCTTTTGCCCACAGGCTCAAACTGTCCCATCCTGAAGCTCACAGATGAGGGTGGGCAAGGGTCTGAGAAGAACAAACCTGAGGTGAATCCAGCACAAACTCAGACACAAGTAGAAATGACAGTATAATTGTGTCTTCCATGTCCCTGCAGCTCTGTTTTGCGTGTGTGTGTGTCCCTTTCTTCTGTTTGTCTGCGTTCTTGCTTGTATCTTTTTACAACTCACATCACCTATCACTTGTTTCATTTGTTTTCTTCAGCCATGCTAAAGCTTTTGTAATCTTCATCTGCCTCATTCCTGGCCCCAGTCCATGTAAAAGGATGCTGTGCCCTATCAGTTCACACTCCCTACCAACCTGGTATTTAAAAGTTGGTTCAAATTTATCCCATTCATTCTGTTTACCAAAATGTATCACCCACTTCTGGGTGTAGTTCACTCTGAATTAAACCAGATTTGAACTATTTCTATGCAGTGCTTGAAAATAGCAATAAAGTCACCGAGAGGCAATGACAAACCATTTCCCTGATTGGATCACATATCCAAACTTAACTTCAGACCACAAAACCTTCAAGTTTAGACTAGACTATGCCCAACAGAAAAAGAAAATGATCAAGGTATTTAGCAGTGAGAATCTATTCCCATGTAAGTCATACAAACTGATGTTTTCAAAAGCATATGAATTTGCCACATTGGGGAAGTTTTTGCAGTCCAGAAGAAGACACATCAGTGCAGTGGGGATATTTTGTGACCACCAAATTCTGGCCAGAATTTTACTAAAGCATGGAGGCATTTAATCCTTTTCCAAAATAGATCAACTTATCATTTAGGGAAAAAAACAACAACAACAACAAAAAAAACCCAAAACAAACAAACAAAAAAACCAAGCAAAAAAACCCAAACAAAACCAAAGTGGTATTTTTGTTTCTTGTCTTCATCCATGGAATAATGAACCATGTTGGCTGACTTCAAAAAAGTAGAAGAAAAAACTCACTCACAACTTGAGGCAGACACTCTGGGATGATTTCAGTTACAGAAGCTTAAATTCAGCAGTTGTTGTCAGGTTACATGATAAAAGCTTGTTTGCACACCCACATAGGAGCACAGAGAGACAACAGCACATGGGAAAGACCAAATAATACACCACCAAGTTACTTCCATGCCCACCGTCAGGGCCATCCACTCATCAAAAGCCCATGTCCACAAACCCAGAGGAGCACAGGGGCATGATGCCAGACAGGGACCAAAATCTAAAGAAACAAACACCCTATCTGCCTTCTCCGACCCTCAGGTGTCCAGCAAAACCTTCACCTTCCCATACAGGTGTGACACCTATCACCACAAGCTATGAGGAGCAGCTCTTGAGATCACCTTTTGGGCAAATGGGAAGTTCCTCACCAGCAGTATGGGACATGTTATAGAATGCAGAGGAAAAGTATTCTGGAATTGCACTGGACTTATAATGAGATATTTAGGGAAGGAACCAAAGGAAAGAAAAGGGAAGGATTTAGGTGATTTGGAAAGAAAAAAAGCGTGGGAAAATAGATAGATAAGAGGCTAAAAATGGTCTGTCATATGTACATAATCTGCTGGTTGGTGCACTTGTCTGGCTGTGCCCTGTGCCTGCAGCAAGATCTGTCCTGTCTTCCTGTTAAATTATTTTATTTTTCCTGGGTGAAGGCTATCTATTCTGTGTGGACACATGTGTATAGGGTTTTAGTTCAGCAACTGGAGTCAGACCATGGGAGGGCCCCTCTGTCCATTTTACAGCAGCTGGAGCAAGTGTGGGTGTGTGGGTGAGGGTGTGAATGCCAGAGAGGATCAAAGTGGATGGGCCAGTGAGAAGAAGAAATTGCATAGGGGAGTTGGATATGGGACGAGGTAAATCCCAGCCAGCTCTGTGTGTGTGATGGTCTGCATCAGCATATTGAGTAGGGCTATGTCCTCAGATGCTCATATGTGCAGGTGCCAGCAACTGGTGAGACTGGGATCAAGGAACAGGTACGGGGAAGATTCAGTGTCTGAGGCCGTTGATGAAGAGATCCACCATCTACATAGAATCATAGAATGGTTAGAGTTGGAAGGGACCTTCAAAGGTCATCTAGTCCAACCCGCCTGCAAGGAGCATCCCCGACTAGATCAGGTTGCTCTGAGCCTCATCCAGCCTGGCCTTGAATGTTTCCAGGTTTGGGGCATCCACCACCTCTCTGGGCAACCTGTTCCAGTGTTCTACAACTCGCATTGTGAAAATTTTTTTCCTAATATCCAATCTAAATCTACCTCCCTCTATTTTAAAACCATTGCCCCTTGTCCTATCACAACATGCCCTACTGAACAGCCTCGCCCCATCTTTCCTGTAGGCCCCCTTGAGTTACTGGAAGACCGCTATCAGGTCTCCCCAGAGCTTCCTCTTCTCCAGGCTGAACAGCCCCAACAATCTCAGCCTGTCCTCATAGGAGAGGTGCTCCAGCCCTCTGATCATCTTCGTGGCCCTCCTCTGGACCTTCTTCAACTGGTCCATGTCCTTCTTATGTACATATACATGTAAGTATGTCCTCACTGGTGGATCTCCATTCTTCCCTCAGAGAGGGGAGCAGGATGAGACTGTTGGTGCTGTCTATGTTTGTGGGAGTGCTCTGAGTGTCTGCCTGTGATCTGTGTGGCCAGACATGTATCTATATATATCTATATGTATATGCGGTCTATGTGGATGCTCTATGAGTGTGTGCCCACTGGGAATGCATCCTCATCCTTGCTACTGGTTGGAGCAGGAGATGAGGATCTGTAGTAGCCTCACCTCTCTTCAGCTATTGGATGGAGCATGATTTATTTTTCTGTAGTACTAATAACTAATTGAATACAGCATCCGCTAATAAAATATATATTAGAATAGCAATGTTAAGTATTGGTACCAAACACTCTCAAAATAATATCACAGAAATAACTCTCCTAAGTCTCTGGCCAAAACTGGAAGTGCAATAACCTTCCAGAAGACCACTTTTCAAAAGTTATTCAAGACTTTTCATTGACTGCTGTGTGTTAGCAAAGGTCTAGAGTAGTTTATTTAATGTTTTGTGAATTCTCATACAGTCCAGATATGATCAATAAAGCTTCTGGTTACAGACATCACTACTGAGCCTCTTAAGGAAGTCTTGGTATATTGGGAAAAAATGGTACAAATCACTAGATTGAAGCTGGAGTAGTCTAGACATTAAAGAAGATTATTAATTTGCTACTGCTCATTCACAGGAAAGTGAAAGAGGAAAGCTTAATATGTATGTGGTTTGTTTCTTTAAAGGTGACTATAAAGTGATGCTGTTTTTTTTTTGTCTGGAGGTGGCAGACTCTCCAACTGATATTTTAGGCTGACCAGAACTACCCTGGTTGTAAAACCTGAAATTTTGACATGAGTCAGCAGTGAGATGGGAGAGTTCATTAAATTATTAATCTCTTAGATAAATATACTTGGAAAGCTTTGGAAAGAAAACAATTTTTCATTATTTATCAAATCAGACAACTCATTTTATTTAACCTGGTTTCTTTTTTCTTTTTTTTTTCTCATGCCCTAGCATCATACTGTGGCATTTACTTGGATTTCTTATTCTGCAGCAGCTATTATGTACGCCTCGCCATGTCAAGTGACTGCTTCTTTTACTCCAGCTGTGAAGACACCTTAGTCTCAGGTCAGATGGTACCTGTTTAATTCCTTGGTGTTGGAAACAATGATAATTAGCATACCCACCCTCTCACAATGATCTCTGACTGGGATGCTGAATGGCTTGAAGAGCATACACTACTATATGGCATTCTTTGGGTCATATATATCCTGATGCTTTTTTATTTGCAATCATTTTTGAGAGATAGGTTGGTAGGAAAAGCTCCCTGGTATTGCAGGAGGACAAAAACAAGGAACCAGCAGCAGAAAAGCTTGAGCCATACTCTCTATAGTAAGCTAACAGTATAATAAGGAAAAAATCCCGTCGTCTGTAATGTCAACATTGCAGCTTTAACCAGGGCTGACTGATGGTGTCTGAAGTGCCATTGTTCTGCTCCAGCTCTGATATCAATAGGGAATCAAGGAAATGAAGGCTTTCCAGGCAAGGGACATCAAGCAGAAGGGGAGAAGAATATATGGACAATGGTTTGAACTCTTAAATCTCATGCAGGCAGCTTGGATTTAACTGACCCAGGAAACCTGTAACAGAAGATTCAAGCCCACACAAAGGAATGGTTAACAAGGGCAGCAGAGAAACAAGTGAAGACACTTTTTCAGTGAAGGACAGACTCAACCTCATTAGTGACTTGAATTGATATATTTATGACTGCAGATTCTACTTACATGTTATCTGCTCTAGCATAAGAACAGGACATTTTCGTAGCGGAAAGGGAAATCTATATAATGAAATATGCTTTTCCCTTTTTACCAGTTGTGTAGTAATAATCAAAGACTAGCCCAAAGTAATGTAACAAACATTTGAGGAACTTTGCAAAGGACTTTCAAGTTCTCCATGTGTTTCAGTTTTCCTTACTATCTCTTTATTGTTGCCATCAATAAGAATTTTGTCTAAAGCAGAGGTGGAGATTAAATGAGTGATTTTCCCCTTAGAGTGCACTTCACAGACATTGACCGTTATGAATGTCTTTCAGAAGTGAACGGCTATCTCAGGAGATTTTTTTCACCCCTTGTTTGTCAGTTAAGACCCAATTCCATTTGTTATGCTGTCTGTGGCACACATACAAAAGAGCAGAGTAAACTTTCCAGTTTCTAATGAAACATTTCCCAATGTGAAATAGTTAATCTGCCAAAAATCAACCTTAATTTTGGGGATCTGATGACTTTTGTTTAGTTTACAGATCTGTTTTTCCAGCTTTCCCATAAATTGCAAATTTAATTTTTTTTCTTCTACTTCAAAACATTTTTCATTTGAAACATTTGGGAATTCATTGGGATTTTACCCCTTTGGTTAATTCTACAATCAATGATGTGTTTGATCATTTAAGAGCCTATAGTCTAAGAAACTCATTATTGCTAGTAGTGATTGGATGCTGCATCCTGATATGGACTAATGCATTTGGATGTCTTGAGCAAAATGAGTTTAGTGTTACCAGGCATTACTTAGGATCTTATATGTGCCATGGGAAACAAAGATAAAGTTGATGAAGGGACCAACTGAGTCACTGAGTCTATCTGTCCACCATTGCCAACATATATGTGACTACAGGAAAGCCAGTAAGAAACTCTTTAGCAGGGCCTGTTGTGGTAGGACAAGGGGTAATGGCTTTAAAATAGAATAAAGCAGATTCAGACTGGACATAAGGAAAAAAATTTTTACAGTGAGAGTGCGGAACACTGGCACAGGTTGCCCAGAGAGGTGGTGGATGCCCCATCCCTGGAAACGTTCAAGGCCAGGCTGGATGAGGCTCTGAGCAGTCTGATCTGGTTGGAGATGTCCCTGCTCCATGATTCTATGATTCTACAACTAATGCACCTCTTTACATCCAACAGGTTTCCTTTTAAATGTATTGGGATTCTTGACCTTCCTGTTCTGGTTGAATAATATTTGGATAAATAGATAGATACATAAATGGAGTGACAGAGAGTTGAAAATACTCTGGAATGCATTTTGATTTCCTTTGCTGATGATCTATTGAATACACCTGATGCATTCTATGTGTTCATTGACTTTTCTATTTGTTTTATACTTGTACTCATTTTTACTGATCACCATCCTGCCTTCTGTAATGTCAAGATATAATGAAAAATCTTCCACCAACAAAGGTATTTTTTATAGCTTTATACCTGTGGTTTTTTTCTGCATCTGTGCCTGTTGCTTTTTGATGAAGTTTCAAATGCGCAGCACACAGTCATAGCTCAGGATTTGGCAACTGTCTTTTTTTTTTTTTTTTTTTTTTTTTTTTTTAATTTCTTAAACATCTACTTTCTGGAGGATGTAAGGTTTTATTTCTATCTCTTAAGAAAGTAATTAGCAGTCTCTGTGGCCTCCAAATTAAAATTATGGACATGAAATGAGAAGAATCCTAAAAAAACCCTCGAGTCAACCAGAGAGAACCAATAACATGTTTGTTAGTGCACTCTCACAATTTTGAATGTATTTCATGATTTGCCAGGAGGAAGGGCTGAGTTTTGGTATTCATAGTCCTGAATCTGGGAGCAGTGTGGATAAGCACAACAACATATAATGGCCTGAAAATATGCACACATAAAATAGATCTTTACAAATAAACTTCCAAAAAGAATGTGGGTAACAATAAATGCCTGGGTGAAAAAGTCTGCCTTGCTCACACCTGTGTCTGTTCAATGAATAGAGGAAGAATAACAGACTGTGGTGTCAATCCAGTGCCTTTTTTCTAGCACTAATTAATTTTGAACACAGACAAAAAATTATTTCAGTAAATAAAAATAGGAAAGTAAAAAAAGAGCTTGGGAGAGCCTGCGTAATTCTGATTAACTTTCTTTTGTAATGAAATTGCTCATAAGTGACCTAAAGTGCAGTAAGCTAGGCATATGCTTAATTACTATATGATAAATAAATATTCTGAACCATAACCTCACTTCTTGGTAAAAGAATAGCAGACTTGGGTAGACAAAGTGGTTAAAACAATGAAGGAAAAGGGACAGTGTGACTTGGCTTCTTCTGCTCTAACTAGAACTCTTTGTATTTGAATAGAAGAATCCCAGGTCATAACTTCACTATTTATTGTTAAATTGTCATTATCTCTGTCACCTCCCTGTTAGTCAACCAGGGTGAACTGTATTCAGACAGTATCTGGGTACTCATCAATGCGTATCTGTTCTCAGCGAAGCTGTGACAAGGGAGATCCACTTATTTCCTTCTCTCCCTGGGACCTTCCATGCAGCTGACAGAAACTAAAAGGACTGTGGTCTTCTACATTCTTCAGGATGGCACGCCACAATGGTTACAAAATAGGGCTACAGATTATTATTTCACTAACCATCACAGCATTCAGAGAAGGGTTGTGTTTGTGAGACTCAGTCCTGTCCTGTGCACTCGGAACAAGTTAGGCTTGGTATTGTCCAATGCAGTTTAGAAGAACAAGAGATGTTTTCTCCAGGAACACCAGGGTAATACATATTGCCATGAAGAATGAAATAATTTATTTTAAGTGAAGAAAAAAAAGGAGCAGACTGGTCCATTAAAATAGTAATAAAAATTAGTATTTTAAAAAATCCTTATTAATTTTCAGGAAAAAAAAGACTTTTTGATCTGTAAAATTTTCCTCTATTTGGCCTCCACTCTAACTGAAACAGTAAAATTTTGAACTGTGTCATTTTCCAGGAAACAGAGAACCCAGTCTCATTTCCTATTGCAAATACAGTTGCTAAAGAGCTGGAAGAGTTCTTATTCTTTAAATCAAGGCAGTGCTTTCACCAGTATAATTCTTATATGGTTCAAAGGGTGCTTGCTTTGGTTTTGTTGCTTTGACAACAGATTGAAGAAATATTTGAAGGAATCTATCTGCTTTAGCATCACAAGAGTACGAATTGGAAGTTGCCTCCACATTTTGAATGAAGCTTTGAAGAAGGTAAGAAGTAATGTGAGTTCGCTCCCGCCTGCAATTATACTGCTGATAAGATGTTAATGAAGAGAAGCGCTGAATAGAGTCTGCAAAGTAGTTATAATCAGGTCTTGTTGTAATTAAAATTGTCAACAAATTGACACTCTTAGTGACTTGTACTAAAACTGCTAGGAAACTGGAGCTGGGAACATCTGTGCATACACTAAGGCCACTAGCTGAAGTGTTGCCTCCTTTCAAGGATGACCTTTTCCTTAGGAAGTTTCCCATATACTGGGTCAAGCTAAAGGTCCTGTTAGCCTAAAATATTAAATCTACCTCAGGCCAACTGCATCTGTTTTGTGAAAGTGTATAAGAAGTCAGGCAAGCACAGAGCGATACTTTGCCTCTTTGCTTTTCTTCCCCTGGCAATACACAGTTTCAGCACTGCTGTTCAAGACTTTTTGGAGGTGTCCAAGCTTCTAAAACTTCTGGATACTTTTAGACCTACAAAGGAATTGAACTTTCTCTGGGCTTGAAATGCATGTGTGTATATCTAAGCACCTCCATATCTCCATCTACCCACACAAAGCTTGTTATTTACATGGCTCACTTCAGCAATGGTCCAACCGTGGAAACTATGGAATTAGCACATTTAATAAGGAATTGGACAGGGTTTGGTTAGTATGCAAGGCCAGGCTATGGATGACTATAGACGAGATTTTGTTGCCTGGCTGCAGTTCTTCTGAACCAGGTCATCTTTTCTTAGTATAATGTTATATTTTTTCCTTCTATCATTACATCAACAAAAGTTCATGGACAATCATTAGCAGCAGTTTCACAACCTTCAAAAGGTATCACCCCTGTATTCTACTGTAGAGGGAAACACACTGTCTAACTCTCAGCCTTTCACCCTCAAGTATTTGTGACTTAAAAACAAGTTTGAAAGCAACTTAAACATGCGATGCATCATATATTTATAAGCCAGGAGAAGAAATCAAACAGCCTAGGATGGAAGGGTGAAAATAGCCCACATCTATCTCTATAGGTAGACTTTTTTTTGTGTACAACACCTAACCTCTGAGTCAAAAAGACTTTAGCAAGAGGTGTGAAATAACTCCTTGCTTTTGCATAGGATGAATGCAATGTGATGTGATTAAAAGGATGATTGTAATATTGTATGTCCTGAAACATTTATAAGCTGGCATTAAAAATGCTCCCTGGTAACCGGTTTTGACATCAGCATTATTAAATGCTAATCAAGAAAGAGGAATCACTAGATAAACATTAAGCAATAGTGATCATGGAGTGTTAGTAAACATGGGAAGGAACAACGTGTTCTCACATGTGGCTAGAGCTGGAATCTGCACCATTTTTATCTATTATTATTACTACTTCTTTGCCTCTCTGACTGGCTTGCATCACTGGGCATTCTGGGAGCTTTTTTTCCTAATTGTGGTTGGGGGAAGTGGAAGTGAGAATTTGCTTTTCTGCTTAAATTCTGCATTGTTAGAGCAAAATAAAAAAAAAAAATACTAGTAAGATTTGTGAGGATTAGAAGTTTGTAACTATTTCTTGCAAAATTTTTAACACCTTCTTTAAAGGCCTCATATATTAGTCCTGCTAGAAGTGCAGAATGGAAGAGTGATGGAAGAATGTTCTGAATAAAGATGTTTTCCTATTTTTTTTTCATGTTTTATTTGTGGAACTAAAATTGAACTTAAAATAAGTGTTTTCAAAGTCTGAGTTCAGCAAACTCTCTCTGTTATTTAAAAAAAAAAAAATAGTTTCCATGCACCTAGTAAAAATGCATTATGTTTCTTCAGGATTAAAGGCAGGGAAGTCAAAAAACCAAACCAAAACAAGCAAGCAAAGAAGAGATGACTTTACAGCAGAGCTCTGCTTTCCCTTCCACTGTTAGAGACTTAACCATGCTTAAACATTTTGCAGCCTGTGAGACAACAGCCACCCAGTTCCTCTAACGTATGCTGATTGAACATTTCTGTTGGTCTGGTGTCCCCTGAAAGGCATCACAGTCCTGCTCAACTTCCTCCTCCCTTCTAGACCATTGACATATGGCTCTGCCTGGGGCTGCTTCATGTCAATTGGGGATTCTTCCCTGATGGGGAAATCCTTAATGGTCAGTTTAAAGCAGCTGGAGATATCCTTTAAAATGCTAGAGCAATTGGAAAACAGGGGTTAATCAAGTCTGTCCTAAGTTTTGCTTGGAAAACCTAACTTATGTGCTTGGGCTTTAGAGACAGAGCAAATGGGACAAGGAATGGACTTTCTTCCAAACGTGAAGTGTGGTTTTCATGCTGTTTCTTTTATATTCTTTTGGACAATAAAATTAAGTCTCTCCTTTATCAGCAATTGGTTATCTTGTGTATATTTTTCAGAGCCTGTCAGTAGGTGCCAAGACCCATAGGACAAGTCCCTTCTCCTTGCAGGGGGGTTGGACTAGATGACCTTTAAAGGTCCCTTCCAACTCAAACTACTTAATGATTCAATGATTCAATGATTCAATGATTCTATGATTCAATGATTCTATGATTCTATGATTCTATGATTCTATGACAAGTGCATTTAAACAACACCCCACCAGACATACATATTAAGGTACATATTTTTGATTGCCACTTCGAGCTCCACACCTTACACAGCAACATGAGTGTTGAGATCTCACCCAGTTCTCCCAGACAAAGGCTTGATAACATACAATTGACAAAATCAAAAATACTTATTTTGTATTTCAGAGTACATAACTGCATAACGTAAGCCCATTCATTTTAGAATATGTTATCTGGACCTGTTACAGCAAAGGGGAAAGTAAGCCTTCCATGGACCATTCCCACTTTATTTTTCAGTCTTGTCTGTTCCTTGTAGCCAGGCACTTGGAGTTTGTGTCTGACTCTTATTTAAAGCAACTGATTCAAGTTCTGTACCTGAGTTTTCTTAGGCTACACTCCAGGTAAGGACCGTAATATCCATGCTTAGGCACAAGGGAAAAGTTATCTTGATGCAGTCAATCCCATGAACACAGGGAAGTGATGACTTGGCATTCAAGTGCTGAATCATCAATCATAAAGAATCAATCTTCACTCCCTGAGGAGCTGGCCCCAGGCAAACATAATTCTCTCACTGCCACAGACCTGATGGCTCTTGTCCCATTTGTAGGGAGTATATTTGTTCTTATTTCAACATTGATTCACTTGGCATTCAGTAGTATTTTCCAGATTCCCAGAAAATGTCACCTAATTCATCCTCTCTAAAACAGGTGGTGATGTTTGTATATTAGAGTATCCTAATACTTGTTTACCAAGTAGTATATTATACTTTAAGAGCCAAATGGAAAACAAGATCCTGTTGGTTCCCATATTGCCTTTTTTTGCCTGTGATTTGAAAAAAGTGAGTGGTAGACACACAAGGAGGGCTGTGAGAAGCTTTTTGAGTACTTTTAACTCAGTCGGGCGTTTTGTGTTTGTCACCAGGTAAGTTTGTCACCAGTAAGCCTTATTATTTGTATTCCAATGGCAACTCAAAGGTATCCTTCTGGACTATGACACCGTTGGATTCTGGGACTTGTATTAACCACAGAATGAATGCTAGGCTCTACCTGCTTGAAGCTTTAACTTTTAGACACAATATTTTTTTTTTTTCCTGCGTCAAAATATTCTGAAAAACATGACAATAAGTAAGCTCACAGAATTACAGGAATTTGGAGTGTAGTTTCTGACCTTGTTGGGCAAGGGAAAAAAAAATAAGTTTCATTTTGTTTTTTTTTTTTAACCCTTTATTCTTAGTCCTAGACAGGGAGTCAGAATAGACAACTCCCAAGCACCAGAATATGTTACTAGCTAATTATATCTGAAAGACAGGAGTGCATTTACAGTGCTCTCTTCTGCATAGGTTCTTAGTATAATTTGGGACCTCTTGAAAGGTCATATTAGGAGTTTAGAAATGCTGCAATAATTAGGAATCTGCATCACATTTTCCTCATTAGGAGCAGAGCTGGTACTCAAAACCTGCTAAGGAGAGCACTTTTCTAGAAAATGCAAGACTTTTTTTCAGTGTTCCTGCCATGCTGTGGGGAGTAGGGACTCGCATGTCCTCCACCACAAAACCCAGTCTCAATCACCAGTGCACGCAGTGCTTCAGGAGCTTACATTCCTCTCCTCAGATGTGGCTTTCCACTTGGCCTGAACTGATCTGACATTGTGCTATGGGCTACAAGAGTTATCTCAACTAGCCCGTGCTCCTGACGGATCTCCTGTGATCTTCTGCTGCTATCTTACATGAGTTCCAGAAATCATGCAACCATGGAGTGAGATGATGCAGTTCACTGCTCTGGCTGAAAACGAATTCAAAAAAAAAAAAAAAAAAACCAAACAAAAAAACCCCAAACCTAAACAAAAAACCCAACACCTGAATGCTTGGTTTTCAGTCAAAGAAGCAAACTGATGAGTCTCATCTTGTAGTCACCAACGTACTAAACCTGACATGAGGCCAGGAATGTGGATGAAGAGGAAGGATGGATGACTTATTTCAAGCACAGCCTGTGTTGGATCATGAAATGACAGTGCCCACAACTGAGTTACTGTGTAACCAAGACTGACAAATTCATGTGTTTAGAAGGGGATTGGGCAAGAGGATGTGGGATGGGTGAGAGGTCTTGACTACTTGAAAAACACTGCTGCAAGTACAAAGCAATGTAGTTTTTTAGACAGTCATCCAAGCTGCTCTTTCCTTCACTTACCGGACAGTTGGCTAGATGTTTAACCTTGTTTCTTCCATTTCTTCCGTTTGCCACAAAGTGAAAATTTTCCTTTTATTTTCCTCTTTTTTTTTTTTTTTTTCAATGTCTAAAGGAAAGATGAGGAATAAGACCAATTAATAATAAACAATTTGACCATTTAAGCACTGGAAGAAAAACAAATTTGACTGCTTTCATTTCTCAAAGTAAGACACAATGAAATGGAGCTAGAATTTATTTTTTTTTTAGGCAGAATTTTTTTTTTTAGAGATCTTACTCACTCTATGTGAAATTCATCTAAGGAATATAATGGCAGCAACATAACCTTCAAAATTTTTCTCAAGTGGGACTCCCAACTGTGTGGGTTGTTCATATAGGCCTGAAACTCCCTTCTCACAGATAAATTGGTGTAATGATGGTGAATTTGCACCTTGTTACTCTGGCACTAAATTCCTGGTCCACAGGGAACTTCATAATCACATTTCACTTGTCTAGAAGAGTTTTTGTTCCACCTGCTTTGCTGATCTGGAATTAATAATTGGTAATACCAAAACTAAATGAAAAACTCTGGTTTACCCTTACAGACACAAAAGTTTTGAAATACATCTATATAAATTTTGGGCAAGTCTCTAAACCGAACCTCCGAACCATCCCAGTTTTGTTCATCCTAAGCTTTAATGCTTGGGAAAGTGACCAATGAGGCATAAAGCAAATCTTACTGCTTCATCAGATGGTGAGTGCAATTTATGATCTACTGACAAACCCAGCAGAGAATGCTGAATTATTGTGGTCACGCCTAATAAAATAGCAGGTACAGTCTGCAGATAGGGGCAAAGACTAATCTCAGCTTCATGCACTAATCTTCGCTGAAGCCAATGGGAGTAACCTTGGCCTCAGTTCAACAAAATATTTAAGCACATACTTAAGTCAAGAACTGTGGTTAGAGTTACTGCAAGCTACAAAAGAAAGTAGGAACAAACTCTCAGTGAAACTGAACAAGGTGGCCTTGTTCAGTCCTTTTTTCAAGCCCGATAGCAAGTGCTGTTAAACAGTGTTTAATTCT
The DNA here is from genome assembly GCA_009806455.1 of Tetrax tetrax. Lineage (NCBI taxonomy): Eukaryota > Metazoa > Chordata > Aves > Otidiformes > Otididae > Tetrax > Tetrax tetrax. Next base: position 57,614 of record WHYT01015619.1, on the reverse strand, counting down.
CCCTTGCAGAGAATTTTTTTCACATTTGAAATATTCTTAGGTATATGTTTTAAATTAAGGTTTCCCATTTAGCTGAATTAAGTTTTGAATAGAAAATTCATCCCACAGAACTAGGTCAAGGATGATAGGCAAGTGATTAGGAGGTTCTGCTGGCCAAAGAAATGTACATTAGATCTGTAAAAAGTGTTTTGATTAGCCAGCAAGTTGCCAGGAGACACAGGCAGACATTCACAGTCCCTGCAACAACAGAGATGCAGTCTTGCTGAGACAATGAGGGACCTGCTAGCATGATGAATCCATGATTATCTTTCTCTCCACACATTTCTGCTTGTCCTTCTCACCTAGCTTAGGAGAGCTCTTTTCAGAGAGAATTTCAAGGGCTGCTTTATTTGTTAGGAGACAAGGAGGCACTAATAAATTCCTCCGTGTGAGGTATTTAATTACATAATAATGTGTACACTAATCAAGGTAAATGTGTTTGTGAAAACACCTTGATATGGGAACAGTTAATCACCCAAGGCATTGCTTCTTAACACACCTTGGAAGTTAACTTAATTAAATTAATTAGAACAATGAAAAAAATGAACTGTTTATTGGTCTACAATGGCCCGAAGCGAGTGCTTTCCCACCAATGCTAGGAAATCTCCCACACTGCAAGTAATTTTTTTTTTTTTTCTGAGTCTCTGGTTCTTGCATTTGTGGCAGCTCGTGAGGAGCCTGAAACTTATGACATTTTCCTCTACAGCCTTAACATCTGAACTCTTTGTCTGCAGGAACCAGGTGACTGGTACCCAGTACTGTACCTGCTGCCAAGACCCAGAAAATGAACTAATCTGTGAGCTGATCTGTGCAGGTATGTGCTAGCTAGAAAAGAACAGTTAATACGCAGGGGATATGCTTGCTCACAATAAAAAAAAGCCAACAGAGACATGTGGAAAGACACCTTATTATTTCTAGTAAACTTTGCATTGGATCTCATTATCCATTGTCATTTTCTACTTCCAAATACTGCATCCAGTACAGCCATTTGCCATCCTGTTTTTCTGGTGGAACTAGCTGACAAATAAGGTTATGTTTTCCCCTGTGGCTTCAGCAAATTCTTGTCGACCACAGGTTTGACAGACATACAGCTGGTCTATAGGAATGTGGTTGTCTATTTGGTCACACATGAAGCTGCTGTTAGCTGTATGTGGACACTGGGCTGAGTTAAGCTGCAGGTTCATATATAATTTAAGATGCTGTCAGGACAACATTGACATGGAAAAAAGCAGACATGCTCTTCTAAGCCTTTCTCTCCTGTGCCCCTCTCTTCCCCTCTTTAGCTATGGAGAAAACATTCCTATAGCACTATGGAGACATAGATCTGCTAGATGAAATATATTTATGTATTGCTTGCTTACCTTAAAAAAACCCACTCCTTGACTTGATTCCCAGTGTGATCACACAAAGGTTTGTTTTAGCACAGGATGGGTAGAATATGCAACAGGAGATGCAAGGAGGGGCTGGATGACTATGCAATGGGTCTTCTTTATGGAAGCAGTAGCTTATGCTGACTTAAATCATGCATGAAATTAATGCTGTAGCAAGTCACGCTGAGTGATGTAAGCAAAAGAGTTGGAAGTGTGGCAGAAGAATGGCTGTTCATAACTTCTGCCATAATTTGACCTTTCAGAAGTGATCTAGATCACTCTTTCTAGGTCATCCAGGGGAGAATAGTTAGGGATATGTAGTAAGGCTTGTGGATCCCTCAGGACCCTGACACCTACTTGTCATTTGCTCTCAGATGAAGCAGGGGAGAAAGAGCTTCATCACTGCCATTAGTCTGAGATGGAGATTAGTCTTTCAAGCAAGAGAATAGCTCTTCTTTCATCATGCTCTCCCATTTGTGCTTGTAAAAAAGCAAGATGGAGTTTCTGAGTAGACTAGTTTTAAAGGGATGTATGTATATTATAACCTATACTCAAGGAAAAATTCTTATGGACCAGGACCATCTTGTTATAGGCATTGTGCAAACGTTGAACAAAACAATGAGCTTTGCTCCAAATTAGTGCTCTAGAGTACGGTAAGATGCTTTGTGAACATGAGACTAGCTCCTGTGTTTGCCAGTCAAAGATCCAACTCAGAACTCTTTCAAATCTGATTGCACTTCTTGATAGGATACAAATGGCAGCTTCCACTCCCCCATAAAAACTGTCTTTTGTGGTTCCCAACAGTTTAGTTGCTGGTGCAACTGTCCATTTAGACCAAAACCAGCATTCTCACCCAAACCTATTTATTCACATATCCTAGGAACTTGAGGAGACGCAAACTGGACCCAGAAACAGGCTTCTTGTGTCAATGTGGCTTTGCATCCCAGTCCAAGTGTCCTGCTGCTCAACTTTGCAGTTTGAACACAGGCATGTGTTCATACAGCCAAATTAGTCCCAGCTCTGGCACTGACATGGCCAACAGCACCCCAAGGACCTCCTCATTGTGCTCTGTTTGTGAGTGCTGATGAGCTCTGTGATATGGAGATCTTATTTTACTGACCTGGAGTGTGTTAGTGGCTGAGTCAAAGAAAACAAAACAAAACAAAACAAAACACAAAAACTAGCTGCAAAAACAGTGCTGGTGTTTTTAAAACCCATTGATGATTTTGATAGACAGTTTCTTCCTAGATAGCAGTAGTTTCTGCCAACTATTCTTTGATTACCAGGACTTTTGAAGGCATCTCCAAGCAGTTTAAGAAATAAGAACTGCGAAGAAATGAACTGCAGGTACACTTTTGGCCTGCCATTGCACTACCTCCCTTCTACTCCTGTTCTTGCTCATCTGTATGATCCAGTCTGCCTCACTGTCACAATTGAAGCACAGCATATGAAAAGAGGGAAGAAGGCATTCCTTGAATATGTGACATCAGTGTTCTCTACTTGCATTTCCTAATCATGCTTTTCCCAAAGTCTCCATTTTATTCTACTTCCAGGTTTTATATGCACTCTTTTTTTCTACACAGCTATCAGTTGTTATAATTTTGTTTTCTTGTTCTTTTTTTTTTTTTCCTCTTTATGTATGTTTTGTTATCTTAGAATATTTTTTGTTAGTTTGTGTGCATATCTAAAGGCATTTGTAATTTTCTTGGGATTCTTTCATCAGGAGCTATTATCCTAAACCTATGTTGTTGCTATGTAACGAAGCTGTGCTGCTGTTTCGACATCTTTTTTTTTTTTTCTTTATCTCTGTCCTTCTTTCAATTCTTAATTCTCTTTCTCCCAGACCTTTCTCTCTTCCTTCCTCCACCCTGAAGAAGTCCAAAAGGCATACACCACATACACACATGTGTGCATGCGCACACACACAAACACATACATATACATACGCACAGGCAAACACAAAGAAACACTGGGGAAAAAATACCCTTCAATTCCTCTCTTACTGTTTGGTGGCTTATTTATTTATTTTCAAGGTCTCTCCTGGAGCTGAGAAATAAGACACGACAAGGTGTGTGTTATGCTGAGATAACACATACCTTGGGGGAAGTGTGAAGCACAAGGCAAAGAGGAGCGCCTTCAGTGACCCAACGTGAGAGTTATCTTGTGTTAACACACACCTAGATGTGTCCCATTATGGCTGTGAAGGATGGGGATGGAGGAAGTGGAAATAAAAGGAATTCTAGAACTTAGATTCCTTTTATTGTTATTATTATTTTTAAGTTAGTCTGCAGCATGTCCTTCTGTCATTAAAAGGAGAGTAGGATTCTAGCCAATAATCCTGTGGGAAGTCCATTATAATCCAAAATAATACATGCGGAGATGACAAAGCCAGAAGGGACACTCAAATTTACTCTTACTGTGGATAGTTCCATATCACAATTTATTAAATGTCACTGAGCTACTCAGCATTGGATTCAATGTATATGATTACATACCTTCCCAAAAGGCATCCGTATTAGTTCTGAAGACATCAAAACATGGAGAATCTAATACTTACCTGGGTAATTTGTTACAATAGTTTATGACCTTTGCTACTCAAAAGTTGTGCCTTCCTCCAAATTTTGTCTCTTGGTTTGAATGTGTCCAGTCATTTGTGCTTGTTCTGTCATATTCCATTAGATTAAACTATATATTTTACCTTGTCCTACCTATGTTGTAATGAAGTCACCCCCGGCTTTCATTTCAGAAAATTAAGTGAATTGAGTCCTTTTAATCCTTCATTAAGAACATTTTAAAATCTTTATGATAATTTTAAGACTTCTTTATTCATTACGTTATTTTAGCACTTTCATTTCTCAGGACTACCATGACTCTAAACTCATCAGTGTTATTTACAGAAAATATAATCATTTCCCAATCCCTACTCCTCATTTGGCATTTCAGACAATGAAGGACAGTTTATGTAGGTATATTACATACATGTTTAAAAAAATCAACATGAATATCCATGATGAGTTTCTGGTTTTCAAAAGTGTTCACAGTCTTCTTTCTAAAAAAGGCAAAGAGATTTTGAACCTTCCATTTCAATGTATTACCTTACCGTGTCTTGCAATGAAACTTGTTTTCATATGGCTGCCATTCTTTGAGAAAGACAGATTATTTCCCTGTCCCCATCATTACTTACCAGCCTGTCAATCTCTGTGCCATCTGCAGATTTTAGCTGTAGCAATTGTTTATTTACTTCCAGATCATCGATGAAAATATTGAATAAAGCTGCACCAATTATCAAGCCATATTAAAAACAGCTCCCTCCTAAATCCTGGCATTGTACAAAATTAAGTACTGCATTTTAAGATCTGACAGCTAGCCAGTACTTACTCCATTTAGCACATGCTTTATTTGTATTGTAAAGTGATAATTTTTTAATTAGACTGTTTTTCAGTACTAAGTTAGATATATCCAAACATATTTTTGAAAAGGTTGGGATAAAAGGATGTTATACTGGCCCTTTCAACCATTCAGAAAAAAAAAAAAAATCAACCTAAGAGGTCCCATCTACATTTATTTGCTTTAACAAGTGTCTTTTCTTTCTAAAACATCAAGATTTGAAGTCACTGGAACTTGTCAGAGATTTCTCAAAGTAGGCTGGTCCAAGCAAAAGGTAAAAAAAAGATTGCTGTGGTCCTTCTTTTAGTACATGAATTAATTTGATACCGCATGCAAAAAGCTTTTTAAGTGTCATCTTAAAAACAACTGTTTTTCCGTATGACCTGAGTGAATTGAAATCAGTTTTTGTTGCAGCAAATTGTGCTCAATGCTTAGTAGAGCAAAATCCTTAGATTAATAGATTTTAAGACTGGAAGGGAATATTATAATTATGTGCTCTGACCTCTTGCATAGTGCCAGTTATGGAATTTTAGCCAGTAATTCTTGCCTCAGGCTCACTATCTTATGATGCATAACACCCTATTACTACAGCAAGTGTTGTAGTTCTTTGGTGCTGCCTACATTAGAGTCAACTGTTTTCAGTATCAGTTTGGGGGTAACTTAGAGGTGGTTATGGAAATGGCTGCAAAATAACACATATTTCAGCATTTCTGTTTTAAGGGACTGTAGAATATTTTATATTCCTTTATATAGATATATATATATATAAAAACATAGAATCGTAGAGAATAATAGAACAACCTACATTGGAAGGGACCTCCAAAGATCTAGTTCCACCTTTTGTGGGAAGGGGAGCCTAGATAATATTATCTAGCATCCTTTCCAATTGCGTCTTGAAAAGCCCCAGTGATGGGTACTCTATCATACCCCTGGGGAGGTTGTTCCAGTGAACGATGGCTCTTACTGTAAAAAAATATATTTCTTATATGAAGATAAAACTATCCCTGGTGCAACTTGTTCCCATTGCTCCTTGTCTTCTCCATGCGTCTCCTTGTGAAGAGATAGCTTCCATCCTCTTTGTAGCTACCCTTTAAGTACAAGAACATAGTGATGAAGTCCCCCCTGAGCCTTCTCTTCTCTACGCAGAAAAGACCTAACTCTGTCAGTCTTTCCTCACAGGGCAGCTTCTCCAGTCCTTTTGATCATCTTTGCGGCCCTCCTTTGGACCCTCTCCAGTCTGTCCATATCTTTTTTGAACTGTGGGGACCAAAACTGGACCAGCTGCAGCCTTAGAAGCGCTGAGTAGAGTGGGATGATCATATCTCTTTTTCTGCTTGTAACAGACCTGCAGATGCAGCCCAGGATTCAATTTGCCTTTTTTGCTGACACAGCTCACTTGTGACTCAGCGTCAGCTTGTTGCTCACCAGCACCCCCAGATCCCTTTCAGCAAGGTTGCTCCCCAGCCACACACATCCTAGCCTTCAATGGGCTCTTTGGTTATGTTGTTCCAGGAAACTTCCATTGTTCAAGACTTACGTTTCTCTTATATATCCTTATTTTTATCTTTTACACTACAGTTCCTGTGTTTTGGAGAGACTGCATGCTCCATGCTCTAGTTCTCTGAAAAGCCTGAAGACTTGACATGGCTTAGGGCATGTCTACTTTGACAATTTAGTTTGGATCAGAAGTGTATTTTTAAAGTGATCTTCTGGACCATTCTTAATTATTGCACTTTTCTTCACACCATGGAGTGAGTTTGGACTCTGTGAATGGGATCCTTTTTTGGACAAAACTGATCCCAGTGATGAACTTTAATAGAACAGCTAATGTGCTTCTGTACCTTATGTTTATGGAACCAACCTAGGGCTAGTCTGAATTAAAAAAAAAAGAACAAAAAACCCAAACCCTGAAAGGTGTATAGTGTGGATATTGGGCCCTCGCAGCCATTGATTCTGCATATCTGTTCAAATTGCATCACCTTGCTTGCTAATATAAGTTTATCCTCAGATATTCCCACATCACCCTGCCCTGTAGAATGACTCTCAGGCTGAGCATGCTGCTCTGCAAACAGCGAGAGTCAGCCCCAATTCAGGAGCACTCCTTCAGCGTTATCTATAAACCAATAGGCCCCGTCGGTCTCAGCTTGCACTGGGAGGAACCTGCTTTGAAGTCAGCTGCAGGGCTGCAGTTTATCTACAGTCTGAATAATTATCTCATCAATAAACAAAAGCTGAATTTTTTTGCTGCGGTACCTTTCTATCCTCAGATTATATATACTTTCAGACAACAGCTCTTCAATATCATCACCTTTGCTGTGCCCCAGACAGGAAGCTGGGTAGTTCCGTTTATCTCATATATGAAGACACTCCTCTGGATGTGAAGTTATTTGTCCAGATTAAAACCTGGTGGTACACACTGGCAGTGTCGTCAGGTACTCAGAAACTTGTTTCTAATACCTCCTTTTTACATTAAAAGGGGAAAGATGAAAGGTTAGGGGTCTTAGAAACCCACAAAAGAATGCGATTTTCAAGCTCATGATATCTTAAAGCCATGATTTTAGTGGTCAGTGAGTAGCTCCTATGGAGTGTGATTTTTGACTCTCTATTTCTTAGGATATCAGGGTATGCATCCAAGCTAACATCTTGGTTGGTAGCCCCAGCAGTTCATCTCCAGATCATCTGGGCATAGATATTAAACAAACTACATACACTAGAGGCTAGGAAGAAATAGGTAGAAATTTTGGTGCTGTGAGAACTGTGCTTTGTGAGCCAGCCAAGGCTTTGAGCATTCAGTGGGACTGATGTACCTTGTCTAACATGCAGATAACTGCTAGCAATTTTTCCAAATGCCCTTTTCTCAAGGACAATGAACTTGTTATTGCTTCACAGAGAAAAATTTAGGTCTCATATATTTCTTTTTTTAGTTCTTCACTTGATTCTCAGGGTGCTGGTCAAGATGGCAGCCTTTGCAAATATGAACAGCAGAAAAACACAGTAGGGATGTAATGAACCGAGTTCTTCGGCATGTAACAGTAACAGATTTTTATACCAGTCCTGCCAAGGGCTCTCACCATGAATGCCGTGCACTATATTAACTTGTATTCCCAGGAACCTGATACTTAAATTCTTTTGAACACACTACTGGAAACAGGACATGCTAAGGGGCTGTCATCCTACTCACTAATAATGGCACAGCCATTATTATCTTCAAATGCCCCTTTTAGAACTTTGCTGATCCCGTTGAATATTCTGGGTAGCTGAGTTTTCAAAACATATTCATTCCCAGTAGAGCTCTATGCTCTGTTGATTGGCTGCCTCCTTTCCTGATCACGCTGTGAACTTTAGTGGATGAAATTTTATACATAATCACGCTGCATTCTTTGCTGATTGAGTCGCCTATTATCACTGTTTATATAGCTATTACATTCTGCGTTTGCCAGTCCAGTTTCAAGCTTGTTTTTCCCCCAATATATTATGCAAAATAAACTGAACAGGAATTACAGTATTTCCAACCTGCTGTGTCTTCAGAATCTAAGATAGCAAAATGCTTAGGTTTTCTTTCAAATAGGGGGATAAACGCTTCTCCAAAGATTGAAGCTGCTGGTTATGGAAAGCTTGTGCCACTTACTATATGCAAAATAGGGAGATTTACAAAGAAACTGATTGCATCTTTATTTGCTTTATCAAAGAATCTAAAACCATAGCTGAAACTATAGAAAATGCACTTTAGTGGTCTTAAAACAAATGGTCTCCCCAACAGATTTGTCGACAGCTTAGCACATAAGCCCAGGCTGCTGAAGCAAAAAGCATCTGGAATTTCTACTGCTAGAATATGCACCTTAATAAGGAAAAGATTCAAAAGTTCAATGCTTGAATTGTACAGCTTGGTCAGCGGAGTTTTGCAGCTGAACAAGCGTTGTCTGTGCAGCTGGCTTTGCCAAAAATAAATAAATAAGGGGAATGAATAAACCGGCACTGAAAAATATGAATCTTCCCTAATAATAAAATATGCAAAAATGATAGTAAACTCTCTCCATTTATTAAATTAAATTATGCGTCTCAATCAGCAAAGTGTGCAACAACTGCACTCAAGAAGGGCGTCACTAAATCAGGGGAAGATACAGCCCAATCAGGAAAATTTAACAACTCGATCATTAAATTAGGCAACACTACCAGAACCAAGGTAAATAAAAAGGAGATAAGCTGTGCAGGCTGATCTTTGAGGGCTAGAACACTGAGAGGGAGACAGAAAGACACCATTGGATAATAAATAGGTCAGTCTCCCAGGGGACCAGACCTTTAGGTGATCTAAATAATTATTGCTTTAATGAAGTCACTGGAGCTGTATCTGTTCTCCTACAGTAAACACCAGGTACAACAATTGTGTTGTGGCTTGTTCTTTATAAAATGTTAGTTCCTTTGTATGCTGGTGATCATTGCTACTGCTACCTACCCCCATCAGGAGCCTACTGCCACAGGCACTATAAAGGTAAGCAGGAACTGAAGTTTAGTTCTTACTTCTGTAGTAATGCTCTTTTGTGCCATTCCTTAAATAATTTTCTATTTAAAAAAAAAAAAACAAAACCAAAACCTAAAAAATGTTAGATGCACAAAATTCAGTGTAAAAGTCTTCCAGCAGTGCTGTGCAAAAGATCAGCCTTCAGGCTCACATGTTTTCTACCAGCCTTGAAACTAGCAAGTCTACAGGGCAGTTTGGTGTAGGTATTACGCATGGCTACAGAGGGCTGAAAGGTACAAGGAGAAAATATTGAATACAACGAAAAAGGCAGCGGCTCCGAGGTGGTGATTCCTGGAAGTGAACAGAAATTTTGGTATGGATTTGAATGGGAGAAGGGACAGTCCAGATAGGCCTTGCTGGTAATTTTTTAGCCTCTGTAATCAGAAAACCTGTTGTAGGATGGCGCGTCTAGACGGTGATTAGAGGGCCCTTGGATATTGCGATGAAGAGAAAATTGTAAAAATAGATAAGATTATATCAGGCCTTGTATAGCAGAAGAGGCTTACAGGCAGTATTGTCACTAAATACATCACCCTTTACTGCTAATTTCTGAGACAGGCCTGACCTATTAATGATGGCTGCAAAGTGAACATGTCCCTGCACCATAAGAGACAGCCACTGCCCTGGAGTGTTTGCAGTCCACTAGACAGATCAGATGAAAGGATGAGAAGATACAAAGGGATTACGTGGCCAAATTGAGGAATATGTGGAAGGCAGTATCAAAGCTGCTGAGCCACACTGTTGTTACTTGGTCAGAGGGCTCTCTGGATTGCCTTTCCTTAACCTGTGTAAATTGCTAACTGTCAGCTATTGCCAATCAGCCTCCTGTCCATCTCTAAGGACTGCGAGGATTTGGGATTGGGAGGACTGGGAGCCTGAATATTTACCCAAGGCCTTTGGTGGGTGCATATGAGTTTTTCTAGCCTGTGTCAACACATCATTGCTATTACCTTTATGTGTATCAAGTAGGTTAAAGGGAATCCATTCCAAAATCAGGTCTCCATTTTGCTGGGTAGACATATGCTTAAGTCAAATCCTTAAGGAAAGCTGCCATTAACACAGTGTATTGAGGAGCTGAAGTTACTGAGCTTTACAGGTGTTTATTTAACCTTGGCATACATGGGAAAACTATAATGATTTGTTTTGTACCTGAAGCCCCAGTGAGGATTATACTGCCCATTTACTGAATGTGTACGAGGTATATGAGCACGGCAACTTAAAAGCCACAGTCAATTTCTGTGCTTCATCAGGATCAAACATTTCCATTAAAATACTAACTTTTAAACATTAACATTAGTCTGAAATAATTATAAAATAATGCTCCCTGCAGCCATTATATCCTTAAGCGAGACGAGGTAATTTCTGCTGTTAGTGTTCTCAGCACTATTTTTCCAGCTTTCTTCTTTAACAATAAATTCAGTGCTCTTGAAAATCAGCTACTAATTAAAACAAGCCAAGAAGGCAAGTGCTAGAGAGCACTAAGACACAGACACGCATAAAAATTTTCATGCACACGTGCGCATACATATGCACACACAAAAGAAAAAGTCCCTATACACACAAGCCTGCAGAAGCTCTCTTGAGGCTTTGAATTCCTGATGGTTTCACTGCATGTCATATTTTACGGGTCATGGGGCCATAAAAGAAAGGCAGGCACAGACTAAATTCAGTTGCCACAAGCTAGCAGATGTCTGAAGGAACCATAGTTTCAGGAGCTGACGGAGATACAATTCAGAGGAGTCTAAGTGCTTTGAGAGGTAAAATGTCCTTTCGTCTTCTGCATGTTTCCTGTGTTAAATTACCATTCTGCTCCCACTAGAGTCTTACAGGAGGTGAAATATCCATTACCTCTGGGGCAGGGCTGGGTGCCTGGGAGACCAAACATGTAGGCATGTGCCTCAGAGCCACCAACTCCAATAAGAGCTGCCCACTTGTTCTCAGCTCTTATTGAAGCCAGCAACTCGGAAGCACATGCCTGCGTGCTCTGTGGAGATAAAACCTGAGGAGCTATCATGTTCTGAGGCTGGTTTGAGTACAAGCACGCAGACCCCTTAAAATGGCTTAAAAATCCCACAAAACACATTTCACCACTTTGTCATGCCTTGGAAATCAAGGCACCGGGAAATAAACAAGCTGCTCTATAATGTTGGATAATGGATGAAAAAGTGAAATACACATGATATGACACAGTTTTACCTGAAATTATTCCTTAAGGAGCATTTGGCCTTTACTTAATGGTAACTTATACTTGTTATAATAACATTTGGAAGTTTGTTTATTCATTTACTTACTTATTGGAAGGTATCATTATTTAATTTCTGAAGTATTGCACTAGAGACATAAAGGATTGGGAAGCATTTGCTCTTTCTCTAGATCCAATAAGAGGGCAATTTATCTGTACATTTGGGGAAGGATACTTCAAAAAATGTAAAATGTTTTGTTAAACAGAAACTTACCCCAGCTGTTCATTTCATTTTTATACCTTACAGAAAGTAAGTTGCTGCTGATAGCTGTTCAAGGCAGTTGGTGTCTTATTTGAGGTTGTTAGTTGTGAATGGATGATGATACATGTCTATATTTGACATGTATGTCATACAGAGACATGTATGACATACATGTCTATGTACAGAGTTTGTAAATCCTCCTCAGGCTGGCTCTCAGCATTGGAAACATCTCCAGACTTTTATAACTCCCAGCTCACTGCAGTGACTGAGTCCTTTGCAACCATTAGTGAATAAAATAGCCACATCACAATATCATTAGTGCCAGGAGAGAGACCGTAATTCGTTTCACAAAATGTAGATGCTTCTATATGAGATGATCAGTTCAGGACTTCTTTACAGTCAGCAGACAGAAATAAACACATTTAGATCCTGTAGATATATAAAATGATGTAGGAGATTTGTGCTCTTAAAAAAAAAATTGTTTTCTTTAAACCAATGGAAAAAAAAAAAACATGACACCCACTTTGCAAAGAAAGGGACAGAGTTAAGTTTTCAGTGAGAAGTGTTCGTGAGGAATAAAAAAATTATGTTTTCTGTAGGCCTACTCTCCCTCCTACCCCTCCCCTATACACATCCCAAAATTCTTTTTACCATAAGGGAAAAATTCTTATCTTAAGGGAAGATTGTGGTTAACATTTTGACCAGCTGTGTTGCTTCTCTCCTTGTTGATCAGTTTATACAGTTATATTAGTGGTACAAGCTCTGCCACTGTTTCAGGACTGCATGTTTCTAATCAGAAAATGGTTTACGCTATGTGTCATAGTTCAGCCCTGATCGGGACCAGACTACGCAGTCTCTCTCCCGGTCCCCCCACCTTCCGAGAGAACAGGGGGAGATGATATAAGGAAAAATGGATCGAGGTTTGAGATAAGGACAGGGAGAAATCCTTAAAGTTACCATCACAGGCAAAACAGACTTGACTTGGGGAAAACTATTCATTTATTTCTAAAACTAGCAGGAGAATGAGACAGGGAACAAGATAACCTCCCCCCACCCCTCCCTCTTCCTGAGCTTAACATTTATCTCTACTACCTTCCCCTCCTGAGCAGCACAGGGGCCAAAAGGGAATGGGGTTCACGGTCAGTTCATCACACGTTTCATGCCACTGCTTCATCGTCGGGGCAAGAACTCCTAGCATTCCTCCCCTTATCATACGTGGGGTCCCTCCCATGGGCCACAGTCCTTCGTGAAACTGCTCTGGCGTGGGTCATCTCTTCCATGGAGTGCAGTCCTCCAGAACAGCTGCCCCAGCGGGCCCTCCACGGGCCACAGCCTCCTTCAGGCTTCCGCCTGCTCCGGTGTGGGCTCCTCCCAGGGCTGCAGGTGAATCTCTGCTCCTCCATAGACCTCCATGGGCTGCAGGGGGATCTCTGCTCCTCCGTGGGCCTCCATGGGCTGCAGGGGGATCTCTGCTCCTCCGTGGGCCTCCATGGGCTGCAGGGGGACAACCTGCTCCACCATGGTCATCACCACAGGCTGCAGGAGAATCTTGGCCAGGAGCTGCATTACTGCTCCCCCTCCTTCTTCACTGACCTTGGCATCTGCAGCTGTTCCTCACAACAGGCTGGCAGACGCCTCTCAGGATCCTTTTTACATCTTATTCGCTTCTCCTCTCCTCTCCAGTTCTTGCAGCCGGGCTGGGCCGAGTTGGGCCCAGTCACCGCCCGGCGGGAGGCCAGAGGGTGAGGGCTGCAAGGCCCACAAGGCTCGCGCCTCCCCCTCTCTGCCCCTGCTCAGCTGCTTCACATCTCTCTTTTTTTTTTTTTTTAAATGAAGATGCTCATTAAGATCTTTTGTCTACAAAACAAGTATGTTTTTCTATGCCATAGAGTAACCAAATTCTAATTGCTGGCTTCATTATACAGAAAAGTAGAAGTGTAACAATCAAGAGCCTTATTACACATACATAATTGAGTTTCATTACAACTTATGAAAACATAAACTGTCTTAAACACACTTGCAGAAAATGTTGCATCATCAAATCAACACTTTTATTATACAAAAGTAATTGTGTTTAAAGACACCAAACATATGTTACATATACGAGAGAAAAACCACAGCAAAACAAAACTTTAATATGATTCAGAAGTTTTAGCAATTCTTAGATCTTCAAGAATTCTTTGTGGTTTGCTTCTTAAATTAATATGACACAAAATGAAGGTCAGTGTAACTAACACCAATAAATGTACTTCAGTTGCTTTTGGACAAAGCTGTTTGAACAAGGTTTGATTTCGTACAGAAGGTATGATTCATTCAGAAGTCTGCAAGGTAGACATCTGCAGCTGAATTTATCGTTTAACTTTGTTGTCCGTCTTAGAAGTTGGAGATAAGCTTTTATCGAATGTGCTTCATTTCATTCTCACCCAAATTTAAAAAAAAAAACCAAATAAAATAAATAAGCCATTGCCTAAAATGCCTACTTATTTCTGTGCAGTCAAATGTAGATTTCTGCATTGTATAAGTCTCAAGCTAGATGACATCAACTTCTATCAGTCTTCAACATGGATTATTAATAGGGTTGGAACTGACACCTTCAGTTAAAATCAAAGATGAAATTTTATTGCTGGACTTTCTTAGTAAGAAGAGGCATTTTGCGTATTGTGAGCCATTGCCAGCTCATCTTCTGATATTCATTGTCTTCTGCTTTGGAGACTCACTGAGAGTCAATCAGTTTGTCAGCTGAGATGGTAGCCTTCAAACACACCTTTTCCACTTCAAATCTTGATGTAGGACATAGTCTTCTGTCATTTATCGTCATATCTTATGGCACAGCTTGTTAACACAGAGATGTCACTTGAGTCCAGGCTTGCTGTTCCAGTTTGGACACATTTGGTGTTTCCTTTCTCAAACTCCAGAGTTAAGCAGGTAGAAAATCTTTTGCAAGACTGTTCTTTTTGTTTGTTTGTTTGTTTTTGTTGGGGTGTTCCTTCACTATAGCAATGTGATTTACATGGGAATGAGCCTTCAGGTATGAGATAGCCCCAGGTAATTTAGAAGGGAATACTGTAACACCCTTGGGAAATGTACATCTTCCTATAGACTAGTGCATTATTAGGGGATTAGATACTCAAGTTTCACTAGATTGTAGTATTTTCTCTACATTAAGGGTATAAACATATATATGTGTTTAATATATCATCTTCCATTTCCCAGTGTCTCACATCTTACATTTTGGGTTAAGGTAATCTCATTCTCAAATTTTAAATTATAGAGAAACACTTAAAAATCTATATTTAGCATTTAGATCTGACCAGTTGCTCTGAGTTTCATTATTATTACTAGTGATATTTAATTCTAATGCAAATATCATTTTAGGGTACTAGTCTCGTTTAAGATGTCACTGTCTTTTGAATAAGCACATGGAAAGAGCCAACTCTCCCTAAAGAAGAGACTAAACCCTGAGGAGTATTTAATAAATTGGGATGGATAGATTTAGGCAACAGTTCATAATACACCCATAGCAGGGAACAGATTTCCTGGTTCCTAGTTCAGAGCCTTATCCAAGAGACCACAATTCTAATTCAATCTCATCTCAATTAATCTAATCATTGAGTAGTAAATTCCATATTACACCTTTTCCTGATCCTTAGCAATAAGTAATTAGTTCAGTATAAGCATCTGACATTTTCTCCTGACCATTAATAAAAAACAGTGCAGCTATTCATTCTAGACAGTGGCACCTTGGCTGTCTTCCCCCACAAATAAATGGTGAGAGCAGGAGATAACATAAAGTTGGGTTGTTTTTTTTTTTTGGGACTCTCAGTGTCTCCTTTGCTTTATCCATCAACTCTTTTGCTGGTATTTGTAATGTGCCCTAATGTGACATCTTTGCTTGGTTTCACATGTTTTATACATCAGTTCCTCTAACATTCAAGCAGACTTTATAGAGATCTATTCAGAGACTGATATATGTGCACTATTAATTGTATATATTATATATAGTATATGAAGCAAGAGGGAGAAAGAGAGAATCTGATTACTCTAGGGCATTGGCTCCTTTCAACCAATAATAATTTAACATCTCTATTAACTACCTTTTGATGCTCTCTGTAGAGGGTACATACTGTTTTATATACAGGATGCATAATAAATTCCTAAGAGATTATGCTGCAATTGAGTAGAAAGTCTATAACGCATAAGTGATGGAGCTGCAAAGCAGCTAGGAAGAATTTTCCTTTCAAAATAATGTCACATATTTATATCTTATAGGGCAACATGATGGGTGCTGAGGAACAAGAAGCACTGACTTGCACTTTGTGGTGTGCTAAGCCTTTCTGCATATTCACTGCTGCTGGAAGATGAGGTGACACATGATAAGAAGAAGACAAGGAAGAAAAATCCATAACCTTCTGAACCTCCAACTGAGGATTTGAGGTGACTTTCTTCAGAACAGAGAAAACAGAGGATGGGATTAATCTCAGCTATCATTAGCTAAATAAGGCAGCTCTTCTCAAGTAGGCTAGCACTTTTAGTCACCTCTATTAGGCAGGATTGTTGTACTTTGAGAAGTCCCCACTTGTGCTGCAGGCGCTGTGATGCGCTGCCCCTCTGATGCTGGAGTGAGCCTGGGGAGCTAGCACAGATTAGATGTCTCTTGCATCTAGCGGCCTGACAGTGGGGCATCCAGCTCGCTGTCTGAGATATACTATATCCCCGCTTTCTCTCTGATACTTTGAGATTTCAAAACGCATTTTTACTTATTGTGGCAAAGAGTCTGTACGTTGTAAAAGGTAGCGTACCTACCTCAGAAGAAAGTGAGCCATATTCTAGTCCATGTTGGCGTCTGACAGATCAGGGACTTGAGATTGATTTTATCAACTTTAGAAAAGTGATGCATTGTATCATTTATGCAAAGAGCTGTCACTCATTGTGGCAGATCACAACTTGGACCAGCCTGAAGTTCTGTTGAAGTGTTACATTTCCATAGT
This sequence comes from Tetrax tetrax, assembly GCA_009806455.1. Lineage (NCBI taxonomy): Eukaryota > Metazoa > Chordata > Aves > Otidiformes > Otididae > Tetrax > Tetrax tetrax. The sequence goes on along the minus strand of WHYT01015619.1, from coordinate 40,867 downwards.
AAGTTTTGTTTTGGACAAATCAGAGTTTTCCCTTTGAGAGAAATTTACTGAAATAAATGCTAGCCATCTCTGTTGGCTGATTCTGAAGATCTTTGCTCACTTTCTATCACTTTGAAAACCATTTTGTTTAACCATTCGCATTGCTTAAATTTTGAAATATAGTCACAAAATATTAATTCTTCCTATACTACTTGTGTCTAAGAAAACAAATATTCTGGTATTCTTAGCTATAAATATAATAACAAAACTATTTAAGTCTATGAATAGAGTCTTGAAAGTTGCCAGTTAGAAGTAAGGCTCAGAGTACTGTCGATTTTAAAATGTTGTTTTCAGGAAATATCAGTTGGTTGCAACTAAAGTTATCCATAAAAAAAAAATTCATTCTAAACATAGAAGCCTTTCAGCTTGAAAACTGAAATGAAGGAATATTTATAACTGCCAAAACATTATATGTTGCTATTCAAACCAACCAAATAAATAAAAACAAATGTCAAAACAAAACAAAAATCTCAAGAAGGGGGAGCTGGTTTAAGTGGTTTGTCTTTCAGAACATAAGATAATGCATTAGAACATAGCTTAAAAATTAGGTGAAAAAAAAAATTGGAACTGAAAGGACAAACTAAGATTAAATTATTTTTTTTAGCATAATTTTTAAAAATTCTGTTTTTCTTATCTGGGTTAAGATTACTTTTTCATATTCTCAGAGTTGTCATAGATTAAAAAAAATATCTGGCTTGGTTTCAACTGGAACCATTGTCATATCCTATATGCTATGACATTTCTGTATAGTGTCTATGTTTGTCAAACCACGTATGAGTCTGTGCCTGTTTATGTCCACAGTTAGGCATATAAATTCATAACATGCATACATTTATGTGTGCTTCAGAGAGGGAAAGATACTATGTAGAGATCTACCTGTGTAGAAATCTGTAAATATTTGAATACATGAGTAGAGCCACAACTGTCTAAAACTAACCAAGACATTTCATTGAGAAATGTAGGATATTTCTATTTCTTCACAGATAATCTGCCTCACACAAATTAGAGATGGAGAAATAATATAATGTGCCCAAATAATAGGCAAAAATAAAGTATCTAAGTATGAGAAAAGATTCCTGAAGAACATGACTGAGTGAGAAGTTCCCATCTCTCTGTGTCCCTTTTATCTAAATTGGAGGAGAGAGGAGTAGCTCTGATTCTGAGCTAATAAAAAAAAAGTTGTGAAACATTGACTCATTCAAAGTCTGGGAGTGGATCCATCTCCATCTTTTTCTTAAAGTGATCAAAGAACCAAACAAAGGCTTTTCAATTCTGATTTAAATTTTAGCTGGGTGTATACTAAAGTCACATGCAGTTTGAAAAAGAAATCTCAATGTGAGGTAGCTTAAAAAACAGTGTGTCAGTAAACCTGTTTCTTCACAGGATGAGTACTTTCTCTCAAGAAGGCTACAAACCTTATTTGCAGTCCTTCAGTGGTTTGTGGCTTCTTGGGTTTCCACAAACTCTATGTAGGTGTATCAGGATCCTCAGGAAAGTCTCTTTCCATTCCTTCTTATTCCTCACTGTGTCTATATTCCCTGTGCATGTCCAGAGCCTCCTTATCTCAAGGCTTCCTCTAAGTGGTTTTCTGCCAAGGCTAGCCTGTCCTCTAGAAGCTTCTCCAGATCATTATACTCTATCAGATTTCAGGAATAAGCTATTTTCCCCTCTATGTACCACCATAACAGCTGAAAAAAGGCAAATGGGAGCTTTGCCTTTGTGTTTTAAAAGTGTATTCCACTTTTAAAAGAATTGAAAGAGCCATAATACACTGCAAGCTGACGATACAAGGATGTCTTTACTACTCAGTAGGGTTTAGGTTTCTCACTGGGAAGCCAACAAAAAACCTAATGACACCAGTGAGAAAACCAGTTTCCAGGAAGTGTAAACAACACTAACGAAAAATACACTAAAAAACTGAAAGGAAAAAGATATTAAAAACCAATGGGAAAAAAAATAAGTATAAATCTCTAGAGTATTAAAACTCCAACCTTTCCTTCAAAAAATCATTACCTTATATTTTTCAAACAACTCTAAAGCTAATGTTGCTAGTTCGGTACTAATTTTGAAAAGTCAACTGTAATAAGCATGACTACATTGCAGACAATGGCATTTAAAAATGTAAAACCATTGGAATAGAAAAGGCAGCTGGCTTAGTAGCACAAGAGTAGTGCAATCATGGCCTCTCATTTGTTGCTGCCTCATATTATGTATTCAGTTCAACATCTTGCTATTCATATGCTTTTTAACTCGATGTGCTTGTGTGCATGTGTGTGTGCACGTGTGTGTGTGTCTGCACAAGCATATGAGAACGCATGCATGTGTTCCGTGTGATGCAATGTGACTACTGGTTTGGAGTCTTTGGGATCAGAGTGGCACAGAATAGAGAAAGCAGAAAAGACAAAGGCTGACACAATTGCTCTGTGTTTATAATGCGTCGGGACTGTGTCACCCGATCTTGAACCTCCCCCACACCTCTCCAAAATTCTGCTGCAGGTAAGGACACTGCTCTAGAGTGGTATTCATCTGGTGAAAAAGCTTACATCTGTGGAGAGTGATTGGGGGAAAGGGATAAAACCAAGCTTGCTAGAGATAAGCCTGAGGGTGGCACACCAATGTTTGAGGGATGGTGTGCTAGTGAGGCCCTTTGGTCTGCCATCTCAGTGGAGGCAGGGAATGGAGAGCCATGCAACAACAAAGACGGAAGGGTTATTGATGTGTCAGAAACCACAGAAAAGCCTGAGAATGGTCATGTAGGAGTTAGGGCTTCTCCCCCCAAAAAGGTGGTAGGATCAATAGCTCAGCTGAAGTGTATCTACACCAATGCACTCAACTAACAGGAGCAGCTGGAAGCCATTATGCAGTGGGAAAGCTATGATACAGTTGCCATCACAGAAATATGGTGGGATGACTCACACAACTGGTGTGCTTCAATGGATGGCTATAAACTTTTCAGAAGGGACAGGCCAGGAATGTGAGGTGGTGGGGTAGCCCTTTATGTTAGGGAGTGTTTTGACTGACCTTGACAGTTGTGACGATATGGTTGAATGTTTGTAGGTAAGAATCAGAGGAAAGTCCAACAAGGCAGATATCATAGTAGGAGTCTGTCACAGAACACCCAACCAGGATGAAGAGGTAGACAAAATATTCTATAAGCAGCTGGGAGAAGTCTCACAATCGCTAACCCTTGTTCTTGAGGGGGACTTCAACTCACTAGATGTCTGCTGGTAAGGCAATACAGGGGAGATGAAATAGTCCGAGAGTTTTCTGAAGTGTGGAAGATTACACAGTTGGTGAGGGAGCCAGCTAGGAAAGATGCCCCACCGGACCTGTAGTTTGTGAACAGAGAAGGACTTGTGGGTGATGCGATGGCTGGAAGCTGTCCTGGGCAGAGCAATAACAAAATTACAGAGTTTTTGATTCTTGGAGATGTAAGGATAGGAGTGAGACGAACTGCCATGCTGGACTTCCAGGGGGCAGACTTTGGCCTGTTCAGAACACTGGTTGACAGAGGTGGGAGGCAGTCCTGAAGGGCAAAGGAGTGCAGGAAGGCTGGACATTCTTCAAGAAGGGACTCTTACAGGTGCAGGAGCAGGCCATTCTCATGTGCCAAAAGGTGAGCTGGAGGGTAAGATCAGCCTCGCTGAACAGAGAGGTTTGTCTGGAACTCAGGAAAAAAAAGGAAAGTTTATGACCTTTGGAAGAAGGGGTAGGCAACTCAGGAGGACTAGAAGGATGTTGTGAGGTTATGCAAGGAGAAAATTAAAAGGGCCAAAGCCTACCTAGAACTTAATCTGTCTCCTGCTATAAAATAAAATAAAATGTGTTTGTATAAACACATTAGCCAGGCAAGAAGGGCTAAGGAGAATCTCCATCCTTCACTGGATGTGGAAGGAAACATAATGATGAAGGATGAGGAAAAGGCCAAAGTACTTAACGCCTTCTTTGCCTCTGTCTTTAATAGTAAGACAAGTTGTTCTCTAGATACCTAACTCCCTGAGCTGCAAGACAGGGAAGGGGAGCAGAATAAAGCCCCCATAATCCAAGAGGAAATGGTTAGCAACCTGCTACACTGCTTAGACACACACAAGTCTATGAGAATGAATGGGATCCACCTGAGGGAGCTGGTGAACCTGCTCACCAAGCTACTTTCCATCATTTAATAGTAGTTCTGGCTAACTGGGGAGGGCCCAGTGGACCGGAGGTTAGCAAATGTGACACCCGTCTACAAGAAGAGCCAGAAGGAGGATGTGGGGGACTACAGGCCTGTCAGTCTGACCTCAGTGCCAGGAAAAGTATTGGAATAGATCATCTCAAGTGCCATCACACAGCACCTACAGCCAGTCAATCAAGCCCAGTCAGCATGGATGTACAGATCAGCATAGCTGATCTAACCTGATCGCCTTCTATGACAAGTTGATCTGCTGAGTGGATGAGGGAAAGGCTGTAGATGTTGTCTACCTAGACTTTAGAAAAGCCTTTGACAGTATTTCCGATCTCATTCTCCTAAATAAACTGGTTGTTCATGGCTTGTATGTGTGTACTCTCTGCTGGCTAAAAAGGCGGTTGCATGGCCAGGCCAAAAGAGTTGTGGTGACTGGAGTTAAATCCAGTTGGCTGGCCAGTCACAAGCGGTGTTGCCCAGGGCTCCATATTGATGCCAGTTTTGTTTAATACCTTTACCAATGATCTGGACAAGAGGATGGAGTGCACCTTCAGTAAATTTACAGATGACACCAAGTTAGGCAGAAGTGTTGATCTGCTTGAGGGCAGGAGGGCTTTACAGAGGGATGCGGCCAGGCTGGATAGATGGGCTGAGACCAACTGCATGAGATTCAGCAAGGCTTAATGCTGGGTCCTGCACTTGGGTCACAACAACCTCATGCAAAGTTACAGACTTGGGGAAGAGCGGCTGGAAAGCTGCCCAGTGGAAAAGGACCTGGGGCTGTTGGTCAACAGCCACCTGAATATGAGCCAGCAGTGTGCCCAGGTGGCCAAGAGAGCCAATAGCATCCTGGCTTGTATCAGAAATAGTATGGCTAGCAGGAGTCATTGTCCCCCTTTACTGTCTGGTGAGGCCACACCTGGAATACTGTGTTCTCCTCTCCCAAGTAACAAATGATAGGACAAGAGGAAATGGACTAAAGTTGTGCCAGGGAAGGTTTAGATTGGGTATTGGGAAAAATTTCTTCACCGACATGGTTGTCAAGCATTGGAACAGGTTACCCAGGGAAGCGGTTCAGTCGCCATCCCTGGAGGTATTTAAAAGATGTGTAGATGTGGCACCTGGGACATGGTTTAGTGGTGGACTTGGCAGTGTTAGGTTAATGGTTGCACTTGATGATCTTAAAGGTCCTTTCTAACCTAAATGATTCTATGATTGTATGGCTGGGAGGAAGATGATGAAATGTGATATTTCACATAACGGTGCAGTGCAGAAATCATGCAGACTGACTGTCAAGTGTCAACATTCAGTGAATAACAGTAACTTGAAATGGAAGATGAAGTCATTAAATTATTTTTGCACTGCACTGAACATCCAGACAGAGACTGGCCTCATCATGGCCTCAGATCTCCATTTACATGTCACAGCTATGCTTGTGTCGCCATTGCTTGCCCTTAGCTTTTCAAAACTCTGAATTTTAAAGGCTCAGACAGCAAAACTCACTGTGAGGAAATACTGACGCACTATTAATGCATAACCAAGGATAGGCTGTGAGCAATATTTTAAAGAACACATTTTTTTCTCTTTCTGTTTGTTTTTTTTTTTTTTTTTTTTTTTTTTTTTTTTTTTTTTTTTTT
>WHYT01015619.1:9482-24223 GCA_009806455.1 Tetrax tetrax | reverse complement strand
TTTTTTTTTTTTTTTTTTTTTTTTTTTTTTGTCTTTACCCTAAAGTTTCTGACATTGAGCAAGTCCTACTTCTTATGCTTCCACTTCCTTATCTTTTAAAGGAATGAATGATGTCAGAGTTATTTGCAAAGGGAGTTTGATAAAGGCTGGAAGACTCAAGTGCATGTGTTGCTAAAATACCAATCGAGGGTTCTCCTAGCTGTCACATATTCCTTTATAGGAGTTGCTGGATAATAATTATGAACTCATCTTCACATTATAAGTGTGGTTGTTATGATTATTTGGAGAAAAAGAACATGAAAAATTTCCTGAGGTGGCTGCCTGTGCAGGCTTGGCCCTGCTTTTTCGCTGCCTGTTTCTTTTTCTTTTGTTCCTTTTCTGGTTGAGTTCCTCCATCTTCTACACCTCAGAATATCTTCTACTCTTTCATGGCCATAGCTTGCTGCTTTCTATGTTGTTTTCTTCTTTTATTTTCTTTCTCTTGAATACTTATAGCTAAATCTGCCTCACTTCAGCTTCTCATACACCTCTTCCTGTAAATGTGTCTTTCTTCTACTAGTAGTCAGATGCTGCCTACTCTTTACCATTTCTGCTATCACATTGTGACTCTTCTATCCCTGGTACCCTCTCAGGTCTTTGCTTCCACAGCCATCACCCTTGCTTTCTACCTCCAGGACTATTTTTGCAACATCTGCTGCAATTGATGGTCTCTATTCTACTGCTTCTGTTTTCTATTTCAGAATGAGAAGTGAACCTCACCTGAGCCCTGAGGGCTTCTCCTGCACTCCTGGGGATGTTGTTTAGTCACTGACATTTTTCTTGCTAAGAGTTGTCACTGTGATTGCTTGTACGTGGCATCTCTTCAGCATGAGAAAACATGCCCTAGCATGTGACATTTGCCTTTGACCTTTTGTGCCTCCTCTCTCTACTATGTGCCAATTGCACTTTCCTCAGGATAAAAGAACTCTTAGTTTTTGTGCTATCTCTCTTTTATATTCAGGCGATTACAGTGGCCAAGCTTTCCTCATTGAATGAGAGGTCCAAAGGAGCGTTGCTTTGGAAGAGCTTAGAGCAGTCAGGTATCATTTAACTTCTTTGGAACTGAGTGGGATAAGAACCGTTTTTGTTGAGCTGGAACACTGCAATGATTTATCCTGAAAGGAGATCCCAATTGCTCTAGCAAAATATTCTTCAAATCTATAATATAATATGAGAAAACAGGAATTGTTTGCTAAAGGGGTTCTGTAAGATGAGTGAGAATTGACTTTGTGGACTGAGGACATCCCGCCTAATCATATGTGAAATCCAGACAATGGGTTTACGACCCATGTTTTCCTCATAGATGATAACTTTCATGTGAAGCTAGCTCAGTCCTTCTCAACTTGTGATCCGTGAAATATTAGAAATCAAGACATAATCTGGGAAATGACTGTAGGAAATAATCATAGTTTTTCATTTTCTTTGCCTATATAGAAGGTCAAATCTCCAAGTCAGATATCTTCATTCTGTACCTGCACAACAACTTGCTTGAAGGATGTAGATCTTCCTACTAAGACATGTCAGGTTCATCTACCTTGATAAATTTATGTCTGAGAGATCCCTGATAGAGCTGGGACTGAATTGGTCAGTCTATAAAGCACAGCGTGATTAGCTTGGGTGACACATGGGATGGATTTGTGTAGACAGTTTCCATTTTGGCATTTACGTATTCTGAGCTAATCTCTCCAGAACATCTGAAACACTGCTCAAATACCAAGAGTGGAGTAATAGACGGTGATTGATAGTTTTCACTTTGCTTGCACGGTGCATTCAGCTCCCCTCATTCACTCCCCATTTAGGGAAGTTGCTTTTCACATTTTAACAATTCAGCAGAGACTTAAAGTTGAGCTCACATCATTACCACTCTTGCAACAAAAAATGTCTTTGTTCTGAATTGTCAGAGGTTCTTTTCTATCTCCTACTGCTTCCTCACAATATCAGAGATGAGTCCAAATCTATCAGCCTTGTTGTATTTTGAAAGTAAAGTCAAGATGCCTAAAGAATATTAGAAAAGCCAAGTTTAAAGGGATGAGAAAAGCTATAGCAAACTTGTACAGAGACCATAAAAGGAACAGTATAGACACTTGGACTGTCACAATATAAGCATTCATGATCTCATGGGAATAGTAAGAGAGAGAAAGGGAAATGTTTTAGTTCTTCTAAATTAAGATATCTAAGACATTACCAGTATCTCCGACCATAAGAGTAAGAGGCGGAATTATATATATTTATACAGATTAAAGAAGCCTGGGGAAAAAGAAAAAAGTGCAAAAGCCCACAACACTGATCATGGGCAAATTTGTAATTATTTTGACAGTGTTAGTGATTACTGCCATGCAGTCTTTTGGAATGGCAGTCTTTTGGAATGGCTGCATCCCTTAACAGGGAATAAAGTACTAGCACTGTTAAGGCAAACCCTTCTGACATCTGCTTTTGCAGACATGTTTGAACAAACAAATGGTGTAATAGTTGGAACAGCTTTATGCAGTCTTAGTATGCATCTCAGCTACATATACCAGCTTGATAGGCCTTAGCAAATGCACAAAAGCTGCCTTTTTTTTTTTCCTTGAAACTGGTATTATGACTGTATGTATCTACAGCAGCACAGTGGCTAAGAGATCACGTGAAGAAAAGACCTCATTCCTTCCTGAATCCTGCTTTTCACCCACAGCCATCCAAATGCACAAGCATGTCTGGCTGTCCGTCCTTTAGTACAGTAATGAGAAAATGATGAAAATCTTTCTCCTAGTACTGCCATTAGTATGAGGCAAATACAGTCAAGCTACAAAGTACTGAGGAAACCAGTTAGCAGAACAAGAAACATAACAGATAAACAGCATCTTCTGCAGAACGCCTAGTCTAAATCTAAATAGTGCTGCTGCAGTTTCATTAACCTTTCCCTTAAACAGTTGGCTCTACAAACAGGTGTCAGATACTGGTTTTCTAGATATGAGTCTGGATGAATGGAAGAGTTGTTGGGTTTCCTGACAGAGCAATTCATTTTGCTTCCTCTTGCCTCCTCCTATCTCCAAAGAAATGGAGAGAACTTCATACAAATGAATTTCGTGGGTTGTTTTTTGAATCATAGCCCCTGATACGACTGAGTTCAGGATTCAGCAGCAGTCTCTGGTTTGTATAAAACTACAAAGGGCAGCAATGATACAAGAAATCTAACAGAAAACATACTGTTTGAAAGTGTCTATTTTTCTTTACTGATTGGCATTTTGTTACTACCAAGCACAAGAAGCAAATTTGCTTTGTTTTTTGCTGGGGAGCTTTTTTGCATTTCCAATATTATCTGGATTAGCAGTTCCACTCTCACACACACGCTCACAGCCATGACTTCATGGAAGCTTTGCTCCATGCAAAGCTTTTTCACCTTTAAATACTTACTTGCAGCAAAGCTTCTGAATGACCTGTGAACCATACTAAAAGTCTCTGAAGCCCTGGGGCAAAAGGGTTAACTACAGATGACAAAGTGCAACCGTCACTGCTATAACTAACCCTTCACGCCATTTTTTCTAATAGGCTTTTGCACTTTCAAATTGCTCCATTCTCAGCCTGAAAGAAACAGCTACTGATCCTGGGGCAAGAGCAAGTCAAAAATAAATGACGACTTGATTTAGCTGGGATGGCCTGTCACAAACAGACTGGTGATTTGTTGCCTTCTGCAGTTGTTTAGTATACTGTAGCCCAGCCAGGTACAGTCATTTGTATGGGAATGGTCTGGAGGCATTTATTCGTGTTCTGAGGAGGGTCTTTAGAAAGGTTTCAGAGTTTGCAATCTGTATTTATAGCACCCACTGCACTGGTGCAAGTGCTGGTTTTTCCACCTGGTGGGACCTCTGTGCCACAGGTTTGGAGACATGAAGCCCTCTGTGTTATTCCTTTCATGCTGGGCGCTGGGGCATACCAGTGCATTCCCATGTAGCCCCATCTCCACCTCCTTACTAGCATCTCTTAGTAAAAGGGTTTGTTCACGACCCCATGTGCATTCAGCTTTCTTCTGCTCCACTCTTCCACCCCATGCAGTCCCATGTTGCCAACTCTGCACTTTTAGATGAGACCACAGAAATATGGAAATAATAGGACCAATATCCAGCTGGACCAGTATGTTGTCTCTGAGATGGCCACAAGCAAGTGCCTAGGGAAGAACATAGCAACAGGACAACTAGATTTGATACTCTTTCAAATACTCTTCCAGCATGTAGCTAAATTTGTTCAGAAGTCTCCTAGTCTCCAATATTTAGAATGAATTCCTCATCCACAGACATGGCCTTTAGTTGATAGCTTTTAATGATTTTTTTCTATAATTAACCTAATGAGTCTTTCAATCTGTGTCATCCTTTTGCCTTTGTACCATCTTTCAGTGAATGATACCACAACTTCATTACATGCTAACATGCCTGTGTCTTGCCACCTACCGATCACTCATCACTTCACTCTAATTTGGTGTTTACTCTCCCTTTCTTTAACAGTCCTGAATAGATGTGGAAAAAGGGGACCCTTGCAATTTCTACAAATATCTAAGTACGCAAGCTTTACATTTAAATTATTTGTCTTTGTCATATGAAGGCATATCATAATTCAGAATCTCAAAATTTATTATCTAAATTCCCCATTTTGCTATTTATTTGTCCCAATGGTTTCATTGAGCTCCATATTTATAAGAGAGGCCCAGACTTAAGATACATAGCTTTCTGTTTTAGTAGAATCAAAGAAATACTTTGAGTTTCCAGGTGGAAACTATGAGTTTAACAGTTGCAAATAAAATGGGCTGAACCACGTTATCAAGGGTGACAAATCACATTTAGCTTTTTGGCTGACATTTATAAATTTCATTAATCTTTATTATGAAGGATGATTTTGATATGCATCCCTGAAGTTTTTCCATGTTTACAACTAAGTGAAAGACATAAGTGAGAATGCGACAAAATCCTTTAATGCTGAATCACTCAGGTTTCGAAAAGACCTAATAGTTCATGGACACTCCTCGAGGCTGATTCATCACCAGCGGTAACCAGGCTTCTAAATTAGATGCCTAACTGTCTAAAGTTAACTGTGATTAAACCAGGCTTACATCATTAACTATACTAGACACCTCCTAGATGCAATTTCTTTGCTTTGTTGTTGTTGTTGAATGCAAAAATGCCCCTAAGCCTAAGCTTCTGCTTTGATTATTTTCCATAGACATTTACAAATAAGTGGAAGAAGTGCAACAAGCAAGCATGGCTAGACATGAGAGCTTGTAGTATATTGAAATATTATGTAATTTTCTCAAGTTGCAACATCTGGATCAGGGACAGGCTTTGACTACACTTTAGTGCAATTCTTGGTATAGTGCAGCTCTAAACCACAACTATATTTTCTAGTCATTGCCATGCTACAAATAATAATTTGTAGTAGTAGTAGTAAAAATATATATTTAAAGGTAGAAGACAAATATGACCAGTAGCAGAATTATACAATGCCAAAATGACATTAGGAACCAGTCATCCGAAAAATAAATCTGTTTGAAGAGATCATATTATGACGCCCTGACTTTACTGATTAGAAATTCTATAGGCCAGAAACATAATTTTGTTCAAGGCACCAATAATAATTAGTGATATAGAAGTCTAATTATTTGTTGCTTTTTCCTTCAGAAATTCCATTTCAATCATTCAGAGAGTCTTTGTTTATTTATTGCTAACTAGCGTAAAAACCCCAATTTATACCATGAAATTAAAAAGTGGTATTGGTAGGAGCTGCCTTCATGCTGCAACTCATATCAAGAAGTGGAAAAGAAAGAAGGAACATAGTGCTGCTGTTTGTTAATTAATAATAAGGCAGCCAAGCATTGCAGAACACTAACCCACTCCACTACAGCTGAGATGTAAGTCTCCTTTTTTTTTTTCAATTATTATCTATATTTCAGTCATTTCTAAAAGCCTAGTTTCAGGGTGCCATTGTACAGATACAGAATTGAAGCATGTCCTTGAAGAACGTCAGTTTGAATATAGTCAAACACAGAGAGAACTGAGCCAGTGAAGCAGCTTGTCCATTACCACTCAAAAATAAAATAAGGAAATAATTCTGTCTCCTTTCTTTTAGTCTAGGATGCAAGTCAATGAATCCCATGCCCTTCACCTATGTAAAATTTTAATTCCCATTTTTTGACTCGTGTAATTCCTTCTTTTCTCAAATGCTACTGTTTTATGCTAGATTTAACACTTCTTAAAGGAATCTCCATCTTTATTATTATCTACTATTTTGTTTTAAGCCGTTTACTGTAGTTAGTAATACTCAATTACTCAATATTAGAAAATACTAAAACTATCTGAAGACAAAAATATAGATCCTGGGTTAGCAAAGTAAGAGTAAAACTACAGGCAGTTTATGGCCTGCTTATTTTTAGTCATAATAATGTAAAATAAGGTGACTGCTTTTTAAAATTAGAAAATGCAGAACTGAGAAATTTATTATAAGTGAGAAATAGGTGAGAAAATTTCTATAGGCTGTGATCAGAAAGCATGTTTAAGGACAAACTGTCTTTTGCTTTCTGTTCAATAAGATAATCTTGTACTATTAGTAACAGTTATAAATATTTCAAGACAGTTTGTTAGACATTTTTATTAAGATAGTTTAGAACTGTTAAAAAAATAAAATTATTTTACTTCATGCTAGGAAGTTTAATTTTTTAAGTTTTCTGATTTGAAATGGTGTTTCCTTGACACTGAAACTCTGCTCACATTATGGATCACATATGTTGAAGTCTCAAAAACTGCCTTAAAATGTACTTCTCAAGTATACATAAATGAGGTAAGATGTTTTTCCCCTGTAACAGATTGGCCACTTGTGAGTAATCTTCGAGGTAAGTTTAAGTTTTGAATCAGAACATCAATTTTCTTTGTCATTAATTACATGTAATCAATCACTTGACAGAAGTCTGGAAGCTGTTCCATATGAATTCTTCATCTCTTAGTTGTACTGCATCGTTCTTTATTTAACCCTCAGGATTTTGTTTAAGACATTAAGAGGGTAATTTTTTTTTTTTGTTTGATTTAGTTTATTTATCTCCTTCTCTGAACATCACATTCTTCTTTGCCTGGTTCTCTGAATTTTCAGACTGTGTCTGGAAATTAATGTCAGTTTGACCTGACCCTTTGAAACTTCTGATATTTTTTTCAAGGTCTTGAAATGCTTTGATTATTATTACTATTATTTTTTATTTTCAGTTCATGATCAGAAACAGAATTCTCTGATGCAAAATGCATGCAAAATTGAAATAATGATTGTTCTTGTATACTTCTAATATAGTGTTTCAGCTACATATGGACTCATTTTTTTTTTCTAAATGAAGAGGCCCAGTTTTGCTGGAAATCAGTTGTTATTGAAAAAGAAGATCTCATTATTTGTTCCAAGTTTGTATTCTGTGGGTTTTTTTTTTTTCCCTTAAACTTTGCACATATCTGTATTTCACACTGCTTTAAAGATAACATTTCCTAAAAAAACCCCACAAAATAAATTAAAAAACTCTGTATGATCTGATTACCTCTCATTTAATTTTAGGTGGTCAGATTAGAAGAACAATTGTCTTTGTGTTCTGTTCAAAATGAAAAAAAAAATCCATCTACTGCAGGTGCCTCAAATCTCAGGAGTGGTCAGTGAGTTTATGAAGCTGTTTTTCCGCTTCCACTGACCACAGAGAACACTTAACCTGATGAAGTTCATAGTATGGAACCTCCTAATTTGACATCTCTGTTAAATATCTCTAAATGGACAGCTTAATCCTTTGTCAGCTGTGTAACTGGCTTAAACTCACTGTTTTAAAACTCTGTATACTTGATGCCCAAACTACACTGTCTAGCTTACTCCAGAGGTTGTGTTGGGATTGGTCAAATACTTGAGATATAGCAATTCAATTTCGTCTAAGAATAATTGTCTTTTCTTCATTTTTGGTTCTGATTACCAAGCCTGGTAACTTTGTCTATTTACTAGATAATTGTTAACATTCTCATGATGTTTAGTTTTCACCTTTCATCTGTGGATGGGAATAGAATTTTCTGATGAGGAGCCCATTTTAGATATCCTTTTAATATTTTATGGCTACAGAAAAAAAAAATCTTAATTGTTTGTCAACTAACTTAACTTTATAACATATAATAAAAAAAAAACAGTCGCTGAAATATCCCAGTGGCAAATATCATTTGACTTGACCAGACAAGCAATCTGACAGAGAATAAAATGACACGACTAAGGTTATGATTTATAAACCTTATGTTCTGCCCTAGACTACTGTAATTTTTTGAGACAGTATGGGAGCCAGGTTTTTTTGTTTGTTTGTTTGTTTATTCTGTCCTGTGTAATTTTTTTTTTATGTATTTACCTTTCTATAGGTAAATGTCAACAGACTTTTACAGCTAGAGTAAAATTTGAAACTACTAGCTAAACAAAGTATCACATTTCCTTTACTAAGGAAAAAAAAGGAAAAAAAAAGAAAAAAAAAAGAAAAATAGATCTACTGGCCATGGATACTTTTCATCTGGCTGTTAAAATAAGAAAACAATAAGAAAATAAATATTCTGAAATAGTATGTTACTAATAGAAGGAATAGGGTGGAAAATGGACTAATTTTAAAATGGGACCTGATAAATTTATAGATTGGATGATAAAGTGTAATTGCATTTGATATCAGAGGACAGGATTTGTCAGTTCAGATATTTGCTCCTACTTCTTGATGCTGTATTCTCCTGTTATTCACTCAATGCTTTAAATAAAGGTCTTTTTATCAGTAATCATAAGCAAGACACTGAAGAAAGTCCATCTATTTGGACGATACATGTATCATAATTTCTGGCTATATATCTTGATTTCAGCATGCCTGCTTCTCTACTGCCTTGAGCCACCTGCCATTCACATTTTTGCAAAGCAAACTTTATAGCAGGTATTAACTATTTACATCCAATATGCTACTATTTTACTGCTGCGTTTTCCAGACAGAATGCGGTACTGAATCCGATCCAAAAATGTTGTAGATTACAGGTTTACTGGCAACTAATAACTCTGGTACAGCTATGGACAGAAGGTTGTATATGGATAATTTTTGGTAAAGTTCTGCTTCAGCTTGTGTCATGAGCAGACTCTACCTAATAAACATAGTAACTAAAAATGGGTGAAGAAAACTCAGTGAGGTCCTTGCTGGAAAATATCAAGAAAACGATACAGAAACATAAGTGATAAGGAAATAGTTAAATACGACCAGTAACAGAGATAGATGCATCTTGATCAACAAAATTTAGAGTCAAAATATAATAAAACCAGTACTATGTATCTTATCATTGTATATGCAGAGACACCTTAACTAACATGAGTAATCTGAAAGAATGGAAGTCATCAGGAATGTTTGAGGGCTGCTTCAGTAATATTACCTGAGTATTATCCGATGAGTTAAGACAAAATAATAAAAGATAACAATTCTTTCTTTCTTTCTTCAAGCACCTCTTGAAATGCGGGGAGGTAAATCGCAGTCAGAGGACTCCAGGGCTATAAAGTCAGTTATTCCATCATTCTGCCTCCATTATCTTACTCTACACCTTCATGGAGATGAAAAAAATGACTCTGCTATCTCTAGACATTAGAAGGTCAGCCTGCCTTTCAGTTCTGTCGGCTCCTTAAAGTGCTACTGTCAACTTACAAGGCTGAGTCAGATAACCTGAGAACAGGTGGCGGCTCTATAGGAGAGAACAACTGCCTTTCCCCATTCCCCACCTACCCTTCAGTCGACACTGGACCTGAGGTACCAGAGGAACTTGCCATTGATCAGTAAATTGGCAGAGCTCAGGGTTCAGTCAGTTAGTCAATCTAAAGAGCAATACATTCTTGGATTTGTGGACACTGTGCAAAAGGATGCTCAGAAAAATCTAGGATAGGGTAGTTATTAAAGGAGATTAAAAGGTATTATTGAGTGCTTCAGCAAGTTATAATTAAAAAAAGAGGGAGAGAGGGAGAGGGAGAGAGAGAGAGAGAGAAAGCAGGCTAATTTTTCCAGTCAGTGAAGTTTCAAGGATGAGAAGCCTAGTTTTGCTTTGTTATTGGCTTCAATATTAATTTTACAGTATTTTTGCCACTTCACAAAAAAAAAAATAATCTCCTTCAATCCAAAATCCGTAGTTAATTTATTTAAGGTAATAATGCATACATAAGACACAGACTCAATGTTTTTGCCAATTACAGGTGCGCCAGCCTAGCACACTTGCTGAAAATTTAGCCGCCTCTGAAAACTGAGTGCCTCATGACACACAGATAGGCCAGGTATGAATCCTATTTTCCTAAGTGGAAAAGGTAATTCAGCATTTGCTTCAATCGTGTAAACTGCTCTACAGGGAAGTGTCTTTATATCTTTTCATCTGCAGGCAGAACTGGGTGAATTTTATACTGTTATACAGAACATTAGACTACATAACCCTGACGGTCACACGTGTCCTTAAATATCTGTCTGTCTATCTATCTATGTACTGACCTATTCTTTTCACATTCACCCTCACTATAGCATCTGGTTACCCTCAAACAAAATATTCATAGACAGAAGACGTCCTTATAAAGCCAGTACTGAACGTACATTCCAAAGAAAGTAAAATAAATCAGAAACCTTACAAACTCCTAAGGACTGAGTAATATATATATATATATTTAAAGCTTGAGTCTAGATGATACTTACTTGTTTTTACAGCTTTTAGTCTGACCAAGAAGACAAATGGCAAGACCTAGCTTCTATAGTCAGCTGGAATCTGGGAGTGTTTTGTTCTTCTAGAATTTTTTTTTTTTTTTTTTCAAACTACACAGCAAAATCCAATCTTGAAGGATGAACTTCTTTGATTCGCCATCTTGGTTCTGTCTTCAGAAATTATTTTGGTTTCCAAATAGGTGATGGAACATGATCTGCTTTTGAGATTCCTGGATTTCTGGACTGTGGACTAGGACTCCACCTCATCTAAAGGTGAGGATATTCCCATGGACATTAACATTCGCAACATTTTCAACACTGCAAAACACCTTCATTTTTCATATGCAATGTCTAGGAATGGCATGCAGCTGATTAACACCTGTTGACCATGCTGAAACTTGGTACCTGTAGCTAATTCCTTCCCTTGTATTCAGACCACATTCAAGATTCTATTAAAATCTTCTCAGCATGTGCTGCATCTTTCACTTATCAACACTAATGACCAGGTCCTGAAACCTCCATTATACTCTGTGGTGCTTTTTGCTTCCTGGAGCTGTGCTACACAGAACCTGACATAGCCAGAGTTTGTAAAGACCCTTTATGTCCTTAGATTCCAGACCTGCAAGGTCACTTCATCAAACCAAAGCTCATTAAAAGGAAGGAAGAAAGGTGATCTACCATTCTGACCTCGGATATTGTAGCTGAAAAAGCCCTTTGCCATTTATATTTCAACTTTCAATCAGTATATGACTCAGTACTGGAAGGATTTGTAGCTGACACTCAATAGAAGCTGCTCTCGAATTTTGACAAATCCCATCTTGAGCCGAGAAGAGAAACAGATATTGATCCTAAGTGTACCTAATTCATCTCTGCACTTGTAATCCCAAAAGAAAATGGCTTCTATGACCAGAGGGCGTTCAATATTTTTTCCATCTTGTAAAATAAACAGCAGTTATTTTGGTGTGTCTTCATGCATCAGGAGCAACACTGTAAGTAAACAAAGCACTGATTTTTTTTCCTCTCCTTTTTCCTGAGCAGAGTTATAAGAACTGCGGGGCCTTTTGATTGGACTAATTAAACTGTATCAAATAATTTAGACTGATGAAAGTCTGGAGGCCACAGCACCACAGCAGAGCTCTGTGGCTCTGAAAGGAATCTTCATTCCTTTAACAGAGAATTTTATTTCAGCAGAGATCATGTAACAAATTGTGAGGAAATTCATTTCACCCCGATGATCTACCCTCAGTAACAGTGTGGTGGCACAAGCACTTGGTGGCCTCTGAGAGTGGTGATACATGGGGAGATAAGAGCCTAAGTTCTGTTGTCAATTCCACGCGTTTAAATTGGGAGAAATTCTATTGATTTTACTGGTGATGTTTAAGATATAGCCTGAGGTTAGGATCTAGCCCATGATTTTACTTATTGTTCCTTTCTTCATATCAGAATGACTGACTGCAAAATATAAAAGGCTTAGAAGTTCTGTCCTGAGAGTCACTCGTGACAAGAGCTGGATAGGAAGCAACTAGCCATCCTAGCTGATAAATATTTTCAGTTTCTAAAGTACACTCAAGTAGAAGGACCTAACCATGCAGCATACTGTGTGTGAAGTCCTCCTTTGGTGTGGGAGAAACAGTCTGTTGTGGGAAATGACCAGAGAAGGCATTTGACCCTGTATCTCCTCCCATCATTACTGGGATACTGAATTTCATGTGGTGGCTAGGAATCTTCCTGATATAGCTAAGATTGACTAAATATGCCAAGTTCCTGTGAAAAGTTTTCATTTCAACGAATCAGTCTTTTCTGACAGCAATGACAACAAATGCTGAAAATTTTCCCTTCAGCTTCGATAGTCACGCAAGGGAGCATCTGGCTGCAAAAGGCTGGTGAGCAGGGCAGAGTATTGTATAGACAGACGAGAGGCATTAAGTGCAGCTCAGCAGGGTTTTGACATATTTGTTGATTGTTAAGGAAGGGAGAAAATGAGGAATTTATTCTCTATGTAAGATTTTTAAGGGCATTCTTATCTTAGAAACAAGAGTAACATGGTGTAATTTTATGTATATGGATAATAGTTGAGATGGATGTCACATACGTAAGCACCCAGGTTTTCTCCTGTTCTGGATTTGGTTTCAATTTGCCTTTTTTTCCCCCCTAGAATTTCTTAATTCAGTGTTAAGTGCTGCTATGATTGCAGTCACATATAAAAAGCATCCTGTCAGTGTCTACTACATTTTCCTGTACTGAAATCTCAACTTTCTGGTGAAACTACAAAGCCCTAATTCAAATAAATGCTATGAACATGCATGTGTAGCAATTCCTTCCAAAATCAATGGAGGCATCTGTCTGCAAGAAAAAGATGCATCTCAGTAAGACTATAATCATGGCCCAATCAAGCTATTCCCAAAGAGGTCACCTGTGTAGTGAGATAGTCAAAGACGAGAGATGGCAAGTTGGAGGCAAGATCTGGTGCTCTAATAGCTGATCAGAAGCCATTTTTTTTAAGTGTCTGTAGAGATCTGATCCATGGGACCAAACGTGGTTGCTGGATCATACTAAAAATGAGTGTGATCGTCCAACTCTGTCTCCCACAACAAATTTCAGCTAAAAGGAAAGGAAGGGGAAGTCCTGGATGCCCACATATAGGCAAGTGAGGGTTCACCTTCAAGCAGGAGTCTGTCACTTTCAGAAATATCAAATGCCTTCTGAATTTTCTGGTAACAAATATGATCAGCTAAATGGTGTCAGAACAGAAGTTCATTCTGTGAATTCAACAGTATTTTGTTTTGGAAAAAAAAAAAAAGGATGTAGTTACGTGTGTTGTGGTCAGAGAGGTGCAAATAAGGAATTTATTATCATTTTTGTTAGTCAATAACTTGCTGTTATGGGTAACCTCTAAACATGGAGGGCAGGGTAAACTCTGCATTTCTTCATAATGAAGAAAGCACAAAATAGATGGCAAATTAGATGTTTTGGGGAGACAAAAAAATATATATAAAAAGCAACACTGGATTTTCTTTTAAAGAAAGTTCATATATAATGTTTTGTCTTACATTTTTTATTGTTTTATTTCTTAGGGCAAGATTGCTGATGGTGATGCACAAATATGCAAAAAAAAATAGTACTTAATTTTCTGTGGGTTCTCATGAGTAGTTGTCAGAAAGACCTACTTTGTCAGCCAGAGTACCACAGAGGTCTGCTGAAGTTCTCAAAGGTCTGCTGAAGAACAGCTTATAAATAATCTGGAATTAATACTGGACAATAAACTAAAGAAACTACTCAACCACACTTGCAGGCTGAAGTTGCAGGGGTAGAAGGATCCAGAAATAGGTGGGACTGTAAAGATAACTGTTGGAAAACAGGCATCATAAGGATGGTGTGCAATGGTCAGGTCACTTAGGTATTCTGATCAACAGATGAAGTGATGTGCATTTGTTTACTTTCTTTATGTGACTATTTTCCTATATAAATAAATAAAGAAAGAAAGAATGAAAGCCATCTGGCAAGCTTGCAGAGTATTGGACATAAACACTAATGGCAGTGCTTTTGCACTTGCATATCACTTTCAATCTGAGGTTCTTAAAATTATCCACATTATATAAGCCTTATGACTCTTTGTTAAGGTCCATAAGAAAAGGCAGACAATACTTACCAACAGTCTGTTACAAAGTTAAATCAATGACTCTAAGATTCTCAGTTTCAAAAACATGAGTTCAATCAGATTGTTTTCACTCAGATGTTAGCATAAAAAATCTAGCAAATAAAAGTATCTGAATTTTCCTCTTATTTTTTTTGATTTTTGTTGTGTTTTTATTTTTTAAATACTTTTTTCCGAATTTGCTGTTCCTTAATTTCTAAGACTGTTTTCTTTAACACATGATGGATGATAGAAAGGGAAAGATGAGCTGTCTGAGACCCTGCAAGATTCTCCATTTTGAACACAAGCAAATTACAGTTTTCATTGTTGAAGTACGGGGAAAAAAAAAAAAGAAAAAAAAAA
>WHYT01015618.1:0-19573 GCA_009806455.1 Tetrax tetrax | reverse complement strand
GCCGGGAGGGGGCGGGCGGAGCGCGCCCCTCCGCCTATCGGCACCGCCGACGTCAGCGCGCTCGCCGGCGTGCGCGGCGCCGGCCGCCGCTGCCGCCGCTGCCGCCGGGGCCCGGGCAGGGCGGTGCTGAGCTGCGCTGCGTGCGGTGGGCCTGCGGCAGCCGCCTCGCCTGAGGCGGGAGGCGGGTTCCTCTCTGAGGCGCACGGCGGGCACCGGCGCCCAGCTGGTGAATAGGTGGAGGCTGCCTCCTCCGCGGGCCCCGCGGCCCGGCCCAGCGCCGCAGCTCGCTGCCTACCGCCGGTGCCGCTGGCGCTCGGGAGGTGAGCGGAAAGGGCCCGGGCTGACCCCGCGCGGCGGGGGGCGAGCTGGGCGGCTCCCCTGGCCCCAGCCCGGGGGCGGTGGCCGCCGTGGAAGCCGTGATCCCCTCCTCCCCGCCACGGTGTCGGCCGCCTGGCTCGGCGCAGCCCCGCGTTTGCCTGAGGAGTTCAGGTACCCAGGCAAAGGGGAACGCCTCACACGACGCCAGGCGAGGAGCGAACCTCCCTATCTCGCAGCTAAAAGATTTCCCTGAGATAGGGCTGTGTGTTGAGAGATGACGGCTTTGGGTGCGCAGAGGCACATGGATTCACCGGTGGCTGGCAGGACCGGGCCCAAAGCTGTACTGCACCGGAGGAACAATGCTGACTACAGAAGCGTAGCTGCTACAGGCTTTAACGTTTCTAATGCAATTGAAATTGCTTCTATTGTAAGATGCCTCATTTTAAAATTCTTACAGTACCATGGCATTCCCCCAGGCAGTTTTACAGTAGGGAAATACAGGGAATATTACAGAAAAAAAAAGTACAGCAAAATGGCTTAGGGATTGTCCATCATGAAATAGTAGGCTTGCTTCCTTCTCATTCCCCCTCTTCTGTACCCAGCTGTTGCAACCCACGACGATGAAGAGCCTACAATGACAAGATTGAGCAGTACTCTTGAGTAATCAGAAAGTTGCAATGCTCCTTGCTTTGGTTCCCGTACATTTACATAAAGGCAGTATATTTGAAAACAGAATCAAGTCAGTGGCTTGCAGAACAACACAGTGAAGAATAAAATGTGCTTTAATTACAATTATGCAAAGCAGCATCCCCGAACTGCTTACAGCAACAAAGTATAAATTGCCAATGTTAACTCCCCCTTATCTGTCTGTCCAGAAGCCGATCGTGCCGCAGTGAAAGAGCCTGCTTATTAAACAACCAAGTAAGTGTCATGCAGATTATAATAATCTTCTGTGCATCACTCAGATTTGCCACAGAGCAGTCTTGAATAGCGATTATAGACTAAACCATTTCCTGCATTTTTTATATATATATTGCATTTTAAAAAATGAAAGGACTAACTTGTAGGTACCGTATGTTAGGTTTATACATTCCTGATTGCTGCTCGATCCTCTTGTAGTAACACAAGTGGACTTGAATCTGCCTCACTGCAGCTGTCCTCGTTCATTAGTGTCACAGCAGCGCTGTCACCTTTGATCCTCATGGCCTCTTCCAGGATGTGTGGCATCAGGTGTAGCGGGGAGTGGGAAATGAGTCGAGTCCCACCCTTTCATCCCAAACTACCAGTAGTTCTTGTTGGTTCCAGGACTGGGCAGGTGAAGAATAGGCACAGAAAGTCTCCCAAGCCCATTTTATCCTCCTTTATTTTATGCTGTTCGCTGGTTAGGGCCTGGCTGGACCTGTGAATTGTTCCAGATCCCTGCAGTTATTAGTCAAAGCAGCTATCATAACACCCCGGGATAATATTTTCTTACATTGTCATTATGAAGTAATAATTCTAGAATTACAGCAATTCCTGTCATTTTGTTGTTACCTTTTTTTTTTTCAAGGAAAAATTACCGTGACTGTCTCGGGGGATGTGCCAAGCTGGAATCATGGAAGCCCAGAAACAAGGCTTGAGGTTTCTGCTTAGTAATTTGGACAGATATTTAGTCTGAATAGAATCTGCAGGATCAGAATTACAATGATCTGAGTGTTAGAAATAACATTTCCTACTTTAACAATACGTGATTCAAATAAAATGTTCCAAACAGATAACACCACGGGCAGTGAAAAAGGAATTTAATTTGGGGCAAGGGGAGGAGGGGGATGACAGAAAGAGAAGGTCCACCGATCCATTTGTAAATCCACAGGGGTAGGATAAATCGCGCACGCATGAGGGTAATGGCTGAAAGCACACTCCCTGAGTCCAGAAAATACTTGAGCCCATCCCTACTGTCAGTTCCCAAGCTGACACATACTTTCATGAATAAGCTTAACAACCTGATTAACTCAGCCCATCTTAATTTACCTTTTCTTAACGGCTGAAACTATGATACTTGGGAAAAACAGATTTGAAAGTCAGGAAAGATTGAAAAAAGGAAAAGGAATAACATGAGAAAGCAAAAAGAAGACAAAGATATTCCAAGTGGTCTTACAAGTATTTCAGTAGCTGAGGGAGGTGTCAGCAAGAAGAAAGGACAATGTGGAAAGAGAACTGAAACTCAAGTGCCCAAGAGAAATGAAAGTGAAACTCAGGGCTGTGAATAGGAGAAGGACACCGTGGGGAAAGGCAGGAACACTGACAAGCTGGCACAACAGGAGAGGCTACTGTAAAATCTGACTTGCCTTGAGGTTTTTTAATCTGATGTTTTTCAAAAGAAGTATAGTGCGTGTCTGTGTGTGTGTGTATAGCTTGCATAGATCTTTAATGACTGTCAAACCCACCGTCATGCTGGCTTAGGGTGAGCAAGGTACAGAGCCTTAGAGGGAAAAATATGTCTGCAATCTCTCTCTTAAGTTGAAAGCCAGATGAACTCTGATGCAACACAGAGCAGGCAGAGGAACAGGCCAGACAGTGCTGCCGGTTCGGGAGCTCTGCACCCTCGCTCTGGGAAGCGGTGGTTAGAGTGCCGCAGGGGTCTGGTCTCGCGCCCCAGGCCAAGGGTCAGAAGCGCACCACGCGGAGCAAGATGCCGTGTCCAAGAGAATCGCCATTGCCACAGCGGGATCTGCAGTGATAGGGCTAGAGACTTCTCTGGGTCTTCTTCCACCTGTTGTCTTTCCACCACTACAGCATAACCCCTGTTCAAATTGTCAAGCCTCGAGCCTCCTGAGTGCACGGAGGCTTCATGGCTGATCTAGAAGCGTTCTCCTTATTGATAGATCCTTCCGTGAACCTGGCTGCTGCAGGCTGCTGGCTCAGCTTTTACGCCTAGCTGTGACCATGGCAGTTTGGATAAACGAGCTGTGGAGAACAGAGAAGCCAAGGAGCCTCCTTTGCCTGGACTTTGTGCGTCACCACACCGTGTACAGGGAGCCACAACGTCTCTTTTGAGTGTAATGGCCTCCTTCACGGAGTTCTTACAGAAAGGTCATCAGCATTGTGGGGTTTTTGTTCAGCAGGCCTAAGAAGAATAAAAAGCATGACACCGGGACACTGGACTGAATGCTGAAGCTAAAGAGGAACTAACAAAGTAACCTTCAGCACTATCCACATACATTTCTTTTGGTTTTTTAAATTATCCTTTTTTTTTTTTTTTCCAGTATTGACTTCTGACCAAGGAGTCAAAGATTTTCCATTAACTCCAGCAACATATAAAACCAGTTTCATAGTCTCCATTCGTTTGTTCCTTAACCGTTACTAAGGATCTGCTAAACTGGTTTGTAAGGATTTGAATGAGGTTAATCTGTGCCCCATTCAAAAATCAGATAGGGAGGCTGTAGGATATATATTTTTTTCATAAAAAGTAATATATATATATTTCTTTTTTTTTTTTCCATGTTGATCCTGTTCCCCAGCTACTGTCTCTGCTATTAGTGTTTTCACTTTTTCCAAAAGCTGTTAACAAATGCTCACTGAGGATCTTTGCATGGATTCCCATACTACAGGGTAGAAGATACATAAATAGGGAAACAAAAGCTTCCTTTCCTCTTTTCTTCCTTTCCTCCCTTTCCTCCCCTTTCTCAGACCGTAGGAAGATCAGCTGCCTCTTTATACAAAGTTTGCAAGTGTGTTTACTCCACCATCAGTAATATGGACTACTGTCAGGTCTCTCAGCCAAACTCCTGAGGTGTAAGGGAATCGTTTCAGGCAATGTCACACAAATGTCACGCAAAAAAAAAAGCAACCTGGAAGAAAATACATGTTCCCTGATAAAGCTTTGGAGCAGTTTTGCTGACTCATGATTTGTCATTTATCTCATGATAGCTGACATTTTTTGTAGTATCTTACCTTTCACAACACAGGAGACATTTACCCTTTGGCCCTGAGATCTGGACCAAAAAGTCTTGAGAAGATGACAACTTGAAATTTGCTAAAAATAAAACCTGACAAATCAATAGGTTGTTATTTTTTTTTTTTCTTACTGCTTTGATGGGTTTTGAATACTTGAGCTGGTTTATTCTTTCTTTGGGCCTCTTTTTCAGCAGGAGTTGAACAAGCTTATATTTGGAAACTACAGATATGTTTAAGAAATGACATTTTTTCAATACACATTTATGGAACGAAGACAGGCATTTTTAGGATATTATATTCAATATGACTAGTAAAATGCAGAAAATGACCTGTAGTCCTAATTATATTATCATCCTGTACAGGAATAAACGTACAATTTTAAACAGAGTTTTGGATTTAAAGTTACTGAAAAAGAAGTTGTAGGTAGAGGGTGTGTTCCCAGGATCAACTTCATTATGAAAGACTATTTCTAAAGTCAAAGTTGTTGGTTATTCATTTGCAAAGGTCACCTATCCCAGGCCTCTCTGGCAAGGGTGCCGGTAAAGGTACTGTTACGAAACACGGTTGCAAATTTCAGCTCACCGTTCAAGGGAAGCTGAACCGAGGCCACAGTCTTTCTTTTACGTAACTGTCAAAGGTGAATTATTACTGTTCTCAACCGTATGCAACTCAGAAACCTATGAAAGATGGAAACATTACCAAGCTGCTGAGATAGGTGGGCATATTTCACCTTCTGTGCAAATGGAGCGGGTTTCTTACCTGCACGGCATTCCAGCCCATGGTACGCATGGCAGTCTGTATCCATTTGCATTTCTCCGTGTAAAATAATGAATTAAAGTTATCATGAGAGTTTAAGGAGGCTTAAGGATGCAGTAGCTATGGAATATTCTGATCCAATGGATCTTCTGGCCAGCAGTTTCCCTACACTGATGGAAATTATCAGTGGGGTTTTGTGATCACAGAGCACAGCCTGCACTGATTCGGATCACGCTGAGTTCAAGCCAGTATAAATTGTGCAGTACCAGGATATGGAACTGAAATTTGCACAGAAAGCTACTACCTGATCATAGAATAGAATCATTACGGTTGGAAAAGACCTCTAAGGTCCTCAAGACCAACCGTAAACCTAACACCACGACGCCTACTAAACCGTGTCCTGGAGTGCCGTGTCTACAGGTTTTTTTGATCAATTCCAGGGATGGTGACTCCACCACTTCTCTGGGCAGCCATGTTTGACCACTCTTTCAGTAAAGAATTTTTTCCTAATATCCAATCAAAACTTCCCCTGGCATAACTTGAGGCCTTTTTTTTTCATCCTGTCACTTGTTACTTAGGAGAAGAGACCAACACCCACCTCACTACAGCCTCCTTTCAGGTAGTTGTAGAGAGCAATGAGGTCTCCCCTCAGCCTCCTCTTCTCTAAACAATCCCAGTTCCCTCAGCTGCTCCTCATAAGACTTGTGCTCCAGACCCTTCACCAGCTTCGCTGCCCTTCTCTGGACACGCTCCAGCAACTCAACGTCTTTCTTGTACTGAGGGGCCCAAAACTGGGTGCAGTATTTGAGGTGCATCCTCACCAGTGCTGAGTACCGAGGCACAATCACTTCCCTACTCCTGGCTGGCCACTCTGTTTCTGATGCAAGCCAGAACGCTGTTGGTCCTCTTGGCCACCTGGGCACACTGCTGGCTCATGTTCAGCCAGCTGTCAACCAGCACCCCAGGTCCCTTTCCACTGGGCAGCTTTCCAGCCACTCTTCCCCAAGCCTGCAGCATTGCATGGGGTTGTTGTGACCGAAGTGCAGGACCTGGCACTTGGCTTTGTTGAACCTCATACAGTTCACCTTGGCCCATTGTTCCAGGCTGTCCAGGCCCCTCTGCAGACTCTTCCTACCCTTGAGCAGATCGACACTCCTTCCCAAGTTGGTGTCATCTACAGACTTACTGAGGGAGCACTCAATCCCCTCATCCAGATCATTGTTGATAAAGACAGAAAAAACAGAACTCACTCCAGTACCCAGCCCTGGGGATCACCACTTGTGACCAGCCACCAACTGGATTTAACTCTGTTCACTACAACTCTCTAAGCTCAGCCATCCAGCCAGTTTTTAACCCATTGCAGGGTGTATATATATATGTATCCCTATATCCAAGTCACAGTAAGAATTAGGTGATAGGGTGCAGATATAGTTGCACACAGTCTTGAGTAAGGCTTCCTTTTGCTGCTCTTGTCATCAAGAGAGGGTTCAGCAGCACACAAGTACGTGTGCACTTTCAGCTCATTATTGCTGCTTAAACAGTGATGTTTAGCCTTTGTTCTGACATAGCTACATAACTATATATCCGTGTATCACAGTTGGGAGCTTGTAAGTATTGTTTAAAGCAAGGCATGGCTTTGGGCTTGTATCTGGCACCACATTTATTAATGATTATTCTGACATCACTCAAATTTCTCTAAGGTACAGATGCTGTGGTTGATAAGTCATGATCATGACCTTGATTCGTTCAAGATGCCTTCTTCCGTCTGATTTTGTTTGCCAGTTCCTACTTGTATATGAATGAATGAGCCGTGCCAGTTTACATCTACACAGCCTGCAAGGCTAAGTAGTGCTGTCCCTAACAGCACATTTACTGAAGTCCTGCAGAAAAATAAGCTTTCGTATTTGGGCATGTAGAACTAATGAAGCTGTTCAGCTGCTGCAGGCAGGTTTCCCTTGTTAGTGCTCATCAAAGCTGATAAATTAATAGTTCTTTTATGGAAGAGCAATGCAAACATCAGAAGACTTATGTGCATCAGTCACTTGCTCGTGATGATTAGAAGGCTGTCTAATAACAGATTTCATTACATATTGCCAAACCAATACCAGCATGACGTTTTCTGATCAGCCATCTATGTTAATAGAAGGCAGGGTTTGGACATTTGTCATGTGTAGACTAGCTGAGATTTGCTCAGCTCACCTACATCAGTTATACAGAACAGCATCCTGCCGAGCAGGATGGCTCTCCGCTTTAGACATTTGGTGCTTCTCTTTACAGTCACGGAAAACATCTCAAGTGGTAGGTGTTTTTTTTAATATGGTACTTGGCTTTCAACCATATGAGGAAAGATGTCTTGGATGATAAATTCTGGTTTAGATTGTGAGAGCAGATAATTTTATAGAGCATTCTCTTATCTCATTTCACTTTCAAGGAGAAATGTAGTTAATCCTCTAGCCCATCACAAAGATCTGTGCGATTATCAAATTAGTTATCTGGCAACTGGTTTTGGGGCCACCCACATTTCTTGCTTCACTGTATAGCCACAGCACTGTGAGCTGCAGTGAATCTTTGTATATGAAAGCCTTACAGTGACAAAGGCTTATGAAAGCATTAACCTTACACTTGCATGTGTTGTGTGAGTATATTCTATTCATTGACAGGAAGTGACTAGCACAATTAGCGCTGTGCAGCATGACTGTCAACAGAACTCCTCAGCAGCATACCTAGTTCTAAAGGACTTGTGTTTGTGGTGTGACTGGCACCAGGAAACAGCTCACCGTGTCACTCTCACTTTTCATTGACCCTCCAGACTTCCTCAACTTTCCAGTCTCTTGCATGCTAGAGTTGTCCACTCTGACAGTGCCAGTTGTATTTTAGTTACTTGTGAGTGTTTGAGGTAGGACTGTCATAGTAGCTAACACCAAATGTGAAGAGTTGCAGTGCAGCTTAAAGGAGGATCTGGAGCTGGCACAGAAACAACCCTTGCAGGCTGTAAGGTAAAACTGTGACTGCCCCGGATTACCCTACTGCCTGCCTCCTGCATTCTGCTAGGTATTGTGAAAACTATTGTTCACAGAATACACACAGTATATATTACTGGTTTAACTTTCTAGGTGAAGAATGTTTTGAGTGAATAAGTGACAAACTTTTTTACAGTTATGATGATTTATGAAATCATCAATGTCAGGGCTTGTTTAAATACAGGTTTGAACCACATAATATTTTGCAATTTAGAGAAAGCCTTCAAGTGTGGATGTAGTTTGCTTGGTACAGAACACTGCCGTGGATAGAAAAGTAACCATTCTAGAATAATTTTGTGCAAAAATATTCAAATACTGTTACAAATATGAAGTATATGCTAGGCAAGAAGCAGTTTTCTAGTATCAGGAGGTGTAGCAGCAATATTTAATGCTTCTTTGACACGAATACATCTTTGAAGTAAATCTTATTTCCATACTTCTCTTCTAAAAACTGCTCACAATTTCTTTGACTTCTTAACTAGCAATTATTTATTGGAATAGACTGTAATTTACTCTTCCATTAATCAAAACAAATGGCCTGACTTTGAATGCAGAGGGAGGTCTGACTTAAAATTTGATGGGTTCTAGATCAATTTCTGATTTTTTTTTTTTTAAAAGTAACTGATTGAGTGGAAGTCTCAGCTTGTTCCTTAAAATGAATGAAGCACTGCCTTCAGCTCTTAAGATTTCAGAGGTGGAAAAAGACATCTTAGAAAAGTAAAACAAATTGAATAGTTTGAGAGCCTCCGTCAGACTTAATCCACGTCTGTCATTTTCTGTATGCAATCTGGAAGAAAGATATCAAAGCTGCTTTTGGAAAGCATATGGCTGTAGTTTAAGGAAGATGTTACCTCTGCCAGATAATTGACATTGACCTTCTCCAGAAATCTTGGTTTAGTTGTTTGATTTCATGTCAGGAAGATATTTACTCTCATACCAAAATACGTGCTAAACTTGTTAGCTTACATAGTTTGGACACAGCCAGTTAATCATAGTAGTAGTTGTTTTTATGGACAGTCTTCAGTTAATCACAGTTTTAACAGGGTAACTTTTAATGGTTAAATGCCAACAGTTTTGTGAATAATGCATGATCAGAAGTGCATTGGGTTTGATGATGTCCACAGTTGTTATTAAATGTCTGACAAAACAGTATCAATGGGAGTTTTGAAGAGATCTGAAAGTGGCTCTCACCAGAGCATGCTTGTGTTTTGTTTTCTTTTTTTAATTAAACTAAACTTGGAAATTTGCTAAAGTTTTTAAAATGCAATCTCATTGATAAACAACTATTTTTCTTTCTTATTCCAAATCTGACATTACACTCATAATTTATTAAGTGCTTGAAGCATGAAATACTGTTTTGATCAGTTAAATTTGCTGAGACTGTTTACTGAGTGACTAGAGACTGGTGTGAGTTTTATCTTGAGGAAATAAAAGCACTCTATATTTTAATTCTCATTGCTTTGAAACCTGAAGTTACTGACACTCAGTGTAGAATACAAACTGTACACTGATGTAGATGAAATGTAGCTAAAATGTCTTTCAGTTCCTCAGACCATCTGTAGTGCAGTCTAAAGGCACACACACAGATGTTCACTTGCTAGTTGTGCACTGCTGTTGATGTGACTGATGAAAGTTAGATGAATAGTGTGCTCGGGGCAGGCTTGATGCCTGTCTTACTGGGGCTTAAATGTGTGGAATGTATTGTTAGGAGTTGCCACAGTTTGTACCTACGCTGTAGATGATGTAAAGGTGATTTAGTAAGATGAAGCAAGCTTCAGCTGGTACATCTGCCAAATCTGAAGAAGTTAATTGAAGAGTTCACAAACTACAAGGGGATTCTGTTATCTTTTGACACTTCTGTGCTTCCTTTTTCTGCTCTGCCTGTTGTGACAGTCTTGGGGCCCTCTATACCAAACAAAATAACTTGGCTGCTGGTTTGTCCCATCGCATTGCACAAGTCCTTCAGGAAAAAAAACAAACAAGCAAACGTGTATTCTGGCACTTTTTTCCAGAATCTTATGCTTCCTATATTTAAAAAATGAGTACTGTCTGAAGATTTATATTTTTCCTTTATCCATCTTTTATGAAGGTCTTTCAGTGGTGCAGTGTTCTTTATCCTGAATGAGAGGAACAGACTTTGAACTTTCAGTTACACCTACTCCAAAAAGTATCCATTTTTCCTAGGAATTTTGTTAGTTTTATAGAACTACTAATAAGACAGATATTTGTTTACCTTCTAGTTTTCATGCATACCAGTTGCTAATATTTGTGGTGCATTGAATGTCCTCTATTTAACTTGCTTCTTTTGAAAGCTTTCCCAAGAAACCTACCCTCTGTTTTAGCTTCCAGTACTTAATGAAAAACAGTATTTGGTTGCTTTGTGGTGCGAAACAGAGAGCCGCCTTCTCTCCCTCTATGTGCTGCTGCTGCTACATCAATATAGTATTTACATACTGATGGTATTTAGGTACTTGCTAGGCTCATAAGTTATACTACTGGTAGCAGATAAATAGAAGTGCCTCACTTAAAATAGATTAATCTAAAACCTTGCTAGCAACTTCCAGTATTTTGTAGTTCTTTGTATATTTTTAATGCAGTGTTTCACTTCCTTGAAACATGGAATTACACTGATCAACTGGCAAAAACAGTTGCATCTAAAGTTACTGGATGTTTTAAAACATTTCTGAATTTTAGCTTGGTTGGTCACTTTGTGTTTTTTAACAAGACGTGGTCATTGAAGAACATGTAAATTGATATATTAATGTTTTATCTTAATTTGGGAAAAATTATATAGATTCTTGTTACCCTAGAGAAACCACTTGAAGTCCCTGCTCATCTAATACTTTTCTGTAGTAGTTAGCCTAGTTTGTTCTTTCTTGTCTTTCTGTCCACGTTATCTGTCTTGTATGATTTCATAGACTCATGGAATTGTTTAGGTTGGAAAAGACCTTTAAGATCATCAAGTCCAGCCGTAAACCTCACACTGCCAAGTTCGCCACTAAACCATGCCCCTAAGTGCCACATGTATACGTCTTTTAAATAGCTCCAGCGATGGTGACTCAACCACTTCCCTGGGCAGCCTGTTCCAATGCTTGACAGCCCTTTGGGTGAAGAAATTTTTCCTGATATCCAATGTAAACCTCCCCTGGTGCAACTCGAGGCTATTTTCCTCTTGTCCTGTCACTTGTTACTTGGGAGAAGAGACCAACACCCACGTCACTACAGCCTTCTTTCAGGTGGTTGTAGAGAGTGATGAGGTCTCCCCTGAACCTCCTTTTCTCCTGAACAACCCCATTTCCCTCAGCTGCTCCTCCTAGGACTTGTTCTCTAAACCCTTCACCGTCTTCGTTGCTCTTCTTTGGACACACTCGAGCACCTCAGCTTCCTGTTCTATGCCCCGTTATGCACTGTATTAAAACAGTAGTAATTCTTGCCATGTAATTTTGAAGTCTGCATGCAAATGTAGGGGAAGATGAGCTTTCAGTCCGTCCTATTCTCTATGGAGGAGAGGGTGTTGGTGGCAAGTGGTTGCATTCTGAATGTTCAGTTAATAAGAGCTGCATGGATTTAGCTGTTAGGACTGTATGTCCTGATAGACTGTCCAAACAGTTGTTCATGATTTCCTATGTAGAAGAGGTGGTGGGATGAAAAGTCAGGACATGAATATAATTGAGGAGACTATGTTTAGAGTGTAGTGGGTAGATGACTTCACCAGTTAGTAACTGAAAGAGTTCATACTAGGAGTAAATTAGCTCTGAAGTTCTGAGCTGATGATCTCCAGTTGTCCAGCGTGAGATATCCTAACGGCGCATGATCCGTCCTCCACCCTGTTCTGTTTTTAAAATAAAGTCAGTGAAACATTGCAGGTTATAGCTGACATTTAGTTAATAAATAAAAAAGTAAGAACTGAAATGGCTAGTGACCACCTTCTTGCAACTGTCTAGAGCTTCGTGTTTTTCTCCTGTAGAATATCAAATAAGGAACTTTATTTTTTTTGTAATTTCTGCTGTTTAGAGCAAGCTTTGCTAATAATGCATTCTACTAAGACACTTCTGTTTTTCCTTCTCAATTTAGAATGACTTTTCCCATAGTGACTGCATGTCAAGTAATGAGACCAGTTTGCTAGAACGAACCACAGCACCTCATGATGGACTACCAATGGCTTCCCATAGACCTCAGCGAGAAGGTATGTTGTCTGAGGGTTCTTTTGAGGAATACTTTAAGGTTTTTTGAATGCTAAACTCTGCCTGCAATTGTAGAAATCTTGCATCTGTCTTGCTGCTCATCTGAATGAGAAACTGCAATGATTGGTAAGTATAATAGCTTCTCTGCTGCCTACTTGTTCTTTTCTTTATTATAACAAGTTGCCATTCATGTTAGCTGCGAAGTACTAGTGACTGCATGCACGAAAATTGTTTGCAAATGGGCTTCCTCCCAAGAGATGGGATTCGGGAGAAAACAAGAAAATTTAATGCAGTTGTATTAATGGTGTTCAGATTTTTTGAAGCAAAACTAAACACAAAGATACTGTGAAATGGTGGATAGCTTTTGCTACTTGATTCAGTTGTATTTGATTAGTGTTAAAAACACAAACAAATTAAAAATGCAGATTGGGAGGTTTTATAGATGTGGTAGTTTGGAAAAGTGAGAGGCTTTCCATAGAAGTAAGTCTTCTTTTGGCTCTGTTGGGGAGAATGAGAACAAGGCTTCAGACCGTAAACAGAACTCTTGTGTACAATTACCGGCAGTTTCTTTTCTTTGAAGAAATGAGCATTATTGAACACAGATTTATTCTTACCCTTTTTTCTCCAACAAGATTAGCAAATCACTTGTCTACTCACAATTAGTCTACACTATGTCGGAGATAGTGAAGAGGTGGCAATCTGGGATAAATATTGCTATTCCCTTTGTCCTCATAAATGTCCTTTTGTCTCTGCTGTGGAGATTTAATTACACTTTGAAGGCAGGGAATTTGAGAGTTTAAATTCCTTGCAAAAAAACGCAGAGAAAGATTATGGCAGATTACAGACAGCAAACCTGTTTCAAATCCTTTTACAGAGTTCAAAGTGTTCATATTCACAAATTATAAGTACGAAAGGGAGACTCTCTTTAGCAACACTCTTGAATTAAGTAACAGAAGCACAGAAAAGTCGAATAATTGAATATAGTGAAGAACTTAAATATTTCTCTGCATTCATATTATCATAGTTAGAAACTACAGTGAAGGATCAGAATAATTTTAATTGCTATGCAGGTATGTGATAGAAAGGGATCCCTGCTACAGCAATCTCCTTACTGGGTTCGAAATCGCACTGGTAATAAAACATGTTTTTTATTCTCAGCTGTGATTAATATGTTTTTTTAGAAATCTGAATTTAGACTTAGAATGGAAGCAGTGTCATGTATACATGCTTGACTTAATAATCCCGAATGCATGTGTTTGTCCAAAACAAATGCAGAGATGTAACACGCCTCATTGGCTTGTATATTCAGACATTTCTTTTTAGTCTAGCCATTCAGAATATTAAAAATGTGATTATTGAAACAGAATTTTAAAGCAGTCTGAAACTATGGAAGTAAAGCGGTGCAGTCACAACACTGTAACTACCTGTTCTATCAGTTACTCCGATGAAGCATGCAACAGCAACAAAAAGAAGTTAAGGAAGCTGAAAGTACTATGTTGTATAATAAAATTTCTTTATACTTGAGGACAAATATATTTAGCATTGAGAATATTCAATAGTTTAAAATAAACACAATTTTGTTAGAAAAGAAGCTTGTCTATGAATGTTAATTGTGTTAGTTTCCGTAATTATATATGCTAAATATATGCATGTAGTGAAATGCAATTTAAACCACTATTCTCAATTCCAGTCATGGGAATCAACTTTTTATTAATTTATGAATATCAGTTCAGCTGATGGTATCAATTTTAGCATTGGCCATTATGAAACTTTACTGTCCCAAAATTCATGTTCTGCTGTAGTCCTTTTTCTAACAGTGCTTTCATCTATACCAGGCAGGTAAAAACTAAGGTCATGGCATTTCACGATATATAGATGTATGTTATTATCTGGCATCCTTAGGTCATCTCAGATTGCTTTGCTTTGTAATGATTAATCTTCATTAACTGATAAAAAATAAGTGGATTGTCTAGCCCTCTAACTCCCAGGTAGAGAGTTACAACTAGTGTGCACCATTACTCTCAGTATTTTTCAGTCTTTTGACT
Source organism: Tetrax tetrax (assembly GCA_009806455.1). Lineage (NCBI taxonomy): Eukaryota > Metazoa > Chordata > Aves > Otidiformes > Otididae > Tetrax > Tetrax tetrax. The sequence goes on along the minus strand of WHYT01015618.1, from coordinate 5,314 downwards.
AAAGGAATTGGAACTTTAACACTATCACTAGGCTTGTATGCTAGCTTATTATTTCTTTAAGGAAATTGCTAATACTTAGCTCTCTTAGAACTGGCATGTTCGATGGAGATAATACTGTAATTGTAACTTTAACAAAATTCATTAAACATGAATGGTATTTAGCTTATCTCCAAGATTAGCCTTCAGAACATACATTTGTAGGAGGTTGATTTTTTAAAAATTTTTGTTGTTGTTATGCGTGGTCCCCAATATATCCCATGTAAACACACAGTTAAAAATTGAAAGGAAAACGTTAGCTGGTAACACCAGCCTCCTTCCACCTTCCCTCCAAAACCAAAAAATTTCAAAAGCATTGAAAGATAGGATTGATGGTGTGAGGATGGTCAAACTGATTTTTTTAAATAATTTTTTTTTTTACATGTAAATATGTGTTCATGTTTGTAAAGAAATAAAATTCTGTTGAACTCTTAGGCCAGCATAGCAGGAAAAGTGAAAAACCCATTTCAGCTACAAAAGGTTTTTTCTATAGAGTATTACCTGAACAATGTTATGTGCCCTCAAGAAAATCTCCAGACCCTGAAAGTCATACGGTGCTGCTTCTTACCAAGTCAGAGCCAGAACTTGCATATTGCTGAATACAGCACACTATGGGGAAGGAATGTTAAGGTAGCAAGTACACTGAAGTACCTTTCTTCCTTTTCAATTCAATTTAATGATAAACTCTTTACAGTAGGATTGTAGTAGCCTTCTGCTTCTCCTCTTCATTTTCTAGCTAGCACTCATTTCTGTCTCCTTCAGACCTTCCCCAAGTGTTTCCTTCCACTTAAGTGCCTTTCAGAAATGTGATTCTTCTGCCTTAGTTTGCTCTCGTTACTAGATGTTTCAGAAACGTGGATGTGGAAGGCGCTGTCACTGGCTTTCGTCAGTGCCTGTTGCTTCTTGGAGTAAAGATGCAATGTGACTTCCTTTCTTTGTCTTTTCAATTATAGTGGTTATATTGTTGTATTTATGTGACTTTCAGTCTAAATAAGCTCTTGGGTAATGCACAGATTCCTGTGATCTGCAATGGAGGGGCTGAGGTCATGCCAGAGAAATACTTCTTAGAGAACAAGGCTCCACCTGCCCCCTGCAGTTTGTTATAGTAAAATAGCATCTGAGAAGGAGTGGGGTTGTGTGAGTCACTAAGTAGCATACAGTGATTCTCAGAGCGGCTAAGTGAGTAGATTTTCAAACTGTAATTTTGGGGTGTACAATAAGGTGTTTTTCTTTCAGCTGTACACATTGAGAAGATAACCCTGAAAGGAGTACCAAGAAAAAGGGCTGACAAACATTTGGAGTACACTTTCAAAGTAAGCAAATAGCCTCCAGAATATTAAAGTAAATGTCTTCATGATGCCTGTGTATTGTAGATATATGCAGCTTCTTTAAAATACCTGCTCAGGTGGCAATCTTGAATTACATAAGGGTCTTCAGAGATTCTTGGAATTATCCTATATCTCTGTGCAAATCAGGTGTTTTATGTAAGTCTGGACATAAGGTGGGAAGGTGTAAAACACCAGCCATAGCCAGGTGTGTGACATCACTTGAGGAAACTTGGCTTTTGCTAGTTTGGGGTAAGCATTTGTTCTGGATTTTTGGTGAGGGGGGGCCTAAGGTGGTGGCTTCTGTAGGAAACTGCTAGAAGTCGCTCCCCTTTGTTCAGTGGACTCGGCCGGGCCCAGGGCGGACCTGCTGCTGGCCAAGGCCGAGCTGATTGGGAGCAGAGTGTCCCGTGATAAGACCTCTGTGATAACGTATTTAAGAAGGGAAAAACAGGAGGAAAAAAAAAAAAAAGAGAGAGAGAGAGAGAAGATGTGAAGAGGCTGAGCAGGGGCAGAGAGGGGGAGGCGCAAGCCTTGTGGGCCTTGCAGGCCTCACCCTCTGGCCTCCCGCCGGGCGGCCGACTGGACCCAACTCAGCCTGGCCTGGCTGCAAGAAGTGGAGAGGAGATGAGCAGTGAATAAGATGTAAAAAGGATCCTGAGAGGCATCTGCCAGCCTGTTGTGAGGAACGGCTGCAGACGCCAAGGTCAGTGAAGGAGGGGGAGGAGTAATGCAGCTCCTGGCCAAGATTCCCCTGCAGCCTGTGGTGACGACCATGGTGGAGCAGGTTGTCCCCCTGCAGCCCATGGAGGTCCACGGAGGGGCAGATTCACCTGCAGCCCATGGAGGATCCCACGCCTGGAGCAGGTGGAGGCCTGAAGGAGGCTGTGGCCCGTGGAGGGCCTGCTGGGGCAGCTGTTCTGGAGGGACTGCACCCCGTGGAAGAGATGACCCACGCTGGAGCAGTTTCACGAAGGACTGCGGCCCGTGGGAGGGACCCCACGCTGGAGCAGAGCAGGAATGTGAGGAGTTCTTCCCTGACGACAAAGCAGTGGCGTAAAATAACGCATGATGAACTGACCGTGACCCCCATTCCCTCTTCCCCCCTGTGCCACTTGGGAGGGGAAGGTAGTAGAGATAATGTTAAGCCCAGGAAGAGGGAGGGTGCGGGGAGTGAGAGAGAGACTGCATAGTCTGGCCCCGATCGGGGCTGAACTACAACAGCATTACAAAGAATTTTGAAACTAGTTGGTTGTTTGCTCAAGTGGCCTAGCAGCACAGTTCTTGTGTCTGCAGTTACATATTGCTTGCAGTCATATGGTCACCTTGGATCTCTTTCATGAATGTTTACCATAAAAGGATGGTTTCTGTGGGTTTTGACAAAACTAGGGGTTTGTTTGTTTGGTTTGTTAAAGCAAAAACAAACAAGCTCAAAATGTCAACAGACTTGAAGACCTACCTAGTATAATCTTCATGTATTATAATAGCCAGAGGCATCGTATAAAACAATTATGTGAGTGAATTTCAAACAAAACTGAAACGCTACTTCTTACTATTTTGGAAAATAAGCTTTTGATTTTGAGGTCTGGTATTAAAGGCTGTAGGTGTTAAGTAATAGCTGCTAAAGCCATTGGTGGTGGTGATCTAATTGAATCAAAGTAGTAATTTTCTTAGCAAGGACTGACTAACATAAGTTATTTGGCCAATAGATGTGAGTCTGGCAGCATACCAGATTTGAACATAGAGTTAAATATTAGCTTTTTTTTCCCCCCAAACAAAACAATGCATTAGATCAAACATTATAACTGGCTATTTGACTTGGGTCATGGGAGCTCTTTGAAGAGGCAAGCTTAAAAAAAAAAATGCCACTTGGAGCTGAAAACTGGCGTGTTGATCCCAAAATTTGATATCGTATTTTCTAAACAGATGTGAATTAGAGAGTTTGATATTTTCTGGTGTTACTCGAAGCTTAAAATTAGAGTTAAATTGACACATATACTATTTCTATTTTTGAAGTAAAGTAGTGTCAACATATACCTTGTTGATCATGTCTGAGGGTGAAATTTGCAAACAATTTTGCACCCTTCTTTTGCTGAGGACAGTAAAGTGGAATGTAGCCTTCAATGTCTTAAAGGTTAATTTGCCCAGGCATTTAAACCTTGTCATAGATCTTTTGTCCAAATTAAAAGTCATTTTAAGTCACAAAACTGTTTTGAAAATTCAGCACGTAGATGGATTTGACAGTGGTTTTGAATTTCTTTGCTGAAGGGGGAATGTGGAGATGTTCTGGGAAGTATTTGAGTAATCTTGAAACTCTTCTACCTCAGTTCTTTTAGGAAAAAGTTTCCTCTCCTAATCTGTGCAGGTATATACTGTGCTCCTCACCGCAGATCATTTTGTGCTTGCGCAGACACTGCTTTTTAAAGGTTAAAACAGCAATTACAGTCATGGGTTTCCCAACTGAGGGCACCAAGAGTAGTTGGCATTTTTGGGGACTCAGTTGAAGGCAGTTGGTGGTTTATAATTGCCATGTCCACTCCCATTATACAGAATCTTCCCATGCATGTAATGGGAATCTTAAGCCCAGAAGTGAGCTTAGAGCCAGGCAGCACTCATCTAACCAAGCTTCTTTTTTTCTCAAAATATGCATGTGAAAGTGCTGTTTTACTACTTGCATGTTGTGTCAGAACAATAAGCTACCAAAATTTTATATAAGCATATGCCAAAATAGTCTCTGATTCTTGACTAACTTCTTTAGTAACTTGCAGTACTTCTTATGAATTGTACCCTACAAAAATTTCTATATGACCATGTAAGATTCAAGCCTGAGACATATAAAATTATTTCATAGGTAATATAAACAAAGAGGTTGTTTTTTTTTTCTTTTTTGTTTTGCCTCATGATAATGGCAGCAAGAGCTCCATCCATTATACCTGACCTACAGTCCTTTTCTCTGGTACATGTTTCTTTGCAGTTAATAATGTCTGTCTGATACAAGTCCTGTAATTACAGGGCCTTCTGACTGTCTTCTTTCTGAGTCAGTAAGCCAATAATATTCAGGGACTTCATTGCATTCAGTTGAATTTGTTCATATTCTCTTTAGCTACAAATAATGTGAAGGTGAGCTTAAAATGTACACTCAAAATTAGTATATGTCTTTGAAAAGGTACACTATTATCCCTATTTTCCCTCTCATTTACTTATTTGCAAGTGTTAACTCTTAGACTGAGATAATCAGTATAAATGTTAAGATCAGCTAACTGGTATGATACTTGGAAAAATAAACTTTCCTCATTCTCTTTTCCTTCCTTACTAGGTAAGCTGGTCTGATCTTTCGGTAACATGTGTAACAAAAACACACCAAGAGCTTCAAGAATTCCTGCTAAAAGTATGTATTGAAATATAAAAGTAGTGTTTACACATCAGGTTTATAACTTCAGAAGTAGTCTAGGAGAGCTGTGATTTCTGGGATGTAATGAGAGAAACAAAAGCATGCTACTGGATTTTTGTACTTCACAATTGTATTAACTGTTTAAATAACGCATATTGTGATGGAGCAACTTCATAAATGAAGAAGGTCAATAGAAAGCTTCTGTTTGGGGAGTTTCCCAGGAGGAGATCATTTGTCTTATCTGAAATTGCTCTTATAGTTTTAATTGAACTACCATAAAACTACCAGATGAGTTTTTAATATTCCCCACAGAGTTAACGTATAAGTACAAGCACTGCTTGTTTGTTTATTGCTGTCCCTGTTAGAGTGATCTTAAGAATATCATTTGTTGTTTCTAAGTAATGAGGCAGAGCCATAAGCATAATATTTCTTAATTTTACTGTTGTATTCTTTGGTGGAGCAAAGGCAGGAATTTTCACTGTTGCAAGGAGCTAAATTTGAGAAAATTTAGCAACTGTTTGTGCCTCTGTGTTTAAAAAAAAAAAAAAAAAAAAAAAAAAAA
>WHYT01015617.1:466779-481302 GCA_009806455.1 Tetrax tetrax | reverse complement strand
CTTTTCTGTGTTTTTTTTTGGTTTTTTTTTTGTTGTGGGTTTTTTGTTGTTTTTTTTATTATTATTATTTTTTTTTTTTTTTTTTTTTCTCTTTTCCCCTTCTTAAATATGTTATCGCAGAGGCCTTATCACAGGACATTCTGCTCCCAATCGGCTCGGCCTCGGCCAGCAGCAGGTCTGCCTTAGGCCCGGCCGAGTCCACTGAACAAAGGGGAGCGACTTCTAGCAGTTTCCTACAGAAGCTACCACCTTAGGCCCCCCTCACTAAACAAAACCACAACACAAGCTTCTTGCATCGAGTGTATTTGTTGTGCTCTTCCTGTTACATGGTCTTGCTTATTGAACAAAAATACATATACTGCTCTTAGTACATCTTAGGCATAAGTGAGACTTGCATCTAAGATGTTCAGGGATGTTTACACTCATTTTCTTGTTTCCTGCTTTAAGATTAGTGAGTTTATATATTCTAACAAATGGTTTAAACAGTTCAGGAATCAGAGTACACTGATTTCTGAATGTGAGTACTTTCTCTGGGATTTATCTGTATGAATATTCAAGGTGGTTTTTAAAAGTTTTTTTGGTAAGATTGAATGTAGGAGGATGATGTGGTTGAAGTGTGCAGTTAAAGTAATTATCATGAAAGTAGATTCAGAGATCTTTGTTCTGAAATAAAAATGGCACGCAGTAGTTTCGATTTGTCTTTTAAATTGTTATCAGGTGTTTAAAATACCAGTTTAAGATATACTTGTTGATATTTTCTAATAGAGGAAAAATTAGTAGGAAAATAAAATTATAGAGGATGATTTTTGACAGTGTCTTTCCCAAAATGCTTCACAGGTCTGTAACCTCATTTGTTAAGGTATGTGGGGAAGCTCCTGCTCACTAAAATATGGTGCAAACACTGCGGCATTTCTCCTGCCTTGCTGCTGGAGCCCAGCTGTGCATGCCCATCAACACCTCTGTCTCAGACTTAACTTCTCCAGAAGTTAAGCGGACAGAGGTCCCTCCACTAAGTGGCCTTGTGACCTCTCACACATAGGTATGCACTCTGAGCCGTCCAGTTTCAGATGCAGACTTACAAGCTTGGTCATCCATGGCCGCTTTTCCTGTTGTTGACACCCTGACCTCTCTTGTGCTCTGATCCCTCCAGCTGTCCTGATGGCCTATGGTCCCCACTCTGGCACGTGGACCCTGACACACTGCAATCACTGGCACTACAGGCACATGGGTAAAATGACCCATGCTCCCACGCCAGTTGCAGGCATTTGTTTTTACTCATTCTGGTCTCAAGTTGCTGACATGCAGGCTTGTCCCCAGTTATTTGCAGTGGGACCTCGCAGCATGCACATGTGGATCACAGAATGGAGTTGCACAGAAATATAGTTAGGAGAGGATTTAATACGGCAGGATAGACAGATATGCAGATAGGCAGATCAGACACAGGGCTCAGTCAGAGAAGTGCACTGACTGGTGCCTGCCTATACGTGACTCTGTCCCTTTTATCCTTCATTCTCTCACTTTGGCTCCTGCCTCTAGCCTATTCCTCACCACTTTCTCTCATCCCCCACCTTTGACACTTTCCTGAAGCATTGCTTAATAAATTTTGCATAGATCCACAGGCACCCTCAGATACCATCAATACTCGTGTTCTGTCACTTTCTTCCTAATTTGTTACAAAGTCCGGGCTGACACTCATAAGAGCTGTGTCTGCAGTTTCTTAATGGCCTGTCAATTAATGGCTGAAGAGTTTTGGTCATCTTTATGATCCCCCTTAGTGCTTACTTATCAGATTTGTGTCTCTGTGTCTTTTTGTGGCTTTCCTGTTACTTCATATTCCCTGTGAGCTGAGAAGGTCCTTTACCTGATAATGTTAATACATGCCCTTCAACATGCCCTTACACTCTCTTTTGAGCCATGTAATCAAGGGACAGAGATGATGAGGCAATTCTGAGTAGCTGCTGTGAGCAGGAAATCAAACTAATGGAGGCATCAGGCAAATATTATGTTTTAGATAGGCACAGTGTGTGAAGTAAATGATAGATGGGTAAAGTTCAAAGTGGATTTTATGAAGAAAGACACATTTCAAGCTAAGCAAGGCTAAGGGGTGCCATCAAACTGTGTGCAAATAACTTTTGTTAATTTGAGCAGTGAAGGCTGTCACTGTCCTTAGTTGAGGGTAGCACAGATTTAAACCATTAGGAAATTACCTATTATCCGTATCTCTAGTTTGATTTCTGCAGGATTTCTATTTTTACTTATACAAATGTGCAGCTGTGAGAACACTAGTTTCAAATCTTCTGTCACAGGGTGGTAGGGAGTCTTAATCAGTACAGTTGTGTTGATTATTCGTAGAGAAGTTTTTTCACTTAAACTGGATGTCATTTTCAACAGTATGATTATGTTGCAATGCAACCTAAAGAGGCTACACTAAAATGATTCTTTTATAAATTTTCTGTATTTGTCAAGATAGAAATAACTTGTCTCACTGTTTAGTTTGTTTCCTTAGTGGAAATTGCTGTAAGCACACTATGAATGCTTAAACAAGTGAAATTTTTATACGCTTTCACCACTTCTTTTTTTTTGTTTGTTTGTTTGCAGAATCCAGTTGTGTCCAGTTCCAGCTGGTCAGAAATAGATGTGCTGATTCTGGCTGGAACAATTGGTCATGTTTTAAGTTTAGGGGCAAGCAGTTTTATAGAAGAGGAACATCAAACCTGGTATTTTCTTATCAATACACTTTGTTTGGTACTATGTCAGGAACTTTGTAGAAATAATTTTCTTCTGAAAGAATGTGACCCTCAACATAATGCCACTGTGAAACAAAATTTTGATGGTATTGAGGAAGCCTCTGAGTGCAAGAACATAGACATTCCAGCAACAGGTGATTCAAAATTGGGCAAGGCCACCTCCTCAGCTGAACTTATAAAAGGATCAGATAAGTGGATAAGCTTAGCAAGTCCATGGATCATCCTTATTTGCTGTCGGCTGCTTCGATCCTTGAATCAGACAGGTGTCCAGTGGGCTCATCGGCCAGACTTCGGGCATTGGTTGACAAGGTAGGTATCTGATTTATTGTCATACTTTCTATCTAATTTAAAAATTAATAGATTCATTTGGTGAAATATATATACATTTCTCTACAATCTGTATTTAGAAAGTCCTGTAAACATGCAAAGCGGGTAAACAGTGAAGCAACATAAGGAATTTTTCATTGCTGTTTCATGCAGGAGTAATTCCTTATAATCTTTGCCCTGCATCATAATGTATCTAATTAATGCCAGTCATACATGATAGATTTATCAGAGGCAAAATCCAAATATTTTCCATGAGTAAGTCAGCAGTGTCTGCTTTGGGAACTTCAAAAATCACTTAATAGAATTAAGCCCTTGAAATTGAAGCAGAAGATTCTCCTCAATTCCAGACTTTTTGAAATTGCAGGAGAAGATGCTGCACATAAAATTCTTCCTTGTCTATCACAAACATTTAACATGTAGGTGGAAAACTGAAGGAATTTTACAAGTGTAGTATGATAAATAAGAAAGGGGATTTTTTACAACTTGAAGTACATTGGAGAAGGACTTATACTTCTCTAATACCTTTTGGTATTGTGAAGAACTACAACTATTATTCAGTCATCAAAAATATTTGATATTTGAACAGTCTTCTGTACTTCAGCTGGTGGACAGAGATCAATACTTTGGCCTAGTCAAGGTTTTGCAGACAGCAGATGGGGAGGCTTTGCTGTGTAAGATAAAGTGATTTCTTTCCAGTATCTTAAAACATGTGGATGAAATGTCATTCATTATTCATTAATAGCGACATGAGCAAATGAACTAATATGAGACTTGTAACTTATTGGCAGCCTCACAGATGAAGTGCTGTGACAGGCATGAGAAATGAAAGACATGAGTTATGAAGGAATTTATTGCACTTGTTCTATACCAGAGCTTTCAGCCTGGATTCCTTCTCTTGAGATGAGGTCAGGGATTCAGGAAGGAGTGTCATATTCCCAATGTTAAGTCCACATGATAGAGAACTGCTTCATCATGAGCTAAGCCAGTGTGTGAGTGGGATTGAGTGTGATCTAGTGCGACTGGGAGGATTTTTGTAATTAATCTTGAGCATCTTCCAAAGATTTGTTTGCCTAATAACTTCCTGAGGCAGATGTCTTCTTCAGACTATGAGCCCTTTTCTCTGGTATGTACTAGTGCCACAATGCCACTAGGACTTGATATTCTTGCAGCTGAAAAATTGTGTTCGTTTCAGAAATGTGCTTTTGCTTGTATTGTCCCCCAAGAATGTTTACTGACACTTGGAAATGTTACCAGCCTTCTAAAAATTGTGTGTGCATGCTTAGACTTAACTTCAAAGATTCTGTCTTGGTTCAGCATGCTATGACCTCTGACTTCTTTGTGCCAGGTATGCCTATAGAGCAGCAAAACCTGTTACAGCCTTGGGCTGTTGGGGTCTCAGGGAGATAGCACAGGTAGAATGTAGTCTGCAGCTAGAGTGTTTACTTCTAGGGCTTCCTAATTTATAACAAAAGCTGTGAAATCCTGTATGCCCAGCGCTAACAGTATTGCCTGTCAGGAGCTTCCCAGGAAACCACTTAAGTAAACCAAGGTTGTTTATACCTGTTCTGGCTTTGTGGTGGGTTTTTTTTTTGTTGTGGGTTTTTTGTTGTTTTTTTTATTATTATTATTTTATTTTTATTTTTATTTTTTTTTGTGTTGGTTTTTTTTTTGGTTGTTGGGTTTGTTTTGGGGGATGCTCTTGAGGGGGGGAGGGTGGAGAAGGGAGGGAGGAGGCTATTTTTGCATTTCATTTTTTCTTCTCCGTGAATTGGAATTGGCATTGCCATGTTTTTGCAGGATTCCTATCCATCTTTGAAGATAAAAGAATCACAGGATGGTTGAGGTTGGACGGGACCTCTGGAAATTATTTGGTTCAATCCCCTACTCAGAGCAGAGTGATCTGGAACTGATTGCTCAGATCCTTGTCCAGCTGCATCTTTGATGCAGCTCCACAGCTCCACAGTTATTCTGAGCAACCTGTTTTCTTTTTCTTTTCAAATTTTTCCTTCTGTTTAAACAGAATTTTGTTTATTTCAATTTGTGTCCTTGCCTCTTGACCTTTTGCTGGGTACCACTGAGAAGAATTATGGCTTCATCTTTTTTTTAACACCCTCCATCTCCAATCAGGCTGGTAAGATCCATGCCACGCCTTCTCTTCTTGAGAAGTCCTGGTGCTTTGAGCTTCTTGTATGACAGATGCTTCAATCCCAAAATCATTTTTATAGTCCTTCACTGCACTTGCTCCAGTATGTCCGTATCTTTCTCTGTACTGGGTAACCCATAACTGCGCCCAGGGCTGAGCACACAGGAAGAAACAACTTCAGTCTGCTGGTAATGTTTTTCATCATGCAACCTCAAATGCTGATGGTCGTCTTTGCTGCAAGGACACATTGCTTGCTGATGATCAACTCAGTGTCCATCAGGACACTCAGAGCTGTCTCTGAAAAGACGGTCAGCCCTCAATGTGTCCTAATATGTATAGCTCTTTGTTCCAAGGTGCAGAACTTGCCTCTTCCCCTTGCTGAACTTCTTGAGGTTCTTGTTGGGACACTTCTCCGGTCTGTTGAGGTGCCTCTGAGTGTCAGTAGACCCATCTATGGTATCAGCCACTTCTCCTGGTTCTGTATTGTGTGCAGACTTGCTGAGAGGGCACTCTGCTGCATCATCCAGGTCATTAATGAAGATGTCAAACAGTACTGGCCCCAGTGCCACACCCTAGGGTTCATCATTAGTGACTGGCCACCAGGTGGACTTCGTACTGCTGATCACAACTCAGTAGTTGTGATCAGCCTGGTAGTTGAGCCACTTTTCAGTCCACCTCACTGCCCACTTTCCTAGCCTGGACTATATCAGTTTACATGTGAGGATGCTACGGTAGATGGTTTTAAAATCCTTATTAGAGCCAAGATAAACAACATTGCCTGCTCTCTGGTCTTCCACTAAGCTAGTGATCTCATGTCAGAAGTCTGTCAGGTTGATTAAGTATTACTTCCCCTTCATAAAGCCATCACAACCCTGTTATTAAGGAGCTGTGGGCCTCCCCCTCAGTGAGGCTGAAGTACAGCAGCTAGATACAAACCAAAACCAGAATTTTACAGGTGAATTGCTCCCTGTGCTTCCCCACCGAATTATAGCGTCAGATTTGGTATATTTGCCTATGTCTTGAAGCAAGGAGAAGAAATATATAGACTATGCCTACAGCTCTAATCTTAGGCTATGGCTGCTTGTTTGGCTACAATAGTATATTAAAGGAGCTCTTGCATTACAAGGCAAGGTACTTGCTGTCTTGATCCTCCCCTCACTGGCCCTGTATTTTACCATCACAGTTGTGCTTTGTCAGTATAATGAGCTAAATCATTGAATAGATGTGGCTGAAAAAATAAGCCAGCACAGGGTGGGACACTCTCTTGGCTTTCAGATGGATCACTTCTCACTCTCATTTACCATCCAGCTTTGAAGCAAGTGGCCTAACTTAGTAACAGGAATGCAGAAAGAGAAGAGCATGCAAGCCAGCACTGCTGCTGTTGTGAGTTATTTGGTCTGAAATGGTTCACTGATCAAACTGAGGGGGCTTGTTGACTGAAAGATCAGTCAACAATACATCTAAATCTTTGCACATCCTGTGGTTTTTAGAGTATCTCTGATTTCCTGCTTGGCAAGCATGCTTGCATTTTCTTTGGTTGGAGGTTTTAATGTCTCTGTTGCTTCTCCTTTACAAGAGAAAAGGGTGGTGGAGATGTTTGTTTCCTTAGTGTTTTGATCAGGGTTGACATAATGTGTTTTCCTTATAGCATAAATTAAAAGTTGGTGATAAGCTGAGTTACATAAAGCACTTAGTCCTCTTCCCAAAATGCATTGCTAGTCTATAAGGTTGATTGTAATTGTATTTTTAGTATGTGTTTAATTTGCATAGTTATATCTTAATAGCACATTTTTTAGCAATAAGGAATTAGAACCTTACTTAAATCATGTGTACCCTTATTAGTTTGAGTTAAAGCTGCTTAGGGGTTTTCTAGCTGGCCTTCTCTTTTCTCTAAGATAAACTAATGAACAAACTACTTTTTTTTTTTTTTTTTTTTTTTTTTTTTTTTCTTCCTTCCCTCCACCTCTCCCCAACCTTGTATTGACCTTTTGGACATCTGTGCTCATGCTGAGACTAATGTTTTGCTTTTCTGGACAGTAGTTAAGTGGCTCAGCATTTGAGACAGAGAGCCTATTGTGCATGTTTATGCAGGTTAAAATGTAAGCATCAAAACACAGAAAATCAATCTACCTGTAGTATATAGTGGCTACTGGGGCTACTAGGGATGCATTCAGTGGTGCTGAAATAAGCAAAACGTTCTTTGTTATTTGCAGGGAGTCTATGAATCCTGCTACAAAGTAAAAAAAAAAAAAAAAAAACCTTGTTGGGAAAAAGGGCAAATGAAAATCAGACAGTAGATGAACTGGAAGACAACATGAAATCCCTCAATTTGCATGGAAGCTGGGTTTTCTTTTTAATTAGTTGGCATTCAGTTAGCTTCATTTGGCTGTTGATCTTGGTCAGAGCTGCTACTTGGAAGGTGTCAGAGCTGCTACATGATTCACGTGGAAGAGGTGATGCTGTCAATGACAGCATCAACTTGAAGAGAAGGGATAAGAGGCAGCAGTGTGGGAAGATGATAATATTTTCTTTTAATAGTGTACTTAACAGTCCCTAAATGCCAAAGCTAATATAGCATGTGACTCCTGTGTATTCTACTGTACACAGTAGCATGAAAGTAAACAATTTAAAAAGGCTTTATCCATATTATATATGAATCATGTACACATTTGTAATTCCTTTCACTCTACTTGTGTGCAGTAGTAAGGTGAGGGGAAAGCAGTGGAAGGAAATGTATTTGGTCTTTATTCTGATACCAGCAGTCTGAAAGTGTAGACCACAAGCTGTTACAGTAAGAACATATAGCTGGAGCTCTCTTTTTCCTTCTCCCCTCCCTTGATTCTCTCTCAGGAAACTGTTGGTTCTTCACTTACAATTTGAGGTTTAAGCAAACCCCACTACATTTCAGCTGAGATCAGACTAACGTATTCATGCTTGTATTTCTGAGTAGAATACCAAAATAATTTAGAACTTTGCTAAATGGCTGGACTCTGTGTTGAGCAACTACAGTCTGCTTTCAAAATATGTGCTTAGCTGCCTAACTGTGAGAACCTTGACTGGAAAACCTTGAAACTGTAGTGATTTATGCTGACTTGACTTCATTTACTATAAATCCTTTTGTTGTTTCTTTAGCAGACTCTATGAAACATTGGAGTAGGGTTTTTTTTTTTCAACAAATTTACATTGTTCAAAAAGTTCAAAAGAGAAATCACAGAGGATTGTTATCAGAAAACTGGATAGTTGGATCCAGTTGGATCCTTTTATCCAACTGGAAAGTTGGATAAAAACCCTTGTGCTAGCAGTCAAGAATGCAACATTGGTAACTGATGTGCACATGACTTTGAACATACCCTTGCTGTCCACTAAGCATTCACTAAGAATTTTCTGTCTTTTGGGGGGTGTTAGAGTATGATTTCAAATGTTCATTGTAGGAAATTGCAGCTGTTAGTGACTGTATTGCTTGAGATAGCAACACACAAAAATTAAAAAAACATTTCTACTTATAAGAGGTAATTGCTGGTGCTATGTTAGATTTGCCTGCAAGAGTCTCTTAAAAGAAGTGCATTGACTTTTTTAGAAAAAGAGACTAAGATGATGATGATATGCTGTTATTATCTCTGATTTGATTTATCTCGCTGACATACAATGAACAACCAAGAGATTATGGCCTGAAAGCTTTTAAAATTTTCTACAAAGGTTCATTTGAAAAATGCAGTGACTACTAAATTAGTTCTTTGTGTTGACCATAAGAGATTATGTATGCACTGTCTTCACAGATTGCTGCAGTAATCCATTCACTGCTTCTACTGTCTCATCTGGTAGAGGAAGAAAATTAGTGAGGAGAAATGTCAAGACTACATTTTGTCTGCCATAGTGTTACAGTTCTTATTCCTCTCACTTTCTTCTGGTGGCCTGCAGAGAGCAGTGCATCTCTTGGGAGCCTCGTTAAGTTGTATAAGTGCTTGACTGGGTTCTGCAGGGAGGACTAATAGGACGATTTTTATGTCCTATATCCTTTGCTCTGTGGCTTTCCAAGCACAACAGCTGAAACAACCGATAAAGCATATACTAGGGAGCAGGAAAGTAAACGTGTTTGAAGTACTACAGTTTTGATTAAATCAAAGATAAAACTGTAATTTCTTAAGTGGGATCAGAGTTAATGCAGATAACAGGCCAGGCTTGCTGTCAGTTTACTGAAGTGATCTTTTATCATGGTGTTTTAAAGTGTGGGAAGACAGAAGATGGAGCCCTTGGTTCTCACACTCTACATGATGTTAACATGAGTTAACAGAAGGAAACAGAAGGTAAATCTAACAAAATTAGTGGTTCCAGGACATTTGGGATTCTGGGAATATTTGCAGTAGGCAAGGGTTGTAATTTGTGGATTAGAGTGATCTTTCTGAAATTGCATAGCTAGCCATGGTAGGAATTGACTGTAGATATTTACCTTACTCTGTTACATTTCACAGTCCTAGTTAATATCACTGTAGATTTAAATACATAACATTGGCAGCATGCTTAATGAAATGCCCTTGATTCTGGAATAAGTGTTACCTATTTAGGATGTGGGGGAACAAACTGTATCTGTAATCTTCTTGGCCATGATGCAAATTGTATGTCTTTCTCTTGTATGTGTTGATGCAGAACAAGACACTGTGTAAGGGAATCATACTGTGCTAATGTGTTTGTGTGTGTGTATGTTTTAAACTAGGTAAGTATATTTCTGGTCATTTTGGCTAGGTAATGCTCTGTATGCCTAAAATTAAACATCAAATACATGTGCAGTTATTTAAAAAGGGAGAATAGTTCTAATTATATGCTGCAAAAATCTTTTCTACCTTATGCTAGAAAATGAGATGCTGTAGTATAAGCAAAATGCACTGTTTCAAAATGTATAAATAACAAAACCCTAGTTTCAAAGAATTAGACCCTTTCCCATTATGCCATATGTAGCTCAGTTTTTGGATAATTAACAGAATAACTAGCATATGGTGAAACACAGTAACTACACGTTTAAAAATGCATACTTGAATAGAAAACCTTATTAATAAAACTGCATTTCTAAAAACACTAAAGTATTTTACCATACTGATTGGAAGGTTCATAACAGATGTCAGTGTAGTGATTAATTTGGAAATATGGTAGCTACGTGTAGCTAAGGCTCTGTCAAATGTGTTAGGCAGTAATGACAGTGGTTTGAAGAGGGTTTTTTGTCTGGTTATTTGATTATTTTTTTCCCCCCCCTCCAGCTCTGAACATAAATCTGAACTCTCCTTCTTGATGGCAGTCTCCCTAGTTATGATCTTCTTTCTGGTTCAAAGAAGATGCTCCCTGGTTTCAAAAATCGCTATGGGACTTGGGCTCCTGGGAGTCTACAGTTACCGGGCAGCTATTGGAAATGTTGTATTTCCATGGCAACATGACAGCAAAGATATTTCAAAGTAAGTTAATCAGCAGATCTATAAAGAGAGATGTTAACACTTTGGTTATCAGGGGATGAGGTGGGAAAGGACGTTATGCCTACGCTGGAACCACATTCTGATGGATAAAACTCTATTTTGTACGTGGCCAGTACTCAGTTTTTGTGGTGTGTGCATGATTTTGAGACCCATGAAGTGTCCTTCTACTGTAAGAGATCGGAAACCGTTCAGATAAGAATTAGTATGAGAAAAATCTAATAGTCATACCCTGTGTTTTTGCTACAAAGAAACTCCAAATGCACCATCTCCTCTTGTTTTAGATGGACTTGCTACATTTTGCTGAGTGCATGCTAAAGCTCATTTAGCTACTTCCTAGTTTTGAAAAATGCTTAAGATGTAATTAGGAGAGTTGCATTTCTGTATCTTTCTTTTGCAGATGAGTGTTCTGTAATGTACGGCCTTTCAAGATGTAACCAAATCCTTCTTGAGGTCTAAACTGGGCTGCACAATGCATACTAAGGATTTTTATGTGCATGTTAAGTTTCTTATAGAACTAATCTGTAATTGTAAGGAAGCTATTAGCTTTTTCACAAACAGCTACTTTTGCAACATAGTTAGGTGGCTTTTGTTTTCTTATTATACTTTTTACTGTTGGATTGTACCTGGCTATGCAGCCTCAGGTTTTTCTAAATGTCAGGGAGCTGTGGAAAACTTTCAGAGTCAGTTGGGACATTTGATGAGGAGGAAGGGATCATGGAAGAGAAGTTGTAAAACAGTTGTCTTCTGGATGTAATAAACTTTCTCTCACATGCATTTTGAGTTTTATATGGATACAAATGGCATCTGTTGGAGCTTCTTTATCAGGGGCCACAGATCCACTATATCTGCAGAGATGGAAAAAGACCCTGTAAGGAGAAGATCTTAGGATATGTAGAAGATCATATTTGCTAATGAGACTTGTTTTATAACAAATATTTTGATGTGTTTAAATATATTTACATACATTCCATCTCTCCAAATATTGAAGATAATTCTGGTTGTATTCTAGTGTTAATATTGTGTGCTAGTTCTGCTGGATGCAAAAGTGATGTAATCATTACTTGATCTGCAAGATTTGGCTCTGTGTTTAAAACATGCCTGATTTCTGAGTGTGATCTCTAAGTTTTGCTTTGTGTTTGAGTAAAATCCTTGGAGAATACTGTCTGTGCAATAAGAATAATAATATTGCACAGCAGCAATTGAGTTGCAATAAAATGTAATTAGAGAAATAAGTGGAGTACTTAAATACTAAAAGCAAAGCATTTTTGGGAACTTGTTCACTGTGTAGTCAGCTTACAGACTCGTGTTATTTCACCTTAAAAACTGAACATGGTGATTTGCTTACATTATGTCCTTTGTATGTCTCTGATTATATACTGGTTTAAAAGTTACTGCCATGTTTCAGAGCTTTATGTTCTTTAGATCCTCTGTGTAAGCTGTTTGGTGAAAGCTGATACGGTTAGCAAACGCAGGTTCTGACCTTTGTGTGTGCATATGTTCTGTGCCTCGGGCTGGAAGTGTGGTGCAGAGCTCTTTCTGGATCTCGTAAGAAGGGACCAGCAGCAACTGGTAGTAAAACAGCTATTTTAATAAGACAGAGGAAAAAGAGGAATATAGGTAGTGAGTACTTTCAGATGCTGGCAACCCTGCTTTTGTGTGGCATCAGACAAACCGCAGATGAATCTTTCCATGATATGCTGTGGTACGTGGCCCTGCGTGCAGAGAAGGTTTTATCTCCCTCCTGTACCATGATGCCTTTTCTGTTGTGTAAAAACCAAACCAAAACAAACCCATATGTGTACTCCTGCCAGGTCAGAAAGTTCTCTCTGCCATAGTGCCCACCAGCACACAACACAGGCCAGCACAGGGATTACAGAGCAGCAGCTACTCATGCTATCATGTGGGCTTCTCAAGCCTAAAGTAATAATAGACTAATAGGTACTAATAGGGCTAATTAGTACTAAAGGACTAATAGAGCAGACACAGTTTGCCCAAGATCACTAACTATTCAAACACATTATCTTCAGCAAGGCTCCCCTTAGAGTGTGTCAAAAAAGATGGCAGACCTATGTTAGCAGATTCCAGATGTTAGCTGATGGATTGACATAGTGATTCTAGCTCATCTTTATTGGATGGCTAATGTGATAAATGGCAAAAGCCCTTTAAAGTGCTACCGGGAGCAAAACTAGGACTTTCTTTTAAATGTGTCTAGAGTTATCTTTAGTGTATTTGTGATACAGAATAGCTCCAGACTTAGGTCCAAGGTATAGAGGTAGTTTGTGTAATATGAGAAAAAGCTGTAGGCAGGCTTTTTTCATGCATAATGCTTTCTTCTGTAAGATGGAGAATCTTTGCTCTGAAATGTCCCTTTCTCTGTACCTTTTTCTGAAGATAAGTGTTTGCTTTGAATGTGACAACTGCTGGGAGGTAGATGAGGCAGAAGACAATTGAAGTCTGTCCTACCTCCTATGGCTTACACTAAGATAACCTTTAAATTAAAAAATGCAAGAAAGATTTTGGCCTTCTGTTTTCCTCAAAGTTCTTTTTTAAAATGATCACTTGTGCAACGAAAACGATGAGTATATACCATGCTGACACAAACAAAGTAATAGTATATTTGTTGAGAAGTTGGTTTCTTAGTTTGAATTTTCATCAATTGGTTAATTTCAGTTTTAACATAGCTCATTTAATACTGGCAAATACCCAAACCTGTTTCCCAAATTTTTACTTCTAAGTTGCATGAATATATTTGAATACTTTTTTGTAATAATTAGATCAGAATTACCAGAGAAACTGAAATAGGGCACTGAATTTCTGCATTAGCTAGAAACACAGGAACTCTCTAAACTTTACTGTTGGGTGGGGTTGTTTGTTTTTTTGGTGATTTTTTTGTTTTTTGGTTTTGTTTTTTTTCCCTAAAGGAAAAAGTCAATAGGCCTTACAGGGATTTTACAAAGGCTTGCTACTTAAGGAAATAAAATAGTAAAGCCCCCTTTGCATAGACGATGCAAAATTTGAACATTTGAAAGCTAAACCACGGAACAGAGCACTGTATTCGTGTTTAGGAAAGCCACATCACTATCATGTGGTGATTTTGCCTTTTTTCTGGGTTCTGTGGGTACAAAAAGAAAATTGAACATGTAGATACTGTTGCTTATTATTACTCCTCTTGCTTTTTGATTCTCCATGGAAAAGAAAGATTGAATTCAAGCTCATTTGTTAGTACTTTTTTTGGGGAAGGAAATTGACTTTCCAAAGACTGCAAAAAATATATAAATTTAAAAGGAGAAATTTTATCTTTAGAAATTTTAACTAGTGATATTTTCTGTCGTCAGCTAGTTACATCAACATCATATGCTTTTACTATTTTTGATGTCATGGTCTAATCCTCCATATATTATTAAGTCCAGATGACTCAAGCATAGAGTCTTAGAACCGTATAATAGTTTGGGTTGGAAGGGACCTTTGAAAGTCATCTAGTCCAACCCCCATGCAAGGAGCTGGGACGTCTCCAACTAGATCAGGTTGCTCAGAGCCTCATCCAACCTGGCCTTGAACGTTTCCAGGGATGGCGCATCCACCACCTCTCTGGGCATCCTCACTTCTGAGTGAACCATATGAACTCTGTAGGAGGCCATGTTCATTCACCACTCATGTATAAAATTACTAATGTAATGCCTAAGTATAATGTATATTAAATTATGGGCAAAGTGTGTAGATAATGTGTATCTTTAAGATTAAAAAAATAGATGTATAACCATGAAATTTTTAATATGCTCGTTTGGTGAGTTCATTGGAGTATTATTATTATAGCTTAGGTTACACTAACTTGATCAGTGATTCCCGC
>WHYT01015617.1:445831-466759 GCA_009806455.1 Tetrax tetrax | reverse complement strand
CCCCCCCCCCCCCCCCCCCCGACCCCAGTAAATGTAAGAATATCAGTGCATTCTGATGCATATCTGGTTTCACTGTCTTTGTTCCCTGAACCTTACACTTCTAGAATAGCAGGTCACACAGTTTTTAAGAATACTGGTCCTTGTTCTTGTCGCATTTTTGAACGAGATGCTGTGCTTTCTTCAGAAGCAGAATTTCACTGGAAATGAAGAGGCCAATGAATTTATAGGTGTACTGAACATAGGAGTAGATGCTAATTACATTTCGGTTTTTTTGTAACTGAGTTGCTTAGGGATTTGAAAAATGTGTACAATTACAAGGAGAAAATGTGCTGTTAGCAACCAGCATATCTGCATATCTGGGCATCTATGTAAGGTGAGAAAATGTCTGAAGTATGCAGAAATTTCAGACTGAAGTAAGGGTCTTGAAATACTATTACTGTGTTATGACTGGCTAAAAAGAAATATGTGTTTGTCTGGATGCGTTGGGAAAAATCACTGAACAGCTTAAAGGGAATAGTAATTTTAAAGTCAATTTAATTCCTGAAATAAAGTTTCCACATCACCCTAAGGGTTATTTCGGGGCAAAGTCATTATGGTATATAAATGGCATATTTGTATGAATATGTTTATGAATGTAGACCTTAAATAGTAATAATGTAAATTTATTTTGGTTACATTAATTGACATACAATTTTATTTTTGTATTTTAGGTTAGTTTAGTTTTTAGCACAACCTATTTTATTTGCTAAAGTTGATTTGGAGGTGTTGTAATTTAAGTATGAACAACTTTTTAGAGTTTTTGTATTTGAGAAAGCTCTCATTAAACTGACCTTAGAATTTAACCTGTTTGGCAAAACTGCATTGGTTTTGCATCTCTCTTGAAAGACTTTTTGAGCTGTGAAGTAGATACTAGTAAGTAGCTCATTTTTCTATTTTATGTATTTATTAATTGTTATTCCTTTTTTTAATTTCTTTTTTTAGGGGGATTACTGAAGCGCGATTTGTTTATGTCTTTGTTCTTGGCATAGTCTTCACTGGTACTAAAGATTTACTGAAGTCACAGGTTATTTCTGCAGATTCCAGTGTGAAGAGTACAGGATTATGGGAAGTGTACAGTGGATTGGTTCTGCTAGCAGCCCTTCTATTTAGACCTCACAATTTACCAGTATTGGTGTTTTGTCTGCTGATTCAGACAATGATGACAAAGTTTATCTGGAGACCTTTGAAATTTAATGGAGCACAGATTACTATCATACACTACTGGTTTGGTCAAGCTTTCTTCTATTTTCAGGTAAGCTGAATACTATCCCTGCTACAAGGGTGGGAGGGGAAATAGTTTTTGAAAGAAATACTGTCCATTGTGAGTAAAATGCCAACTAAATCTCAGAGTGGAAGAGTTTATTGAGTTCTCAAGAGAGTTGAGTTTCTGACTGTATTATTAATATTTTGTTTTCAGAATCACAGAAAGATGCATATCTTGATAACTTATCCTCAATAGAGTTACAGAAAATGTTAAAAATATCAGATACTGGTATCAGTAGTGATTTCGGTCTGTTAGTGGGCCTCCTAAGTACTATTCTGGTGATAAAGAAAATTGAAACAACTGAGTTGTTTAATACCAATAAAAGACAGACGGCTTTTTGTCCCTGATTCTTGAGGCTTACAAAACCTTTGGTAACAGCACAATAGGTCTGCGTACAGTGTAAGACTCAAGGGAAGTTCTCTGACAAAGTAATGTCTATTGTAAGAATCGGAACTAGTTGCCATTCTTGTTATATTGAATGGTATCTTCTTTCCTGAGTACTCTGACTAATTTAAACTTCTCTGCATTGCAAATAAGGTAGCAATCCCACAAGAACTTTCCTTAGCATCAAAGCTGGAGAGGTTCTTTCCACTTCCAATAACGTCAGAAACTTTGTGTAGCAGACTGCCTTAAGAAGGCATTTGTAAGTTGGGAATCAGGTTGTTTCTGGTTCTGGAAAGCCTGAAGAGGCTTTCTAATTTGTTGCAAAATTTCAGGTTGAGGCCTTCGTTGGCTTTACTTTTGAGGCATGGCTGAGAATGTTAAAACTGTGGCCAAGCTTAGGTTGCTTCCTACTCTGTTTCTGATCCTGTCAGTACTGAGGATTGGTTTGATTCTTCTCTGAAAGTACATGTCAGGATAGGGAATTCCTGATGGGGATAAGATCATCATGATTCATCCCTTCCTACCCAGTTTTCCTGCTCAGGGGATGTAACATTTCTTGGTTGAATGGCTTTTGCATGTCTTGAATGTTATTGTTCAGGCAGTCAGCTCTGATTACAGCTTTCTGAGAGCAGCCCTTAGTGGGATTAGCAAGAGGCTGAAATCGGGGCCCTTTCAGTAGTGAGGTACCAAGCAAACAGAGTTGTCAGAAAATTAATGGTGAGTAAGCTGGCAAGAAAATCCTAGTTATGGAGAAGAGTCTAATAAAGAATAGTTGGAATGTTTTCATAGAACATTTTCAGTGGTGATGAATTCTTGGTACAGTTGGCTGACAATTTCCCAGAACCACCAAATCACAGAATAGTTGAGGCTGGAAGGTGCCTCTGGAGATCATTGAGTTCAGCTAGCCCCTGTCCAGTGGCAAGTCATCTGGATCGGGTTCATCTGGACTATGTCCAGTCTGATTTTAAATACCTGCAAGGATGAAGACTCTGCAGTCTCTCTGGACAATTAGTCCCAGTGGTTGACTACCCTAGCCAGTAACAAATCTTTTTGTGATGTTTAAACAAAACTTCTTGTATTTCAGATAGCGTGCATTGCTTTTCATCCTTTTGCTAGTCACTACTAAGCACTCTGAGAGTAAACAGACCCAGCTCTTTCAGATAGATGTTTGTATGACAGATGCTTTGTTCATCTTTGTGGCACTTCAGTGGACTTTCTCAGGTACATCCGTGTCTATCTTGTGCTGTGGAGCACAATTTATTCTGAGAATAAGTTTTCTTGTCTGGGACTGTGAATCCAAGGATGGACGAAACTTGTTCCAGAAGTTATATTTAATTTCATACTCTTTGTATGTAGGTTTGCTCAATATGTAGCATTCTGATCTGTACTACCAGGGAAAATTTAATATCTGACAATCTGCAAAACCCACTTGTTCATGAATTCTTCTTCTTGGATATATTAAAGTTTCTCCTTCCCTTTCCTTTGAGTTCAGAGTCTAGAGCATGAATGACTTGTTGCAGGGGAAAAACTGCTAAGTTTGTGTAGCTTAAAATCAGGATTGAAGTGTTTTATTGATTTATTAATGACATATAATTAACTGGCAATAATATATTAATAGCACCTAATTAACTAGCAGGTACTGAACTATAGATGCAGGATCTATACCAGATACACAACAGATGAACACTGGCCAATTTCTGTGCCGTTTTGTATACATGATTTGAAAAAGGTATAGCCCCCACCCCTGCACCAGGAGCCCCCTCTCCCAAACACATAGAGGTAATGCCTGCTTCAAGCGTATTACAAATGCTGTCTTCTCATGGCAGTGCAGGTTGCCCTGTTTACTCACACCTGGTGTGACAGATGCAGGTGACGTGCGGAAAACAGACTCCACAATCTGTAAGATTGTAAAGTAGGTATGTTTATTCAGCGCTGGGCAGCACAGGGGGGTAGTCCCACCAAAGCCGTGCGCACCTGACGCAGCAACTCTCTTTAAATTTATACAACCAAATATTACATATACATAAAGTTTCGCAATACGCCTATATATATGCATGACCTATCCCCGCTTCGCGTTAAAATTAGTCCCAAGGGGTCATTTCCATAAACTCCTCCTGTCTGGGCTTGCGCAGTGCCTCCTGGTGGTGGTCGTTGGGGGTCGTGGGGATGAAGGCAGGTGACTCCTCTTCGTCACCACTAGTAACCTTTTGTTCTTGCGCAAACTCAGTTATCCTTTGGCTTTTATTCAAGCTGCAGGGTCGGTCTCAGCTGGTTCTGGAAGCGACCCCCCTAGTCCTTAGCAGGAGCTGTCTTTCCTGAAGAATCGCAAGACTTTCTGCTTCAGATAGTTTGCTCAATGGTTAGCAAATTGTTAAGCAGGTGGCTAGCAAAATATTAAGCACTATTTATCAACTTGATTCTTTAGTATGCACAGCAATAATTAATCAATGCTATATCTACTAAAATTTCTTTAACTCCTTCTCTCACAGGCACTCAAGCTTTAGATGGTTATGTATATCTCAAGAATACTGTAGCCAAGTGACCTCAGGAGAAGCCATAGGTGATTTTATGTGATTATGTACACTTCCCAGCTCTTCCTTACTTGAGTGATGGAAGGTGGAACTCTGAAAGTATCCATACTTCTTGTGATGTAACTTTCTGGTTTAGTAACAGATTTTAATTGTTCAATAAACTATTTAATCTTTTTCCTTTACCTTGTGGGAGAAACAGGAAGGTTTTTGCTTGGTGGCAGCTTTCAGATCCCCTCCATCTGTGACTTCCAGTGAAGATACACCATTCTTACTGAGTAAACTGCGGATGTCCCAGATTTAGCATCTATCTGTCTCAGTCATGACCATCAACATTGAAGTCTTACACTTTGATTTAGGAAGCGGTTGTATTTCATAGAGTATGTATCATTTGTTCTCAAATACTGAATAAACATTAAAGAAATATAGCTGAGCTTTTTCTTCTGGAGAAGTCCATCAAGTTCTCAATTTCAGTACTGACCTCTGTTCAGGCTGCCTTGGTACCAGCTAGTCATTCATTTACTGTGTCTCGAGTGAGAAATATCTATGCTTGAGTGCTAGGGGAATGATCTGAAGGCAGCACAACTGTATTATTATGTGCAGTGTGCACTTCTGGCATAGATTTAAATGTCTTCTGAGACTTACTTTCCTCAACTTTTTTGGTTACTAGAGCTACCACTGTTAAACTGGCTGGTTCAGAGTGGTGCTAGGTTTTTAATTTCCAGACAGGCATAAAGATCTAATGTAGCATACAAAAGCAATAGCAGTTTTGTGCTTGAAAAAAAGAAATGGAAAACCACTGAAATTTGTGGTTGATGTGGATCAAATTGGATACTAAATTTAAACTGTGCTAGCTAAATGAGGCAGGAGAAGAGAAATATAAGCTAAATATAAAACCTTCCATCTGGAAGTAGGAGAGAGATTTGGAGAACTACTTTCTGCACATGTCCTTGTGTGATTATGAGGAGAATGAGACTTCTTGCCCATGTTGCTGAGCCTTTATTAAATCTCGGTAAGCAAGAGGGTATGTAATTACAAAAGCAGTAACTGTTTCACTAAGTGTGGAAAGAAAGTGATGGCTGTTTGAATATGATAGCGAGATAGTTCATAGCAAGATACTATTTTTCATTAATCAATTGGTATAGTTTATGAAAGTGGAGGAAAAAAATAAAGTGGCTGAGTGTGGAAGCTAATGTTTTGATCTTAAGTAGAAGTAGGAAAAAAACCCAAATGAAGTACAGGTTGAAAACAAATGCCTTGAGCTTACACTTGGTTTTGCATTCTACACTTCTCTATGCCAGGGCCCTGAGTGCATCTCCTGTCTAGGAGTTTGGTTTAGTGGAGTTCGAGGTCGTTTCCTTCACTGAGACGAGCTGTTGGTAGAAAACACAGAAGGAAGGTCCTGGCCCTCCTTTCCTTTGGGAGCTGCTTTTAATCTAATGCTTTACTGCCTGTGCTTTGTCACAGCTGTGTAAGTAGGAATGTCTGTGCCTGTCTTGTAGCTTCTTGATCCTGACCTGGACTGCTGACTGGGCTTCCTGGCCTAATCTTGTGTCTGCCTTGTGACTGCAGGCTTGCTGTGTGATCCCTGGACTGCGTCTAGCCCTGATTACTGTCTCGGGATCCAGTCCTAACGTGGGCCACTGTGTGTTGCTCACACAGTTTGTGGAGTCTTCATGCTGGAGGTTTTCAAAGCTTGACTGGATAAATTGCTGTGTTACTTATGTTGAGCTAGTTAAAACCACTTTGGTTTTCAGTCTTGTTTTAGTAGTTAAGATCTTTGCTTTATTTGTTATTTTGTGTAAATTGATAAGAGAAGCAAAGTTAAAAATACTCCAGTATTGTCAAACAGATATGAAATTAATACATTTAGTCAAAACCCTACTTATTTGTCAGGCTACTAGTGCAAGCTTGAGAATCTCTTGATGACGTTTTCAACAAGCTTGAGTGATTGTTTGTTCTGTCCTATGCTCTGACTGGTCCACATATCATACCTCATCATCAGTTACTTCCCAGAAGTATGAAGTATCTTTGATTGCTACTTGCCCTTCAAATGCAGTGAGAATAGAAATAAATATCTTACTTGTTCCTCTTGACTATAGCAGCTCCTAAAAATTTATATTGCTATAAATAGATCTTAAAATATTTTGCTTACCTTGGATGAAAGCTTATAAATTAACAAAAAAAATCATATATTTATTTATTAGTCATGTGTTTTTTTGTTTCCATCCTTAGAACAGTATATTTGCAGAAGATGAGAAAGAATATACCATCTCAAAACCTTTTAAGACTTGTTTGTACTTTCTGGTATTTTTTATCACTAGAGGAGAATATAATATGTTTGTATATTTTCAGAATAATTTGTATCTGATTCATTTTGCCTTTAAGTAGAGAGATGAGCTGAGTAACATTTTACAGTGGCTTTTAGCTTTCTCTAGTTATGATTTCAAAGCATTGTAGGATAATTTATGTTGGAGAGGACCTCAGAAAGCCCACAGTTCAACCCCATTCTCAGAGCAGTATCAGCTGTGAGGTGAGACCAGGTTGCTCAGCGTCTTGAAACTTCCATGAATGGAGACAGCATAACCTTTCTGGCCAACTGTTTCCAATGACTTCAATTTTTTACCTTAAATTATTTGCTTGAAATAATTAAGATAAATTCTTCATTCTATGCTTGTTTATAGAATTCTAGTTACTAGAAAGGCATACAATTACGTGAAGGGCTCAGTGGAAGTGCGGTGACAGTCTGCTGTGTTAAATCAGTCATTAAACAATCCAGAGCCGTCAATTTTGTCTTACATCTCTGTACCTCTCAGTTCAGTAAGAATCATTGAGATACTGCAGATAATAGCTCATATTTAGTGAGTGATGTGGTATCTGAAAAGGTTTCAGAAAAATTGTTGCAGCTTTGAAGAGAGTTTTAGATTGTTTTCATTACTGTGTATGGAGGGGTTTTCCTCTGTTACTGTAGCAAATATGGAATGCTTTTATGTAATAGTGCAGTGTTTCCTGTCACTTTCTGCCCATACCACAATAAAGCTATTGCATTATTTGAAATACTTCAGTAATACTTTAAAATAAAAGCAGACACTCTGAATTGTCAGTTATTTATGTATTGTGTGGAATATTAGAAGTTATAAACTATGGAGGTTCAGTTCAAATATATGAATTAGACTTGGAGAAAGATGTCCTATGTGAAGAAAAATGCTTCTTGCTGGTCATCAGGACTCTTACAGCAGTAGCTGTGAAGCTATCCAGGAGGCTCAGCAAATTCCTGGTGAGGATGGGGTGTTTGGACACTTAACATCCAGTGCAGTTGGAGTAGTGTGTGCATTCAAGTGTGTGTATCCTTGCTCTCCTTATTCTACAGCTACATGACTTCAAACAAAGTCAAAGACAGCTGGAGTGAGCCTTGTGTGAAAAGAACCACAGGGAGCTGTTGAGAAGGTGGAAAGCACTGTTTCTTTCTCCTGGTTCCTTCCTCCACTGTTACTACTTTCCAGAGGAGAGCACATCTTTTCACCCTGTTGTGCAGGACCAGTGACATGCACTGCCCAGTGCTGCTTTTATTCTTGCTCCTTCTCATGTGCAGGTGGATGGGGAGTTGCCCTAAGGTGCCAAGAGGTGTATGTGGACATGGAGCAAACAGTGTGAAAGAGATCTTTCACCTTTTCATGAGGTGAGCAGGATTGCCTGCTGTCTCAACTTTTCTAGTCTGCACACATCATACAGAGGACAGGGAGGGGAGAGAAAACAAGTAGATGTGGCAGGGAAAGACCTGTTGCTGTGAACGGGGATTGGGGGGAAAAAAAGAGCACATTCTCTCTTTTCCCTGACAAAATTTTGCTTGTTGAGGAGCAGCACACTGTCCTACTCTGAGTGTTTCACCTGACCTTTCTGCTCTAGACGTGTCCTCAGTCTAATGCATCTTAAACCTGAAGAGGAGGCTTGTTTTACAATTTTATTTTCCAGTACCAAGTTTTAGTGCACATATACGCTTTTTCTTTAGCTATTTGTCACTGGTTATTCTTTCCTCTGCTTCAGTCATTGCTGAACATTATGCTAAATGCATAACAATAATTTCCTGGAGTGGTGCATGGTGAAGGTCAAAATGAGGAAGACTGACAGTCACTAAGTCTGCTCTATGATGTCTTGGTAAAATCCATATCTTCTGGTTGTCTTACAGCCTTAGGCTCCTTTTACATTCTGGGGATATCTTCATGGTAGAATTCACAGGGATAGTGACTACTGATGATGAGCTCTGAATGATTCTATCAATATGGATCGCACTTTTATCCTTGGATTTTAAAGCTGTTTCAGGAACAGGTTTTTTTAATCTCCCTGGTGCCTAGCTAATTATGTACCTGAAAAAGCTACCTATTTTTCATGCTTCCCTGTGTGCTCCGAATTTGGTGGACAACCCAAACGTGTATTTGATGATAGCACTTCCTCATTGGGTTGACTTGCAGTTCAAGAAGACTGCTGTCACTAAGTTCAGAGGAGGTCAGGTGTGAGGGAAAGGGGGAGCTGCCACTCTCATATGCTCTGCTGGGACTGGGTCTGAGGCTATCGATGGTGATAGACCTTACATTCAGGCTGTCTGGGATTCTGTAGGGAAGAAAGGAGAGTATGATGGCTGTTAGAATACCAGTGCTGTAGAAACTGATCAGCTGTTCCAGGTATGGGAAGAATATTTCAGGTTTCCTGCTCCTAGTGCAAAAGCTCTATCTGACCTGCTAAGCTAAGAAGTATTCTGCCTTAATCCCAGGGTGTGTTTGCTGCTTTAGATATTTGGGTAAATTTAAGTACTTGGGTTCTTTCAGTGGAAAAAAAATTCCTTCAATTTAATGTCATCCCTTGTTATTGAGTGGTCAGGCACTGAAAAGGAAAACGAGGTAGAACATACAAGATAAGAAGGGCTCTTGGTAATTTCATTGCTGTATGTGCCTTATGTTTTCCCCTTTCTAGGTTTTAAATGCCTTTGATTGATGATTCAGGCTATCTAGGCTGACTTTTGGTCTATTTCAATGCAATCTGTTGTGGTATAGAGATTTTGGAAGCAGAAACCTCTCTGAATTTGCCTGTCTTAATCCAGCTACATGCAGCAAACTGTATTGTGGGGCAGGCAAGTGGGTGGCGTAGTGTTCTACTATGGCTGTAAACTAGAGGCCTGTTGTCTCTTAAGGTCAAGAAATATTTATTTCCTTTATAGTTTTAGGCAACAGGCCTAAAATCTTGAGTTTGAACCTTGTATGATGAAAAATGTGTTTCTTTCATTACTGTAACTGAAATCAGCAAGTGTAGCTGCTTGATTTAAACTCTTTTTTTGATGTAATTTATTAAAGAACAGGCACGTTAATTTGCATAAAAAATAAGAAAAGCAAAAGATCATGCTGTTTATGCCTTCATTAGTCTGTAAATCCTAAGTTGAAGCTCTTGTTTAGTAAGCTGCTTTATTGAAATTCTGATGTATAAAGTATGGCCATACTGTAAAGCGGCTTAAAAAGTAAGTCTAGCTGGTGCAATAATTAGTATTATTCTAATGTATTCTAAATGTTTCTTTGGAGATATTTGAATCTTTACTTTTTTATTCACATTTTCAGGGAAATTCAAATGGCATTGCTACTGTGGATGTTTCAGCAGGTTTTGTGGGACTAGAAAGCTATGTGGAGATACCAGCTATCTTCCTTACAGCATTTGCAACATATGCAGGACCTTTGCTTTGGGCCATTCATCTCCTGTGCTACTTGAGTTCTGAAGTTAGCAGGTAATCATATTTTGAACTAAAGTTATACTCTTCTACATACTGCAGATATAAATAGCATCCATATAGTGTATATTTTTTCAAACAAATACTTTTGTTCACATCATTTTTTTTTTTCCTTGCAA
Organism: Tetrax tetrax; assembly: GCA_009806455.1. NCBI lineage: Eukaryota > Metazoa > Chordata > Aves > Otidiformes > Otididae > Tetrax > Tetrax tetrax. The sequence continues at coordinate 456,655 of WHYT01015617.1, read as the reverse complement.
GTTAGTTTTCTATTAAGAAAATACATATTCTTTTTATGGTATGAGTTTGTATCACCTCACTTGTCCAGTTTCGTTTTCTCTGCAGAAGTTTTGCACTGGGAATATGGGTGTATGTTTTACTAATTTGGTTTCTTAATGAATTCTTAGTTTGCTGTGCTAAATTACTTAAAATTTTATTACATTTTGTTGTAATAGCATGTGCTGCCTAAAAACATTCTTCTTGGAACCTATTAAATAGGACACCTGAGAAGAACTTTTTAAAGTAATAGAATAGAATTCAAACTTAACTAACATGCTGTTCTTTGAATGTCTGTCCTTATTTGGCATAGTGACATACAATGTTTTATAAATAAAACAGATTTATTTTATTATATGTTACTGGTTTTTGCAGTCATTTGTAGATAAAATATTTGTACTTTTGGGTATCTTGTGTAGCGGATGGGTTAATGTAACATGAATTAGTGCATTTGGAATTTTAAGAAGATATAGTTGGAAAATGCTTATGTAATTTAGAGTAATTTAGAGTATACATGTAAAATCCAATTGGACTCTCTAATACTGCATTTAACTCATCACCCAGGGCATTCAAACTGAGGTTATGTTAAAATATGAGAGGAGTTGTAAATTCCATATCATACATTATCAATGCACAAATGCAAAAACTTTATCTATTTTGACAGAAATAACATTAGACAATGACTAAATTTTTACCATCGCAGAGTTTTGTCTCTGTTATCTATGGAATTTAAAATGTACGCATTTAAAAAAAAATTAACAGGGAAGAAAATGTTGCAGCAGGCTTGGCAGGTAGGATTTTAGACAGTTTTTAGTTTCACAACTCTTTGCCCTATGTATTGTCATCCTCTGTAAACCTCTAACTTCCAGTTATCTACAGAGTGTTGTCTGATCTCATCTTGTTGGTGCTTTTTGTTTTCTGACTTCTCTCTTCTCCTTTCACTTGTTTGTTTTGGGCTATACCTCCACCGTGAGCTTGTGTTGGCATGTGTGTGTTCATCAAAGGCATAAGAAGATGGGATCCCCAGCTGACCAAGCTATGTAGACTACTGGAGGTTTTTGAACCAGGAAGGGGCTAAATTCCTGCACAGTCATTGTGTCTGTTGCTCCATGTTAACAGGAAGAGTTATTAGTCACCTTATTCATTGATTTATCTGTCTGCTGTGTTGTTCTCTAAAGATGTCTAGCTCTCTCTACTTTATTGCAATGGAATTATGCAGCCCAGTGCTGGGCTATTGTATCATTCTAGTAATCCACTCCTTTTAGTGCAGATTGAGAATCATTGTAGAACATCACCTCTTAGTCTGAGGTCAGCTACCTAATCTTTGGTCTTATATAGATTGTTACTGTCAAAGTCTTGTTCTTTATGTATAATACCTCTGAAAACGAGCCTTTTCTCTCTTTATTGTAACATTTTTTTTGCTTCAAGGAGGAGTATACGTAGAATATAGTAATAACTGATGTCTGGATTTGTATAACCACAGAAACCTCTCTCTTGAATTTTCCTTACTACCTAGTATTTTGACACCAAACTCAGTTTTAATGCTCTTTCTAATGCTCCTCAGTTTAGCTTTAGTTACTGTTTTGCTCTATCAGTACATCGTCTAAATGTCCAGTTCTTCAAGTTTTCTGCATTCTTTCAACTCTCTATAAAAAGAGTTACCTTATACATATAAAAAGCCCCGCCTCTTGTCTTCTAGTAAATATGTGACCTATGACCATGGGTATTACTTACATTCTATTAATCTACTATTTTTCTGAATTCCTTTATACTTCTGCCATGCTTTTTTTTTAAAAATAGTGCTAAACAGTTTCACTCGTCACATCCATATTCCTGTGGTGGTGTTTTTTTAGCAGTCTCACTTTCCAGACTTTATTATACTGTAGGTGCTTTGGAACTGGAGCTTTTTGCTTGTGCTTGGAGGACACTGTGCACCATGGAATAAACTGCCTCAGTGCCATTGTCTGGGGAGGGAGAGAGAAAGAATAAGAGCTCCCATCGTGTTTGTAAAGAGCTGAAGTTTTAATGTTATTTAAACCCTAGGCTGCAGACTGTGATGAACACTAACATACAATGAAGATTAAATGATACCATATAGCATGTTTTTTGAAAGATCTTCTAACAAATTAATAAAAAAAACTTTCTGTAACAAAATCTTTTAGGACCTTTACTTGTTTAGTATTGTTTCAAATATTATGCCTCTATAGTAGTGTTGGCTGTTGTTCTGATGGCTTTTTGGTTGAATTTTTGCAGATTAAAAGCTCAGCTTTTAGTGTTACCAGATACAGTGCTGATTTAAACTGTTCTCAGGTGGGTAGCTGTAACCTGTAATAACCACATCACTTATGTAAGTAGATTCCATCAAGCAGCTTGTGTCTGTAGCGATTTTAAGGTTCATTTGGGTCAACTGGTAAGGTTGTTTCCTCTACAAAGTAGTGAATAGCTCTGGACTGGAATCTCTGTACCTGCTGGGACTTGTTTAAATTGGTATGTTGTGATGCTTGGAACTTGGTCCTTATGTTTTTTTATTTTACTCTTGTGTTTTGCTGTTGCTGGCCAAATGATTGTCTCATTACTTTGTCATTGTTCCTTGAGGCCAAAACCGAAGATACAGAAGGCAGAGGTCAACTGCTTCATGTTTTTTCTTAAATGTATGGGAGACAGCATTTTTAAAAAACTGCTGGATGCTTAGAATGTTCATTAGAAAGGCTTTTTATTAACTGTTTTATAAGCAATATGCCTTGATCAGTGAAACTCAAACTCTTTTTTTTTTTTTTTTTTTTTTTTTTTTTTTTTTTTTTTTAATGTGAGTACAAGATTAAGATCCTTGCCCCATTTCCTCCAGATAGGAAGGTGTAAAGGAATCCAGCTGCCCTGGTTTTTGTAGATTATGCTGAGTGGGTCCCATTAGATTGCTACAGGATGTTGTCAGGATTCGTGACTCATCCTGGTGCAATCTCAGCTGAACGGATCCTGCAGCCTCTTTTAGAGCTGTTGCATCTGAGGAAGTTGACCTGGACGGGGAAGCCTGACTTCAGTGCTAGGTATATTTGTTTATTCCTGCCACTTAGTGCAACCCATGTAATTTTTAGCTGCATCCATTAGGTTAGCTTACAAGACCCGTAAGTTCTTGCTGTAGTTCTTAGCTGAGCTCCACTAGGACATCAGTTTCTAGGGGCAAGTACATGTGCATACTATTCCCCTTCTCTGCACTTTGCATTTATGGAGTCACACAATACTTGACTCTGGACTCTAACCCTCCTCTCCAAAGAGGGTCAACTAGAGCAGGGCCATGTCCAGTTAGTTTTTTAATATCTCCAAGGATGGACACTCCAGGATCTCCTTGGGTAACCTGTTCCAATGTATGACAACCCTCACAGTAAAACATTTATTTTCTGATGTTTAAGTGGAATTTGTTGTATTTAAGTGGAATTTATTGTATTTCAGTTTGTGTCCATTGCCTTTCATCCTTTCACTGGGCACTACTGAAAAGAGTCTGGGCATATCTTGTTACATCTGCCCATCAGATATGATAATTGATGAGATCCCTGCTGAGCCTTCTCTACTCAAGGCTAAACAATCTCAGCTTTCTGAGCCTTTCATTTTATGTCAGATGCTCCAGTTCCTTCATCGTTCTCAAGGCTGAGGTACATAATGCCTTCTTTGCCTCAGTCTTTAATGTCAGACCAGTTATACTTAGTCCCTTGAGCTGGAGGACAGGGATGGAGTGCAGAATAAACTCCTGACAATCCAGGAGGAGGCAGTTAATGACCTGCTACACCACTTGGATACTCATGAGTCTGTGGGGCTGGCTGGGATCCACCCGAGAGTCCTGAGGGATGTAGCAGAGGAGCTCGCCAAGCCACTCTCCATCATTTACCAGCAGTCCTGGTTAACAGGAGAGGTCCCAGGCGACTGGAGGCTTGCCAATGTGATGCCCTTCTCCAAGAAGGGCCAGGAGGAAGATTTGGGGAACTACAGGCCTGTCAGTCTTACATCGGTAGCAGGGAAGATTATGGAACGGTTCTTTGTGAGTGCGCTCACCAGGCATATGCAGGACAACCAAGTGATCAGGCCCAGCTAGCAGGCAGTTATGAAAGGCAGGTCCTCCTTGACCAACCTGATCTCCTTCTATGACCAGGTGACCCACCTAATGGATGAGGGAAAGGCTGTGGATGTTATCTACCTGGACTTTAAAGCCTTTGACACTGTCTCCCACAGCATTCTACTAGAGAACCTGTTGGCTCATAGCTTAAACAGGTGTACTCTTTGCTGGGCAAAACAGTGGCAAAACACTGCTTACCACCCAGAGAGTTGTAGTGAGCAGTTAAATTCAGTTGGTGGCTGGTCACTAGCGGTGTTCCCTAGGCTTAGTTTTGGGGCTAGTCTTGTTTAATACTTTTATCAATGATCTGGATGAGGAGATTGAGTGCTCCCTCAGTAGGTTTGCAGATGACACCAAGTTGGGTGGGACTGTTAATCTGCACGAGGATAGCAAGGCTCTGCAGAGGGATCTGAACAGACTGGACCCATGGGCCGAAGTCAGTCATATGAGGTTTAACAAGGCCAGGTGCTGGGTGCACCAAAGGCCAGGTGCACTTTGGTCATAACAACCCCATGCAATGCTACAAGCTTGTACCCTGTGGATGTTGGTCTCTTATCACAGAATCATAGAATGGTTAGAGTTGGAAGGGACCTTCAAAGGTCATCTAGTCCAATCCCCCTGCAAGAAGCAGGGACATCCCTCACTAGATCAGGTTGCTCAGAGCCTCATCCAGCCTGGCCTTGAACATTTCCAGGGATGGGGCATCAACCACCTCTCTGGGCAACCTGTTCCAACTCGCATTGTAAAATTTTTTTTTCTAATATCCAATCTATATCTACCTCCCTCTAATTTAAACCCATTACCCCTTGTCCTATCACAACAGGCCCTACTGAACAGCCTCCCTCCATCTTTCCTGTAGGCCCACTTCAGGTACTGGAAGACTGCTATCAGGTCTCTCCGGAGCCTCCTCTTCTCCAGGCCCCAACTCTCTCAGCCTGTCCTCATAGGAGAGGTGCTCCAGCCCTCTGATCATCTTTGTGGCCCTCCTCTGGACCTTCTCCAACTGGTCCATGTCCTTCTTTTGTTGGGGGCTCCAGAACTGGATACAGTACTCCAGTGGGGTCTCACCAGGGCAGAGTAGAGGGGCAGAATCACCTCCCTCGACCTGCTGGCCACATTCCTCTTGATACAGCCCAGGATGCAGTTGGCCTTCTGGGCCACAAGGGCACATTGCTGGCTCACGTTGTGCTTCTCATCCACCAGCATTCCCAAGTCCTTCTCCTCAGGGCTGCTCTCCATCCATTCTCCGCCCAGCCTGTATTTGTGTCTGGGATTTCCCCAACCCACATGCAGGACCTTGCACTTGCCTCTTCTCCCAAGCAACTAGGAATACGATGAGAGGAAATGGCCTGAAGTTTTGCTAGGTGAGGTTTAGATTGGATATTAGGAAAAATTTCTTTACTGAGTGGTCAAGTGTTAGAACAGGCTGTCCAGAGAAGTGGTGGAGTCACTGTCCCTGGAGAAGTTAAAAAAATGTGTACACATAGCACTTTGGGACATGGTTTAGTAGTCATGGCGATGTTGCATTAACAGTTGGACTTGATGATCTTAAAGGTCTTTTCCAACCTTAATGATTCTATTCTAGTCTATATCATTTCTGTGACCTTTCAGTGGACTTGCTCCAGTACACCCATATCTGTCTTGTGCTGAGATGCCCAGTAGTGGATCCAATACTCCAGATGTCATCTCACCACTGCTCAACAGAGAAGAAAGATCACCTTCCTCAACCTGCTGGCTCTACTTTTCCCTCTGTCCCCCTGGGTTGGCTCGAGGGAACATTGCTTGCTCATGTTGAATTTGTTTTCCACTAGGAACAACCTATGTTCTTCCCTGCCGAGCTGTTTTTCCAGATGGTCAGCCCCAAGCCTGTTGTGGTGCATGGGTTTTTTCTTCCTTAAGTGCAGGATGTGGCATCTGCCTTTATTAAACTTATTGAGTTTCTTGTCAGCCCATTTCTCTAGCCTGTCAAGGTGCCTCTGTATCAACCACTCTTCTCAGTTCTGTGTTGTGTGCAAACTTGCTGAGGGGGCACTCTGCCCCATTGTCTAGGTCATTTATGAAGATGTTAAATAGTACTGGCCCCAGTGCCAAGCTCTGGGATTCCTTCAAGTGGACTTCATACTGCTGATCAGAACCCTGTGAGCCCAGCAGCTGAATCAGTTTTCAGTCCATCTTAGTGTCAATTTTCCTAGCCTGGACTACATCAGTTTGCTTGTGAGGATGTTATGGGAGATAACATGATGTTAAAAGCCTCCTTGTGAGATGAAAGTGCATTAGATACATATGTCTTTGGCTGATATGGTTAAACAGGATAGAAGATAAGGAGATTTTGAAATAATATATTTGCTGTGGAAATGTAGTTGGAACTCCTTAAACAATTTGCTTCCATCTGATCAAACATGTGATCAGATATGGATCTGGTAAATATTCTCCTCATGTGAAAAGTTAGATACGTTTCTAAAATAATTAAGTGGCATGTAATAGACAGTCACATGGATATTACTGCTACTTTTAGTCCTTCAGGCTCTCCTAAGAAACTTGGCAGCTTAAAATGTGATGGGATTTTCACAGACAGAAATAGTAAGAACTCTTTGTCTCCATGGAAACTGTGCAATAACTCTTTTAGAGAGGGTGTACTGATTAAACTGATGACTAAACTTAACCAAGTATTCTCTGTGTGACTTGAATAAATTCCAGAGAGCACCTGATTCATGTAAAGAGTAATTTTTACAATGACCACTGTGTTGCTCTGATCTGAAGTAGAACTTTGGATTTTGGTATCCTTATGACTGGAAAAAGGGCCATGTTGCTGGATAATCTGACCTATATTTTATGACCTCACTGTGCAGTACAGTCCGGGTGGATTCAGTTTTCAAGCTCCTACACAAACAAACTTGTCATGTGGGTGACATTCACAGTGTTGTGTAATTACCGCTCTTTAGCTAGGCATCATGACAGTTTTCAGATTACTTGCACATTGGAATCTGTGTTCTGATTTGTTTAACAAGTTAGGGTGGACTTTCCTAGCATTAGAAGGCTGTATGCTTATTGGCTTTTCTTCCTTAGTGATCAAAAGTTACGGTTTATGTCGTTCAAGTTAGCAAATGGCTTTCACATATTGAAAACTGAAGTTATGCCCAACTGGATGGTGTTAATAGTTGCAAAACTTTTAATGTTATACCATGACTTTGTTAATGTAGAATGCCAGCACAGCAAACATAAGTTTTGCTGTGAATTCTTTTATAATGCTGATCTAAACAGAATTAGGAGGGCATGTTAGCTAAAGGAATTTCAGCAGTTAACATCAGCTTTTATCATCTTCAGCCTAATATGTTGGATTAATGGAGTCCCCCATTCACAATCTATGTTAATACTTCATTTTTCTTTCTGACGTAAGGTGGACACACAGTGAGTGTTTCAATATACTTTTTTTTTTTTTTTTTTTGGGTCCCAGGTAGAAAGTGCAGCCCTCCTTAAAGACAAAGGAATAATCCAAACATTATTCCCTGAACCTTTCCGTTCAGTATTTTATATAAGTAGTTTTTAGTTCTTCTGTTTTCACTCCATTCTATCTTCCTTAGGTTAATTACAGCTGAAAAAAATGTTTGTAACTAAGAATATATCGGTGTTGCATTTTATAGAATGGTAATACCTGTTATTTGTTGTGTTTGCCAGCGGTCCCGTTCTCTAAATAAATAAATAAAATACATAGGAAAGATATCTGTTTGCTTGTTGATGTGTACAGAGGTCTGGAAGTGATTTGATAAAACTGGAATGGGATTTTATTGCCACAAGCCAGAAGAGTGTTTTACTCACTTAGGTATCTCCTGATACGCTGTCATTGCAGTGATGGCTGGAGATTTCTCTTAGATGTCGTTAGTACTCTGTGATGGATACCTCTTCATTCATTCCTTTATCATGCTGGTGAGACACTGGCTTTTTCTATGAGGTTTCCTTCAGGCAACGATGGCTCTTAGTATTGAAAAATATTTTCTTATTAGTGAAAAGTGATCCAGCAAAGTAGGGTTCCCTACAGTTGCCTCTATGCTGGAAACAAACAACAAATTGCTTCAAAGCCATTTGCAAAGTAAATGTAATCTTCTTGCTCCATGGATGAGCTATGCACCTGTGTTTTAGGAACTGAAACACTTTCTATGTAAATGTTAAGGAAAGTTGTGCGCACAGAATTTATAAGTACACAGATTTGGGGTGGGTTAGGTGATTTCTGCTTTGTGTAGACAGATGTAAGCATCTGAACAGATTTGGAACTTTAAAAGTTACGATATAATTTTTGGTAGAGTTGGCATATCCAACATGAGATTTGTTTTCTAGTAATAAATAATGTCTCTAATTGAGAACATGTGCTCCAGAGTGCTAGCTACTGCCCAAATGCATTGTAGAGTTGACCACACAGCTCTTAAATGATCTTATTGATGCTGTGTACCACCATTGCTATGAGATTGTTCTCACTGACAGAACTGCTGGCTTAGGTATAGAGATCACTTTAAGTAAGCATGTCAGATATGCTTTTTAATTTTTAAGTGGTCTATCACTTTTTCTTTGTGGATAATTGTGAATTGAAAGGAAAGGGTTCTGTGATTATTTTTTTTTTATTTTATTTCTGACAGAACTCTAATTTGATATTTTTATGGTTCCATTGTCTTCCTTTTCTTACTGTTCTAGTGTTCATGCTTAAAAGCTGAGTTAGCTGTACAACCCTCCAGTTCTCAGTGTATCTGTAGAGCTATAAGCTGCTTCTTACTCTACCTAGAGAGCAGGTATGCAGTATCACTTTGGTGTACAAAAGAGTACAGTATTTGGCCTTTATTCTTGTTTAGAACCTCTGCATTGTGAGACAGTATTTTTCTTCTATCCTGTATGGCTAGATTTACAAATGCTGCTTATACAAAAGACTTCATTAAATTGAATACACACAAAGGCTTATTGAATCTATTAGGAGAATCAACAGTAATGACATTGGGTATGAGCAGCCATGGGGAGGTCAATTTCAGACAGAAATTTTGGGATCCAATAGTAAACAACCAGGATTTCTTCAAAGGATAATGACAGTCTAGACAGAATCCATTAGCAGGACTCTAGAAAGACTTCAAAAGCCTCTGAAAATGTGAAAAAAAAATGAAAAGAAGGTTAGGTAGGTTTTGCATCTGTAAATTAACTTCTGGTAATGCTTCCTATTGTTAGGAACCATGGCTATTGGCACTTATAAGAGGAAAGCTAACTTGCATCAGGATAGGAGGTGATCATGTGGCATGTTATTTTCAAAAATCATACATACTGGGGTGCAGTAAAAGGAATTTTAGTAAATTGTGATGAAAGGGGTTAGGTTTGTCTATAGTGACACTTAGAACATTTCTTTGATTAATCCACACAGCTGTTAGTAGAGGAAGGACCCTGAAGCTTGGTGCTGCTGTAAAAAGAAGTTACACTTTCCTGTGTGCTTCCTTGCTGTGTCACTCATTCTTTCTTGCTTGCTATCCCTCTCTCTCTCACTTGGTAGCCCTCCCTTTACATTGCTTGGTATCCTCCCCATCTCTTTCTCTTGCTATCTGTTCACCACTACCCCCAGCCCTAAGCTTCCCTTCTCTCTTGGACACACTCTACACCTCTTTGATGTGCTTTGCTGCTCTTCCTCTCACACTTGCCTTCTCTTGTGCATCTTCTGTCTTGTCACAAAAATTTGCAACAGCCTTCTGCCGACTGAGGAGAGAGGCAAGGATGTAAATATAGAATGACAAGAATAAATATTTATTCATGGGCATGAGGTGTTCCAGCCAAACTGGGGCACCCCAAATGCGGTTATACACAGGGTCATTGTATCTTTACTCTTGCTATCCCTGTCTCTCTCTCTCTGCCTCTCTCTGTCTTGCTATACTCCTGTCTTGACACCCAACAATCTATTCCTCCCTCTCTTGCTTTCCTACCTTCTCACGGATGCCTCCCTTCCTCATGCACTTTCCCCTTCCCACTTGCCTTTCCCGCTTCCCGTCCTCTCATGCTTGGGCTTTCACCATCTGTCATGTATGGATGTTCCCCAGCTCTTTCATGTGCAGGCTTTTCTCACCTCTCGTGCACATGTTCCCCCTCCTCACACGTGCTTACCTCTCTCTCATGGGCTGCTCCACTCTTGATCTCTCCTCTCTCACGCACATCTGCCGTTTTGCTAGCATGCTTCCCCAGTCTCATGCTTCCCCATGTGCTTTCCTACTGACACGCTTCCTCCCTCACACTTGCCCCATCATGATCCCCGATCATGCTTTCTCCTCTCTTGCACACACTTTCTCCCTCTTCCTGTCATGCTTTATTCCTCTCATGCATGCATTCTCCCTGCCTTGTATGCACTTTCTCTCCATCTTGCACACACTTCACCTTCTCTTACATGCTTCTCCCTCTCTCAGACATGCTTCCACCTTCTCTCATGCAAATACACTTATTTTTTATGATCAAGTGACCCATCTGCTGGGTGAGGGAAAGGCTGTTGATGTGGTCTACCTAGACTTCAGCAAAGCCTTTGACACTGTCTCCCACAGTATTCTCCTGCAGAAGCTGGCAGCCCATAGCTTGGATGGGTACACTCTTGGCTGGGTAAGGAGCTGGCTGGAGGGCCGGGCTCAGAGAGTGGTGGTGAATGGAGTTAAATCCAGCTGGCTACCGGTCACAAGTGGCGTTCCCCAGGGGTCGGTGC
>WHYT01015617.1:425927-444651 GCA_009806455.1 Tetrax tetrax | reverse complement strand
CCAGTTTGGATCAATTATTCTGTCTGTCTTTTTCCCAGCTTCCTGCATCTGCAAATTAGCAAGACTTGGAAAGCAGGACGGTGTCCTTGGTCTCATTCACAACAACTCATATCATCAGGGTGTTTATCAACATTCTTCACACACGAAATCCAAAACATACCAGCTACTGAGAGGAAAAAATTAACTCCATCCCTGCCAAAACCAGGACACACACACACTCAAATTCTTTCAAATTGCTTTGCACTTTCCCCTCTGTCGTACATTAAAACTTACTTGTGTCCTCCTTCTCCCTCTTTCACATGTCTTTTTTCTCTTGCACTTCCCTCCTTTATCCTCTCTTTGCTTCTTTGTCTTCCTTTCCCTCTCCTTTGTATGCTTACCTCTCTCTGACAGACTTATGCTTTCCTGCATGCACTTTCTGTCTCCTAAGCTTGCATTCTCTGACTTGTACTTTCTTCTGACTTGCTCTCTGTCTCTTCTATCTGTACAGTTTTTCCTGTCAGTCTGTAGAGCTTCCCCCTCAGCTATACCCTGCTTTCTACTTGTCTCAGACCTGCTTTCCCTCCTTCTTAGATTTGCGTTTCCCCTCACTTGGGCATTTCCTGTCTCTTGGATATGCTTTGCCTCTATCTTTCTAGCTTTCTGGAGTCCCTTTCCACACACACAAGCTTTCCCTCCTCTCTCCCCCCCTCATTCTCTGTCTTTGTTTCTCTCCCTGCTCTCTGTTGTCCCTTTCCCCTCTCTCCCTTTCTTGCATTCCCTCTTACTCTGAGGCTTGCCCTCTTTTTCTGTCTTTCTCTCTGCCCCCATATTTCCCTCTCTCCAACACCCTTTTCCTGTGTGCCTTTTGCCTTTCTCTCAGAAGTGCTTTGCCTGTCCCTCATTTGTATCCTTATAAAAGATCTGGATGAGGAGATCAAGTGTACCCACAGTCAGTTTGCGGATGACACCAAGTTAGGCAGGAGTATTGATCTGCTTGAGGGTAGAAAGCCTCTACAGAGGGATCTGGACAGACTGGATTGATGGGCCAAGGCCAATTGTATGAGGTTCAAGAAGGCTAATTGCCAGGTCTTGCACTTGGGTCATAACAATCCCATGCAGTGCTACAGGTTTTAGAAAGAGTGGCTGGAAAGCTGCCTGGCACTGGTGAGGCCACACTTTGACTACTGTGTTCAGTTTTGGGCCCCTCAGTACAAGGACATTGAGGTGCTGTTAGCGTGTCCAAAGAGCAGCAACAAAGCTGGTCAAGGGTCTAGAGAAAAAGTCTTAGGAGGAGGAGCTGCGGGAACTGGGGTTGTTCAGTCTGGAGAAGAGAAGGCTGAGAGGAGACCTTACCACTCTCCACAACTACCTGAAAGGATATTGTAGCGAGGTCAGTATTGGTCTCTTTTCCCATGTAGCCAGTGATAGGATGAGAGGAAATGGCCATTAAGTTTTGCTAGGGGAGGTTTAGATTGGATATTAGGAAAAATCCCTTTACCGAAAGGGTTGTCAAGCATTGGCAGAGGCTGCCCAGGGGAGTGGTAGAGTCATCACCCCTGGAGGTCTTTAAAAAAGGTTTAGATGTGGTGCTTAGGGACATTGTTTAGTGGTGGACTTGGCATCGTTAGGTTAATCATTGGACTCTGTGATCTTAAGAGTCTTTTTCAACCTAAATTATTTTAAGTGCTCTGCCTCCTACTTTACCTCTCTTTACTTGTTCCCTCTCTTAGGCTTTCCCTGCTCTCTGATGCTTTTTCTCCTACATGTTTTGCTTCTCCTGCATTTCACCTGTCTTTTGTGCTGTGCCTCTCGTGCTTTTTTTCTTCCCTACTTCACTATGTCGTTCTGTCATGTTGCCCCTTGTGCGTGCTGCTTTGCCTCTTGTGTGCACTTTCTTCCACTTGTGTGCTTCCCCTTCTTGCATGCACTTCCCCCTCTTCCATGCTTCCCCCCTCACATGCATTTCTCTTCCTCATGCATGTGGTCTTTCTCACATGCATGTAACCTCTTGCACATTTCGCCTCTCATGTGCCTTACCATTCGGCTTTGCTTCTCCCTTATTTGTGCCTTGCCTCTCTCACATGCATGCAGTTTACCTTCTCTCTTTCTTGTACACACATATGTTTTCTCTGTCTCTCTCTCACTGCTCAGTCTCTTGCGCTCACGCTTTACCTCTTGTGCATTCAAGCTTTGACTCTCGTGTGCATGCTTTGCCACTCCCTCTCTCATGTGCCATGCTGCTGCTTTGTCTGTGCTTTGCTACTGTTTTGTCAATTTAGGCACTTTGCTCTGTCATTCTTGTCTTGCTTTCCTGTCTAACGTCGTTTCCCTCCATTTCATACATTTCCATCTCTTAGTTTTTCTTGGTTATTTGGACTTGTGTCACTCAAGCTTTCAGTTTCTCACAATCCCCTTCTCTCTTGACTCTGATCCTGCTCTCTTACTCAACATCCTTTCCTCAGTCACCCCCACCCAGCATTCCTCTGTCTCTTGAACCTTCCACCTCACTCTACATATCTTTCTCCTCCTCTTCCCCTTTCCCCTATCTGTCTCTGTCTCCATCTCTTTCTGTCTTCTCCTTTGCTTCCTTGGTCTCTTTTGTGCTCTGTCTTCCATCTTTCCTTCTCCCTCAGATATGCTTTTCCTCTCTCAGTTGTGTCCCTCCAGCTTTCCTTCTCTTCCAGACATGTTTTACCTGTGTCTCTTGCACACTTCACTTCTGACATGACTTCTTTCTCTTGTGCAGGCCTTTTTTATTCTCCCTTGCTTTGCCTCTCACTTTCTCCATTCCTCACATGGTTTTTTATCTTTGACACTTTCTTGCATGCACTTTCCCTCTTGTTCATGCTTTCAGTCTTCCGCTTGTGCTCTCCCTCCATTGTTTGCTATTTCTCTTTCATCCCCATCCCTCTTTTTCTCGCTTTTGGTATGCCTCTTTCTCTGCCCCTTGCTATCCATCTGTCTTGGGCTTTCCCTTTGTCTCAAATGTGCTCTTTTGTCCCTCACAAATTACCTCCCATACTCCCTTTTGCATTCCTTTCTCTGTTTTGCTTCTGCCTCTTTGTCACTGCCTGTCTTGGGCTTCCTCTGTACTCCCTCTCTCTGTCCTTCCATTTGTGTATCTCCCTCAGACATGCTTTCCCTCTTTGTAATGTGCTTTCTTGCTGTTTCAGTTCCCTCTGCCCCCCCAACCTCTCCCTCTGTCACAGCCATGTTTTCCTTCTCGAAGAGAAACTCTTGTCTTTCTCTCTCAGATGTGCTTTACCTCTCATTCTGATTGGCTTTCTCTTTCGCAGGCCCTTCCCCTCTCTCACAATCTCTGTCAGCCTCACCTCTGTGCCTGGAAAGGTCATGGAGCAGATTCTCCTGGAAACCATGCTAAGGCACATGGAGAGCAAGGAGGTGGTTGGTGACAGCCAACATGGCTTCACCAAGGGCAGATCGTGCCTGACCATTGATGGCTGCCTATGATGGGGTTGACAGCATTGGTGGACAAGGGACAGGCAACGGATATCATCTACCTGGACTTGTGCAAAGCTTTTGACACTGTCCCGCACGACATCCTTCTCTCTAAACTAGAGAGGCATGAGTTTGATGGATGGACCACTCGGTGGATAAGGAGTTGGCTGGATGGCCACACTCAGAAAGTGGTGGTCAACGGCTCGATGTCCCAGTGGAGACCGGTGATGAGTGGCGTCCCTCAGGGGTCCGTGTTGGGCCTGGCCCCGTTCAACATCTTTGTCGGCGACATGGACAGTGGGATAGAGTGCACCCTCAGCAAGTTTGCCGATGACACCAAGCTGTGTGGTGCCGTCGACACGCTGGAAGGGAGGGATGCCATCCAGAGGGACCTGGACAGGCTGGAGAGGTGGGCCCGTGCCAACCTCATGAAGTTCAACCAGGCTAAGTGCAAGGTCCTGCATGTGGGTTGGGGCAATCCCAGACACAAATACAGGCTGGGCGGAGAATTGACCGAGAGCAGCCCTGAGGAGAAAGACTTGTGAGTGCAGGTGGACGAGAAGCTCAACGTGAGCCAGCAATGTGCCCTTGTGGCCCAGAAGGCCAACTGCATCCTGGGCTGTATCAAGAGGAGAGTGGCCAGCAGGTCGAGGGAGGTGATTCTGCCCCTCTACTCTGCTCTGGTGAGACCCCACTGGAGTACTGTGTCCAGTTCTGGAGCCCTCAACATAAGAAGGACATGGACCAGTTAGAGTGAGTCCAGAGGAAGGCCCCAAAGATGATCAGAGGGCTGGAGCACCTCTCCTATGAGGACAGGCTGAGAGAGTTGGGGCCTGGAGAAGAGGAGGCTCCGGAGAGACCTGATAGCAGTCTTCCAGTACCTAAAGTGGGCCTACAGGAAAGATGGAGGGAGGCTGTTCAGTAGGGCCTGTTGTGATAGGACAAGGGGTAATGGGTTTAAATTAGAGGGAGGTAGATATAGATTGGATATTAGGAAAAAAATTTTCAAAATGCGAGTTGTAGAACACTGGAACAGATTGCCCAGAGAGGTGGTTGATGCCCCATCCCTGGAAACATTCAAGGCCAGGCTGGATGAGGCTCTGAGCAACCTGATCTAGTGAGGGATGTCCCTGCTTCTTGCAGGGGGGTTGGACTAGATGACCTTTGAAGGTCCCTTCCAACTCTAGCCATTCTATGATTCTAATCTTAAGCACATCTTGTTTCTTTCTGATGTGCCTTGCCTCTCTCTTAGTTTCCTTATCTCTCATGTTCTTGTGAGCATTTGTGCTCTTATATGTCTTTTCTATTTTATATTTCTTTTCTGTTCTCTACCTTTCTTACCTCCCTGTCTCCCTATTGCTTTCTCCTTCTCTTGCTCTTACTTCGTCTATGTATTTCTCTCTTTCTCCCCCCTTCCCCCTCCATGTCCTCCAAATTTTCCTTCTTTCTCAGATGTGCTTTCCGTCTCTCTGAGAATGGAAACACTTCATAAACACCTCTTTCTCCGACTTGCTTCACCTCCCTCTTTCTAGTGCTTTCTCGGGTGCTTCCCCTTCTCAATGTCTGTTGTTTCCAACTTCTTTCATCTCACATTCCCTCTGTCTCATGTGCTTCCTGCCTCTTTCACACAACTCTCCTCTCATTTGATTGCACTTTTCCTTTTGCTTGCACTTCCCCACTTGTGCTTTCTTTTACTTGTGTTTTTCTTCCCTTTCTCTTGTGCTATTCCTTGCTATCTGTTGCTGTCCCTCTCTGTTTTCCTTTTCTCTTGCTTTCCCTCTCATCTTTCTCATTCCCTTTGCCCCTCTTGCCCTCTGTCCTCTCCCTCTCTCCCCTGTCCTTCCTACCCACCTTGTTTTGCCTCCTTTTCAGTCTTCACTCACCTTCCCCCACTGTCTCCTTTCTCTCTCTTGAACTATCTTTGCCTGTCACACGTGCTGTTCAATCTCTGACAGTTTTCATCTTTCTTGCATGCACTTTCCCTCTCATGCTTGTAATTTCTTGCTTGTGCTCTCACTTTTTTGTCCACTATTTCACTCTTGATTGTGCATTTCCTCCCTTTCTTGTTTTCTCTCTCCTGAGCTTTCGATTTGTCTCAGATGTATATTCCCTCTAGTTTGGATGTGCTTTGCCTTTGTCTTGGACATACTTTCCCACTCTGTGGTAAACTTTCCCTGTTGCATGTGCTTCTCTTCACTCTCTTGCATTCCTTGTATCCCTTGTGCACTCACACTCACTGGCAGATCCTCTTGCATTTTTCTTCTGTCTCATGGTGTCTTGTTTTCTCCCTTCTTGCATGCTTTCTCTGCTGTCTTCCAGGCACACTCCCCAGCTTTTCCTTGTGCTTTTCCTCCCTCTTTCTTGTGCTGTTCCTCTCTATCTCATGCTGTACCAATCTGACACACTTTTCCTTTGTTTTGCTTCATCTTGAATATGCTTTGCCTCTCTAAGGGTGACTTTTTTCCTTTGTTCCAAATGCACTTTCCTTCTCTTGGCCCCTGTCCCTTGTCTTCTCTCTCTTGGACACACTCTCTCCCTCCTCGATTGTCCTATCTTTTGCACTTCCTTCTTTTTTTCTGCCTCACCTTCCCTCTCTTTCACTTTGGCTCTCTGTCTTTTGTCTTTCCCATCCCTTTCATGCTTTTCATTCTCTGCAACATTTCCTTTCTTGCATGCACTTTCCCTCACTTACGTTTTCAGTCTCTCTGTCGTACTTTCCCCTCTGTGGCTTGTTATCCCTCTTTATGGCACAGCATGCTCCCCACTATCCTTACCCCTCTTGGATGCATCTTCACTCTCAAGCACACTTGGATTATCTCTCACGCTTTCCTTTTATCTCCTGTGTGCTTTGACCCTCTTGTGTGTTCCTTTATTCTTTCGTGTTTTGCTCTCTCAAGCTTTTACTTTCTCCTTCTCTGTATTGCTTTCCTGTTCTCTATTTCTTCATCTTGCATGCTTTCTCCCTGTTGCACAATTTTAATCTCTTCTGCTTGCACTTGTACTTTTGCTCATGCTTCCTGTCCCTTGTGATTTTCCTCCCCCTCTTTCACTACCTCTTGCTAACTGTTGTAGCCTTTACCTATGTCTTGTGTTTGCTCCCTTTCTTGCTACCCACTCACTTGCCCTCTCTGGCACACTTTTTTCTGGATGATTTTCCTCTCTTGCATACTTTCTCTGTCACGTGCTTTCTTCTCTCTTGGTCTTCCCTCTCTAGTGTGCCCTTTCCTTCTCACATGCATTTGCATCTCTTTGTAATTTCACTGTAGTTTGTCTTGCATGGTTCTTCTTTCTCTTACATGCACTTCTGTCTCTCCCCTCCTCCCTCTCTAGCATGCTTTCTCTCTGACACACTATTACTTTATCTCCTGCTTGTACTTTCCCTCACTCATGCTTTGTCTCTTGTGTTTTTCCTCGTTCTTCAACGCTATCGCTGTCTCTTGCTATTTCTCACTTTCCCTCTGAATCTCTTGTTCCTCTTTCCTTCCCTCCCTTTCCCTTCACTCTGTCCCTGCTTCTACCCTGCCATCTCCCTCCTCTGTGTCTTTCTTCACCCTCCTTGCTTTTGCTCTTTCTTAAACACTTTCGTATTCCCCCATCTCTCATACTTTTCCTTTTGTCTTAATGTTTTCTTTTCCTTTCTCCCATTGTTTCCCTCATCCTTTGTCTCTCTCACAGGCTTTGCATCTTTTCTATGTTTTTACTTTCTCTTGCACTTCCCTCTTGTCATTCTCACTTTCTAGCTCATGCTTTCCCCTCCCTCATGTGCTTTTCCATCTCTGACAAATTTTTATACTTTATTCTATGCACTTTCCCTCTTGCTCATGCTTGCAGTCTCTTGCTCATGCTTCCCCTACTTCTTTTGCTTGCTGTCTCTTTCTATTGCTTGCTACTCCTACTTATCTATCAGTATTCCTCTCTTTACCTTGCTACCCCTCCATCTTTCTGTCTTTTACTTTCCCAGTGCCTTAGGCATGTTTTCCTTCTCTCTCTGATGTACTTGCTTTCCACCCCCCCCCCTCTAGATTTCTCTCTCAAGCTTCCCCCCTGTTTTGGTCACCCCATTTGACATGCTTCATCTCTTGCATGTGCTTTGCCTCTCTCATACGTGTTTTGCCTCTTTCGGTTGCTCATCAGCTCTTTGTGGATTTGCCTTGCCTCTCTCACAAGCTGATGCACTCTCTGGTGTACTTCCCCTCTTCTCTGAAGTTATTTCCTTCCTATTCATGTTTTCAATATCTTAGTTGCACTTTTCTTCTCTCTCTCATGCCACCTAACTGTATATCTTGCCATTCCTCTTGCCTTCCCTCTCTGTTTCTAGCTCTCTCAATCTCTCTCCCTTCCATACCCCCCTTATGGTCCCCTTCTCTTTCACACAGTTCACGTCTCCATTATTACACATGCATCTCTCTGCCACACGTTATTCCTCTTTCTCAGACACGCTTCAGCTCCCTCTTTCTAGTGCTTTCCCTCTCAAATGTGCTTTGCCTTTTTCTCTTGTTAGTTGCATCTTTTGCACTTTCACTGTCTTGCTCAGGTGCTTCCCTTTCTCAATGTCTGTTGCTTCCAACTTCTTTCATCTCACATTCCCTCTCTCATGTGCTTCCTGCCTCTTTCACACAATTCCCCTCTCATTTGATTGCACTTTTCCTCACTTGCATGTTTACTTGTGCTTTTCTGTTCTGCACCTCCTGCTATCCCTGTCTTGCTTTCCTTTCTGTTTCTTTGCCTCTGTCCCTCTTCTCCATCTTACCTACTTTTTGCTCTCACTTTTCTTCTCTGTCTCTCTCAGACATAATATTTCCCCCATACTGCTGCTGTCCTCTCCCTCACACAGTTTTCTACCTATGTCTCACATGGCTTGCCTCTTTCACTTGCTTTGCAAGTTGTGTGGCTTGCCTTTATCTCTCTATTACCTACTTTATGTTGGTCTCTCACTTTCTGTTGGTCTCTGTCACACGATTTACTTTTCTCCTGTGCTTTCTCCCTCCCACTTGCATCCTGTCCGGCTCCAGCATGCTTACCTTCTCTCTTATGTGATTTCTCTCCCTCTCCCATGCTTCCCATGCCCTTTCCTTTCTCCCGTGCCCTCTGCCTGGTGCGCCCTGTCTCTATCTCTCTCAACAGCCCCCCTCTTGCATGCATTCACTCTCACCTGCTTTCCCTCTCACCTGAATTCTACCTCTCTCATGCTTTCCTTATCTCCTTTCTTGCTATGCTCTTACTCACTATGCTTCCAACTCTCTTGCTGTTCCTCTATTTCTCTGTCTCATGGCCCCCATCTTTCTCACTGTTGGCCCCTTCGTTGTCCCTTTGTGAGACTCTCTCCCTACCTTTGGTGTTCCTTCTTCTCACGCCCTGGTCTTTCTCCCTCTCTCTGTGTCCTTTCCCTCTCAGTGTACCTCCCTGCCCACCTCTCACTTTTCCCAACAGTTCCTGTCTGTCCCCTTCACTCTTTCTCTCCTGCTATTCCTCTTTGTCTTTTTCTCCACACCCCATCCCACCTCTCCATACTGTACTTCCTCACTTTCCCTCTCACTGCCTCTACTACTCTGCCTCACTGTTCTTTTCGTTCTCCATATCTTGCTGCCTGCTCCTCTCTGTCTTATTGCCTCTACATCTCTTTATCTCTGTCTCTCATTGCCCCTACTTTTCTTTCACACTCACTGTCCCTCCCCATTTCTCACAATTTCCATGCATTAACACGATTCCTCTCTCATCTGTCACTTTCCCTTTCTCTGTCTTTTATGTTCTTTCTTTGGCATATTTTAATTTCTTGGACACTTTGCCTCTTTAACAAGCACTCTCCCTGTTTTGCACATACGTTGTGTCTTTGGCACGCTCGTTGCCTCTGCTGCATGGTCTTTACTTCCTTTACACACTTTTTACCTCCCTTGAGTAAGCCTTCCCTCTCTTACAAGTTTTTTGATTCATTTACCCTGTTATAGAATTTCTGTCTCAGTTTCTCCATCTCATGCTTTCCTTTTCTTGCACGTTTCATTATGTGCAACCTGGCATGCTTGAGCTTCTCACACACTTGCTCTCTCTCATGCTTTCACTGTTTCACTTCTGCAACTTCTGTCACATTTGCCCTGTTTTGTGTGCAAATACTCAAATACGCTATCCTCACTTTTGCATCCCATCTCATGCACTTTCCCTTTCTTCTGCTTTCTCTTGTGCTTTCCCTCTCCACAGGTGTGCTTTCCTACTCCTATATGTGTGCTCTCTTTCTCTTGCATGCATGCACTTTACCTGTCTTGCATGTGCTTCTCCTCCTATGTGCACTTCGTCTCTATGGCATGTGCTTTTCCTCTGATTCACTTGTATTCATTACTTTTCCCTCCATTCTTCATATAAGAATTCCTTCTCTTGTGCATGTGCTTTTTCCTCTCTCACGCATTCCCTCTCTTCTTCCTGTGCACTTTTTGTCCCTCCTCCCCACCTCATGTACTTTTCCTCTCACTCATGCTTGTGCTTTCCCTCTCTTGTTCTTGCTTCTTATTTTTCTCTCACACCCTTTCCTTGTCTTTCTCTCACACACTTCTGTCTCACATTTCTGCCTGCTTTCTCAGGCTTTCCTTATGTGATTTCCCTTTCTAGCATGCTTTGCTTGTCTCCTAGTCTTCTGTGTATGCTCTTTATCTCTACTGCACCATTTTCTTCTCATGCCCTTTCCCTCCCTCAGGTTTTCCTTTTCTTGTGGGTTCTCTCACGCATATTGTTTTTCTTCTGCACTTCACTGCCTTTAATGCTTTCTCTTTAGCACGTGTTGTTTCTCTTTCTGTTGAACAGTCTCCCAGCTCTCTTGCTTGTACTTTTCCTCCCCCTTTCACTTCCCCGCTTCTCCTCTCTTGCTCATGCTTTCTGTTCCTCCTCAAACTTTCTCTCACTCTCCTTTTCTCACACTTTTCATGCATCTTTCAATTTCTAGTGTGCTTTCCCTCTCATGCATGCTTTTACTTTGTTGTATATGCTTTTCCTTTTGTCTATTGCAGTTTTTCTTGCTCTTTCTTACGCACTTTTCTCTCTTGTGTGTGAAGATGTTTTCCCTGTCTTCCCTTCACAATCTATTGTTTTTTCCTCCTCAAGGTCTATTGCTTTTTCCTCCTCTCTCTAGTTTTCTGTCTTGTGTGCATGCTTTTCTTCTCTCTGTTTTGTTTCCCCTCGCTTGCATGCTTCCCCCCTCTCATTCTCTTGCACTGTCTCTCTACTGGATGTGTTTTCCCTTTCTTGGGCACAGTTTCACCCCCTCATGCAGCCATTTTCCTCATGCTGTCTTGTATACTCTCCCTCTCACTTGTGCACTTTCCTGTTCTGTCACATGCTTTCCTTCTTTTCATGTGTACATTCCATCTCTAATGAACATCTTTTCTTTTTTCCATACATTCCCTCTTTCAAACCTTTCATCTCTTTAGCACACCTTTCCAGCCTCTGCAACATTTGTGTTGTGCCTTCCCCCTCTCTTCTGCATGCTCTCTCTTTTTCTCTATTATCTCTCACCTTCTTATATGTGCACCCCTCCCCCTACCCCCATTTGCTTTCCCTTTCTATCTCTGGCATGCTTTCCCTCTCTTTCTGTCATGCTCTTTTGTCTTTCTTTTGCTCTTTCTCGCAGTCACAGTTTCCTGCTCTGTCATGCACATTCCATCTTTCTCTCATACACTCTTTCACTTTTTCATATGTGCTTTCCCTCTTGTTTGCTCAAGCTTTCCTTGTCTGTACTGTGAATGTTTCTCACTTTCATGCTCTCTTGAGCTCTCTCTTAACATACCTTTCCTTCTTGTGCCTGCTTTCCCTCTCAAATACTTCCCTTCTTGGTTGAACTCGTCTCTGTCAAGTTCTTTCACTGCCTCTCACATCCTTTCTCTTCCTCCCTATTGTGTAAGGTTTCCTTCCCTCTCTTATGCACTTCATCACTCTCCCATGCATCTCTCTTGGACCCTCTTCAGACTTCTCAGTTCTTTCTTGTTTTCTCTTTTCCTGTCTCTCTTCTGCATTACTTCTCTGACATGGACTGTTCTTTTGTTGTGTGTGTTTTTCCTTCCACACTGGTTTAGTTCCTCTCTCTCTTTCACCACCCCTCTCTCACAGATGCACTTTTCCTTTCTCCCTTGCTTTCTTTCTCTTAGGCACATTTACCCTTTCCCTATCATATGCTTTATCACAAGTGCTTTCTCTCTGCCTCGTCATGCTATCCTGTTCTCCCTTGCCTATTTTCCTTCTCTGTTTACACTTTCCCCTGCACTTCACATATTTTACATGTGCTTTTCTTTCTTGTGCTTTGTCTACCTTGCACTTTCTTTTGATAACACTCTCACTTCCCCCTCCTATCTTGCACACTTCCTCTGTCTCAGGCTTTCTCTGTATCTCATATTTATCTCTTGCTCTCACTTTGTGTCTTGCGTGCTTTCCCCTTCTCTCCTGCATGCTCTGTCTTTGCCTCTCTCTCACGTCTGCTTCCCTATAGATTCGGTGTACTTTCCCCTTGTATACTCTTTCTCTTAATCTCAGGCATTTCGTGTCTCTCACACATGCACATTGTCCCTTCTCTTGCATGCACTTTTCCTTTTTCTCCTCCTTGTGCTCCCCCTCTTTGTGCCCTTTTCCTCTTGTCATGCTTTCCCCCTCTTCTTACATGTGAGGGCGTTCCCTCTCTCTTGTGCATATTCTCTCTTTTGGATGCTGTTTCTTGCTGTCCTGGGCTTTTTGTGTGTCTCTCCTGCAATTTCCCCTCTTATGCACTCTTTCCTTCCCTCTCTGTCACTTGTGGTGCTTTTTCTTGCATACTTTCTTTTTCTCATGTGCTGTCCCCCCAGTGCATGTTTTTCCTCTTGTGCATGCCATTTTCATCTGTTGTGTTTTTTCCTTCTTACTTGCTTTTACTTTCTCTCTTGCATGTTTCAGTCTCTCTCATGTTTTTCCTTTCTATTGTGTGTAGAATTTCCCTCTCTTATGCACTTTCCCTCTGTTGTGAGTTAACCCCAGTCCACAGTTAAGCACCACACAGCTATTTGCTTGCTCCCCTCCCAGTGGGATAGGAGAGAGAATCAGAAAGGCAAATGGGAGAAAACTCATGGATTGAGATAGAGACAGGTTAGTAAGTGAAGCAAAGCTGTATGCGCAGGAAAACCAAAGTAAAGAATTTAATCACTGCTTCCCATCGGCAGGCAGGTGTTTAACCACTTTCCTGGTAAGCACAGGCTTCAGCAAGCGTAACAGTTATTTCAGAAGACACACTGTAACCGTAAACATCACCCTTTCCTTCTTTTTTCCCCTGCTGATTTGCTGAGCACAACATATGCTGTTGGTCAGTTGCGGTCAGCTGGCCCAACTATGTCCATTCCCAGCTTCTTGCATACCCCCAGCCTACTTACTGGGAGGGGCAGCATGAGAAACCGAGGCAGCCTTGATAATATGCAAACAGTGTTCAGCAATAACTAAAATACTGGTGTGTTACCAACACTGTTTTCATGAGATCCAAAACACAGCACCATACAAGCTGCTATGAAGAAAGTTAACACCATCCCAGCCAGACCCAGTATGTGCTCTCTTTCATGCTCTCAAGAATTCTGATACTGGCTTTCCTTTTTTGCATGCTTTTTCACTCCATCTTATGCTTCCCTCTTACTCCCTTGCTTGTTCCCTTATGCTCTCTCACTTTTCTGTCTTAGTCTTTTTTTTTTTTTTTTTTTTTTTAGGTTTTGGGGCTTCTCTTCCTTGCACAGTTTTTATCTCTTGTTTTTCTTCTCATGCACTTTCCCCCTCTCTCTTGCAGCACTCTTTCCCACTCACTGTCTCATGCTTTTCAGTGATGTTTGACACCCTCTTGCAGACATGCTTTCCTTCTCTCTCTTTCACATTTTCTCCACTCATCTTCTGTTCTTTACATCTCTTTCATGTTTTCCCTCTCTGTCTTATATGTTCTCCCTTTCTCTCTAGCATGTTTTCCTCTCAATCTCCCATATGGCTTTTTTTTGCCATGTATGCCTTCCCTCTCTCCCTTTGTCACTCATGCTTTCTCTCACACACACACTCTTCTACTCTTTTGTGCACTTCTGTTCCATCTCACATGTGCTTTCCTGTTCTTGGGCTTTCCATCTCTCACATGCTTTACCTCTTCCTTAGACTTGCGTTCCTTTTGTTGTGAGTATGCTGCAACATGTCTCTACATACTCTCATGCATGCTTTTCCTTTCTTGCATACACACACTCAGTCTGTCTCACATATGCTTTCTTTTACTTGTGGTTTCTCTCCTGCATGCCCTTGCCATGTGCTTCTGCTCTTTAATGTATTTTTTGTCTCTTATGTGTGTGCTCTCTCAGTCTTTCTTGCTCTCGTGCTTCTGCAGGCTTTCCCACTCTCACAGGCTTTTTTTTTTCCCGTGCACTTTTTCTCTCTCATGTGTACTTTCCCTCTCCCCTGCAGTTTCCCTCTATTTTACTGTCTCATTTCTTCTCTGTTGCTCTTCCCCAATCTTAAGTTATCAAACTTTCATGCTTTCTTCATTCTCATGCTTGCACCTTTCCCTCTCCCATGCTTTTTGTCTTGCATACTTCCCCAACGTTGTGCCTTTCTTCTCATCTCTCTCTCTGGCTTTCCTTCTCACACAAGCTTTCTCTTTTGTGCGCTTTTTGCTCTGTCACTCTTTTCTTGTTGCTGTCTTGCTCTTCCATCTCTCTTGGAGTCTTGAGCTTTACCTGTCTTCAGTGTGCTTTGCCTCCCCCTTGCACTCATGAAGTCTCTTCCTTGCTCACACTGTCCCTCTCTAACGGTTTCCCTCTGCATTACATGCTTTCCTTATCTCACCTGCTCATGTTGCAACCCTTGGTTGCTCTTTCTTATGGTTTGTTTTCCTCTTTTGTATGCTTTCCTTTTTTTCGGAAAATTTCCCATCTCGCTCCTCCTCATGCACTCCTTCCCTCTCTTGCATGCTTTCCCCTTCTCACTTCTTCTGATTTTTCTCTGCCTCTTGTGCTTTTCCTTTCTCACTAATGTGCTTTCTGTCTCTCTCCCTACCCCCCCGCCCCTTCTCTCAAATGCTTTCCTCTTCTATCTTGCCTGCATTCTCTCTCATACACCCATACAATCTCTTGCTACTTCCCCCGTCTATCTTGTGGTTTCCCTTTGTCTCTCAGTGACAGACTTTCCCTCTTTCTGCCTTACTTCCTTGCATGCATGTTCATGTCTTCTCAGGCATGTGTTCTCTCTTGCCTGTTATGTCCCACTTCCTCTTTTCCCTCGTGTGCAATTTTGCTTTTTCTCTCTGTCAAGTGCTTTTCCTCCCCATTGTATCCTTTACTTCTTGTGAGGAAGTATGCAAGACAAAAAGCATGGGAGAGGGAAAGGTGCAAGCATGAGAGTCTTGTGTTTGCCCCCTCCCATGTGCAGATGTGCTTCTCCTTCCCTGTCTTACTTTTCCCCTTTTTTCCCCATATCTTAAGCATTCTTTCCTCTGGTGAACACATGATCATTCTCTGTCAGTCTCAGTCTCACATGCTCTGCCTCTCTGTTACGCTTTCTCCCTCCTGCATGCTTCCCTTTGTATGGATGCTCTCCTATTCTTTTTTTGTGCCTTTTCTCTTGCATGCTTTCCCTCTCTTTTTGTGTCCCTTCTCGCATGCACCTCCCCCTGCTCCTGTGCATGGTTTTCATGCACACTTTCCAACTTGTATGTGCTTTTTGTTGTTATTGCAATTTCTCTCTTGCTTACTCTTTTCCTCTCAGTAATTCATACTTTTAGTTTTGCTCTCCTGCTTCCTTTCTTTTGCTTGTTCCCTCTTCTTTTATCTCTCCAGCATTCAGTCTTTCTCATGTGCATATTCTGCCTGCACTCTTTCCCCCTTGTTCAAATCCCCCTCTTGCATGTTCTTTTTCACTTTCTCACATGCTTTCCCTCTCTCATACTTTCCTTCTTGTGCCGTTTCCTGTGTGTGCCCTTCCCATCTCTCTTGCGTGTTCTTGGCCTCTCTTATGTACCCTTTCCTTATTTCACATGAATGCTTACCCTCTCTGCCACAGGCTGTCCCTTTCTCATATAGTTTCCCTCGCCTTGCACATGCAATTTTTCCCCTTGCTCTTTTCTTTCTTTTTATTGATCTGTTGACCTTTCTCTTTCTTCCCACTTGCTTTATCTTACACAGTCTTTATCCCTTATGTGAGCTTTCTTTCTTAAGCATACTCTGCCTTGCAGATGCTTACCCTCTCTTGTGTGCTTTCCCTCTTTCTATCATGCTTACTCTTTCCCAGTACCCCCCCCAACATGCTTCCACTCTCTCATTTCTCTCAGTGCCTCTTTTCCCTCTCACTTCCTCCCTAGTCTTCTCTCACACACCACGCCTCTTGCTCGCTCGCTGTCCCTGTCTCTCACTCATTCCTTTGTGCTCTTGCCCTCTTGCTTATTTCTCCATCTTTTCTTTCCCTCTTTTACTTACTTTTCCTTCTTTCCTGTTTTCTCTCTTTCCCTATTGTTTGATGTCTCTTCCTCTTGCTTTTCTTTGCTCTAACTCATTTTCCATCTTCCTCTCTTTCCCTCTCACTATCTTGCAGTTGCACATCCTTTTCCTCCTGTTCTTTGTCTCTTCTTCTGCCTTTGTGTCCTTGCCTCTTTCCTTGATTGCTTTCTCTTTCCCTCTCAGCTACTCTCTTCCCTTCTGCTTCACTACCTCTTGCTCTCTTCTATACCACTTATTTGCTTTACCTCTCAATTGCTGTCTTTTCTCTGCTTTGTACTCTTGCCTTCTGTCTCTCTTTCCCTTTCTCTCTTCCTCCCTGTCCTAGTCACTTTTCCCCTCTTACTTGCTCTTCTCTCTGCCTCTCTTCTACTCTTGCTCTTCCCCCCTGTAGCTACCTATTCCTATTATTGTCTGAGAATCTTGATTGCTCCTTTTGACACACAGTCCCTTTCCCTCTTGCTCTTTACTTCTGCCTCTTTCTCTCTCAATTGCTTTGTTTCCCTCTGCCTCAATGCCCTGTCCTGCCTGTTGAGGTTTGAATGGCAGCACAGCTGCCATTCTGCTGTATCAGCTTCTCCTCATTCTGTATGATCAGCAAACTTGCAGAGGGCACACTCTGCCCCATCATCCAGGTCATTAGCAAAAATGTTGAGCAATATTGGACCCTGTGTGGATCCCTATAGCACTAGTCACTGGCCTCCAACTAGACTTTGTACCACTGTTCACCACCCTCTGGGCTTGGCTGTTAAGCCAGTTTTCGATCTTCCTCAGTGTTTGCTTTTAGCTTCTCTATGAGGATCTTACAGGAGACAGTGTCAAAAGCTTTACTGAAGTCTATGTAAGTTATGTCCTCATAGCTCTCCCCTCATCTACTAAGCCAGCCATTTCTTTGTAGAAGGTTATCATATTGGTCAAGAATGACTTCCCCTTGGTCACCTTCTTGTCCTGGTCACCTTCTTGTCCTTCATAAGCCTGGAAATGGTTTCCAGGGATAGTTATTCTATTAGACTTCTGAAGAACACTCCTATTAGCAAAGGCTGAGGTGGAGAAGGTATTCAGTATCTCAGCATTTTCCATGTTTTATGTCACCAGGTCCCCTGCTGCTGAAAGCAGCAGGAACATTTATTCCCCGGTCATACTTTTTCCATTCATGTACTTCTATAAAAGGCCTTGTTGTTGCATTTTACAACCCTTGCCAGATGCAATTCCAGGTGAGTTTTGGCTTTTCTAACTACATCTCTGTATGCTTGGACAATGTCTCAGTATTCCTTCTAGGTTACCCGTCCCTGCATCCACTTTCTGTATGCTTCCTTTTCGTGTTTCACTTTTTCCAGAAGCTCCTTGCCTCACGGCATTTGTGCCTGAATTCTTGCTCACAAGGATAAGCTGCTTTTGAGCTTTGCGGAAATGATCCTCAAATATCAGCCAGTTTTCTTGGACCTCTCTTCCCTCTGGGTTTTTTTTTTCCTCTAGGATTTTCAAGCATATCCCTGGAGAGGCCAAAATCAATTTCCTTGAAGCCAAAGGTTGTGACCTTGCTTTTTGCCCTTTTCCCTCCTCTCAGGAGTCCCCATCTCATTGTCACTGCAGCCAAGGCTGCCTTTGAATTTCACAACCCCAAAAAGGCCTTCCCTGTTTGTGAATGAGGTCCAGCAGAGAACCTCTTCTTGTAGGCATCTCTGACAGATCAGTCAGGAAGGTGTAACTGATGGTCTCCAAGAACCTGCTGGTTTGCTTATCCCCTGCTGTGTTGTCCCTCCAGCAAATGTTGGGGTGGTTGAAGTACGTCATGAGGACCACAGCCTTCAAACATAAGGCTACTTAACAGCTATCTGTAGAAGGCTGCATCTACTTGTTCTTCTTGGTCAGGCAGCCTGTAGCAGACACACATTACAATGTGTCATAGTTTAGCCCTGCTCGGGACCAGACTACGCAGTCTCTCTCTCACTTCCTCCACCCTCTAGTGGGAATAGGGAGAGATAATAGAAGAAAAAAGGCTCAAGGTTTGAGATAAGAACAGGGGGAGAAATCCTTAAAGTTACTGTTATGGGCAAAACAGACTCAACTTGGAAAATATTCATTTATTATTAAAATCAAAGCAGGATAATGAGACAGAGAACAAGATAACCTCCCTCCACCCCTCCCTCCTCCCAGGTTTAACATTATCTCCACTACCTTCCTGCCCCAAGCAGCACAGGGGGGAAGAGGGAATGGGGGTTATGCTCAGTTCATCACTTGATGCTTGCTGCTCCTTCCTCACTGGAGGAAGAGCTACTTATGTTCCTCCCCTGCTCCATCGTGGGGTCCCTCCAGGGGCTACAGTCCTTCGTGAAACTGCTCCAGCGTCTGTCCTTTTTCCAGGAGGTGCAGTCCCTCCAGAATGGCTGCCCCAGCGGGCCCTCCACAGGCCACAGCCTCCTTCAGGCATCTGCCTGCCCCAGCGTGGGGTCCTCCATGGGCTGCAGGGGGACAACCTGCTCCACCGTGGGCTGCACCACAGGCTGCAGGGGAATTCTGGCCAGGAGCCACATTACTCCTCCCCCTCCTTCTTCACTGACCTTGGCATCTGCAGCTGTCCTCTCACAAAAAATTCTTCACAACCAGCAGGCAGACACCTCTCACGTTCTCTTCACATCTCATCTCCTCTCCACTTCTTGCAGCCGGGCTGGGCTGAGTCGAACCCAGTCGGCTGCCTGGTGGGAGGCCAGAGGATGAGGCCTGCAAGGCACACAAGGCTCATGCCTCCCTGTCTCTGCCCCCACTTCAGCTTCTTCACACTCCTCTCTTCTTTTTTTTTTTTTTTTTTTTTTTTTTTTGTTTTGTTTTCCCTTCTT
>WHYT01015617.1:409718-425907 GCA_009806455.1 Tetrax tetrax | reverse complement strand
AGGTGATATCATGGGACATTCTGCTACCAATCGGCTCGGCCTTGGCCAGCAGCGGGTCCGCCCTAGGCCTGGCCGAGTCCACTGAACAAAGGGGAACAACTTCTAGCAGCTTCTTACAGAAGCTGCCACTGTATCCTGCCCCCCCACCCCCCACTAAATAAAACCAGAACACAATGTCACTTGTTCTTTTCTGCTCTTTAATCATTACCTATAAGCTCTCTTGAAAACACACGCAGATCCTTCTCAGCTTTCAAGACAGTGAACCTGTTCTGTAGCTGAAAGCCTTCAAGTAGAGCAGGAGCCATCCTCTTGGTGCCAGAAGTCACCATATTCCAGCCTTTGCCTTTCACAGAGTTTTCACTTACCATTCTGCTAAGAAAAGACTTTTCCTGCATCTGTACTACAGTTGGGGTCCAGAGGCCTTGAAGCTATAGGGTTTCTGAGAAGATCATGTCTCTCCTTTGTCCTCTCTGACACTGCAAAGCCTGCTCACTTCCTCCCATAACTCTTCCATTTGGTGACACACCTCTTCAACAATAGCATATCTGCTGCAGGAAAGACAACCATTTCTGCAAGCCTTAGGAAGAGGCCCTGTGCAATCCCTGCAGCTGGGGACTTGCAGGCCCACATCTGCTATCCAAAACTCGGTGTGGGACAGCTGCTCCAAGAGCTGCTGGAGAATGTACTCTGGTGCATCACTACCATGCCTGAGAATGTTTCGGCTAGTCTGAATTGAGATGAGGATCCATTCATTGCACCCTTCTGTGTAAAGCTCTACACCTTGCAGCTGTACAGTTGCTTGACCCTTTCTTACCACACAGCAGCTGTAACAGGCTTCAAGCGCCCTGGGTAAAAGTGAATTCTCTGCACATTGTACCAGAAAAAGCTGTGAAGAAAGCTGGGGACAATACACTGATACACTTGTGTACACAGTGCACTGAATGAATTCTCTCCCCCTTCTCTTCAGTACTTCGGGTATTCCTTCTGCTTAATTCTGAAATAGAAGTCTCAGATTGAAGCATAATACCATCTTTATTTCTTCACTGCAATTAGTGGGGCCTGCGTGATGATGCTGGGTTCTCAGTGGTTTGTATTAATGCTCAGGCAAGAGCAGAGCCATTCAGACGGGCACTTCTAGAAAGAGAGGATGATATTAGTAGACTTTTGCTTACATATTTATTGTAGGAGTGTTTCTAGATGTAACCTGTACATTTTGCTGATAGTGCCCTTGTCTTACTATTTTTACTTGTAGGTTTTTTTTTCTTTTTCACTATTAGTTTTCTGTCCTTCTCTGTTCTGTGGCTAAGATAAGCCAACTTCTTGGTTCTGGTAGCTGTGGATAGGACTGTACATGTGATACTATCCTTGTGCATTTATCCAGGATTTTTCTATCTTCTTTTCTCACACCTTTTCTTGAAGTGCACAAGTTCTTTTCAAATGTGTATGTTATTGGGGTGGCAGGAGTATTTTGAGGAGAGCGCTGTTATTTTAGTTAAGTCACAAGTTCAAAAATAGTTACTGTAATGGAAAAATACAAGAAAGGACTGACCGTGTCCTCAATGCAGAAGAGTGAGCATTGCTCTACAGAACTGTAGAACATCCAGGTTGAAAAAGACCTTGAAAGATCACCTGGTCCAGTCTTTCATGGAAAAGGGAGCCTCAATGAGATAATCTAGCATCCTGTCCAGTTGCATCTTGAAAACCTTCAGTGATGGGGACTCTACCATATCTGTGCGGTGATTGTTCCAGTGATTGATTGTTCTCGGTGTAGAAAATGTCTTTCTTACACTGACATGAAACCTCTCCTGGTGTAACTTGTACCCCTTGCTTGTAACTCCATGTGTTACCTGAAGAGAGGACCTCTGTCCTTTTTCTAGCCACCCTTTAAATACTGGAATACTCTGATGAGGTCCTCTAAGCCTTCTTTTCTCCAGGAAGAAGAGACATAACTCCTATAGTGTTACCTTGCAGGGCAGGCTCTCCAGCCCTTTGATCATCTCTGGCCTTCCTTTCGACGCTCTTGTTCTGTCTACATCTTTTTTTGAATTGGTCAAAACTGAACACAGTACTTAGGTTTGACCTGACAAGGACTGAGAAGGGTGAGAAGATCACATTGCCCCTGTGAATGCAGCCCAGGACCTGATTTACCTTCATTGCTGCAGTGGTGCTCTGCTGATTCCTGTTCAGCTTGTTGTCCAGCAGTACCTCCATGTCCCTTTCAGGAAGGCTGTTCTCCAGCCACACAGATCCTAGAGTGTACTGGGCCCTTTGGTTATTCTGTCCCAGGTGCACTTGTCTTTGTTAAACTTCACACAGATCTAGCCCATTCTTCTAGCCTATTTAGGTGTCTTGGTAAGATGGCTTTCCCTTCTAAAGTGTCCAGCTCACCACCCACCTTAGTGTCCTCAGCAAACTTGGTGAGGCTGGTTTCAATCCTGTCATCCAGATCATTTGTCAAGATGCCGAACAGCTTGAGGCCTAGTATCAGTCCTTGGGGGACCCTACTTGTAACAGACTGCCAGCCTGAGTAAAAAACGTTAATACCACCCTCTGAGTGTGGCCTTTTTGGCCAGTTTCTTACCCATACTTAAATAATTTCTTACCCATTACTTAAATAATTTGTGCCTCACCTCTCTAGAAATGCCTTGTGATGCTGTTCACCTGTCCTGTTAGACTCGTGTATTCTAAATTGGTAAGTTTTAATTTAATTAAATTAAATGATAAGAATCTATTTAAAGTCTTTTTTTTTTAGCCTGCCTGTCCAGAACAATGGTCAGATTTTCCACCTTTAGCTAAGATGTTGAAGAAGAGCTGTTTGTTTACAAAAGTCAGCAGGAAAGCCTGCAGATGCACTTTAACAGAAGATTAAGCTATAAGTTTCCTTCTTATTCCCTCCATGTTTGACGCTGATGTAAAATACTTCAGGCTTTTTTCTACCGGAAGTCTTTAGAAGTGCTAAGTGGATTTGGAAGGGTACTTGCAGAAAATTGACTAATGCTGGGCTTTGAAAGAATTATGATTTGTATTTTGCTTGTTAGGAGTTTTAATGATTTGATTATACCTTGTTGCTTTGAAGTCTGGGCCAGTGTCAACAGGAACAGACTAATTTAACTTTTTTGGTTTTCTTGGAGCTGAACAGAGTACTATGTGCTAAGGATTAACATGAACAGAGCCTTATGGGAACTCTTGAGGCAGTGATAATGGGCAGGAACAGTTACTGCATGTATGCCAGTATGGCCCACCACAGAAGTAATGAGGAAAAATATATCAAACAGAGCAAAATCCTGTCTTTAAGAATGGGCTGGAACTTATCAATAGCCATCATAGTTTACATGTGGAAAGTTGGTTTCCTGAGTCAAAGGAAACCTACTGAAAAGGACTAGCTTCTTTGTGGTGAAGAAATCTAGAGATTACATGGCCATGTTGCCTGGAGTGCAGTTTAGCTGTCTTCTTTGCCTGCAATCCTGAAATAGACATGGATATTTGAGTTTGTGAAGATGTTGTGAAGTGTTTGAGATATTTGATGTTGTGAAGTGTTTTCCCTTTTCTGTACTAAGGGCACAGTTGATTCCTTGCCCTAATAGTTAAATGATTATACTAGCCATTCAGAGTGGCTGTTCAGACCGTCTGGCCCAATACCAGCATAATTTGATTCCTACTAGCAATCTAAATTACATCTTTGTTAGGGAGTTCCTCTGGAACTATTTTAAGGGGCCAAGCCTAACTGAAGAAGGGCAAAATGAATCTGAAACCTAATCAATATGTGCCATGTGTTTTAGAGCTTTGTTCTAAGCAAATTAGCTCATAGTGGATGCCAATGAGAAGAGATACCTCTGCTGGGTGATTGAGACTACTTCTCTTTCTGACAGGAAGCTCACAGCACAACTGATTTTGCCAGCAGTGAAAACAGGCAAAAGCATTGATATCCTATTTTTACTGCTCTTGATGCTAAAATGAAAAGAATTGAAGTTTCAGGTCTTAATAGCATTTTACAGCTAAATCTTTGTGAGAACCTGCTGAACCTATGCTATAGTCCATTGTAACTTACTGCCACGAAGAGATGACCTTGCTTAGGTAATTGTAGGTTCCCCGACTTTCTACTGGGAAAGAGGATGCACAGGAATATCAATGGTCATCCCCAAGTTCCTTTACTTCCATAGAATATACTTGACAACCCTGTTAGCTTGCTGGCAACCACCCTTTTGACATCTGTCTGTTGATACGGTTTGGTATAAAAAACCATGACTTTATAGAATTAATGTTATTCTGATTGATAGTCTATACCAGAGTTGATCATTTAAATTTACAAACAACTCATGATTCCCTTGGATCTGCCATAAATATAAAGTGGTTTTGCGTGACAGTGAAGGATTGTGTACTATAATCTAAAATAGCATTGTAAGAATTATACTAGGTGAGAGTAGGGCATATGGGAGAGACAAAATAAATTTGTTCTTGCTGCTAAACTAATTGGTATTTGCTTATATCAGAGGAATTTCTTATAGATTACAGATACACTAAGATGTCACAGACACTTGGAGTGCTTAGAGGGTTTGTTTCTGACTGCAACCCTTTATTAATGTATGCAGGACAGATTAACAAAGTGTCAATTATTTTTCAGAGACCAAACTGAAAATACAGGAAGTCTAGAAAGAAAAGTGCCACTAATACAGTAAAATTGCCTTCAAATATGCAAATTCAGTATCCCCAATAAGAGGTAATCTAGGCAGTGATATTCAGCTAGAAAAGAGAGCTGGAAGGGCAGAAATGTTGGAGAATAAGTTTCGTTGAAAGGATTCAGAGCGTATCATACTGAAACCCTCCAGACCTCCCTCAATTGCAGAAAAATGACAGTCTTAGTGAATTCCTCACTTATATGCCGGCACATTTCTAAAATGTTTATTTAATTGGTGGCTTAGAACAAGGGTTGGAACAATGTAAAGTAGCGCATTTTAAAATCCTTTGTAGAAACATTTGTAGGGCTGTCTGTGGAGGGTTTTTTTGCTTGATTTTTAAACTACAAAA
Organism: Tetrax tetrax; assembly: GCA_009806455.1. Lineage (NCBI taxonomy): Eukaryota > Metazoa > Chordata > Aves > Otidiformes > Otididae > Tetrax > Tetrax tetrax. The sequence continues at coordinate 420,882 of WHYT01015617.1, read as the reverse complement.
CTTGTGCCACCATCTGCCAAGTATTCTGTGTAACTGGGAGACATCCTTTCACAAGAAAACAGTTGTTTTTCTTTCATGTTTCTGGCATCATAATTTTTTTCATTTTACAAACCTTGTATTGCCATTTTAAAAGCATGTTAGAGATGAATTGAGAGGTGGAAGATTTGTTGACAAAATATTTGCAACTAGAATTTATGAGATCCAAAGAAGCAGAAAACCTACTAATAGCACAATTTCTTGGCCCTATTTTTCCATGTATTAAATATTCAATTAAAAGAGCGGATTTTTGTTGAAAGCCAATATGTGCTCAAGAATATATTTAATGTTTGAAATCTAAATACACTGTGTTCAGTGATATGAATCTGTAGTGTTCTTTGCTTCAAAAGTCTCTAACAGCATTGTAGGGTTTTTTTCTGTATCTAGCAATCTTCATCATCAATCTCACATGAAATTTGGATATGCTTTGTCATCTTTAACACATTGGGATCCCTCATTAAAGTCCTTGGAAGCTAACTTGCTAAATGAACTCAGTATTAAAAGCTGAGTACTTTTTTTTTTTCATGCCTGCATTATGCAGAAGCCTTAATATTGGACTGGTTCTGTCTGAATGTGGAGGTAGCATGTAGAGTTTACATCCCTTTACGGTCGTCTTTACATAAGAAAAGGCATTAACTGCTGCAGAAATAGTTCAGTATGGAGTAGTTACAGGTTGGTGCTTTAGACGTGTCCTGTAATCTTCTGTTGATCTCACTGAAACAGCACTGAGAGGTTGCAAAGTTATTAATTACTGGCTGGTCTAGCTTATAAACAGTAGGATACATGAGGAGCATGCCACAGCCAGCTTTCTGTGCTCTTCTGGTGACTTCTTTTGGAATAACTTAGAAACCAGCTGAACTACCTGGATTTTCTTGGTCACTGTGCTCCTTGTGGTCTTGACAAGCCCTATACCATATGGTCATTATGTGTGTTTAGAATGAGCAGAATGAGTGCACAAAGTCATTATTCTTATCTATTCAGCAAACTTGGTGCCCGGCAGAAGCAAGAAGAAAGAATGGTGCTGCGCTCGAAGAACTAAGTCATTGCCTTAGCATCAGAATAGCCAAATAGGTCTAACTGCTTGTACTCAGTCTTTCCAGTGCTGTTTCTGCAACAACACGTGTGGACTCTTATACTAGCTCCAAAATAAACCAAATTATCCTGCTGTTGAACCCCATTAATAGTTTAATAGTTTGTGGATATAGTGTGTTGCCTTCTGTTGCCTTCTCTAAATTGCACTGCTGTGTTACACTGTGAAACTGTCCAAGATTTCCTTCTGCAGGTAGGTGTCTATGTTTTGTTGAGACATGAAACAAGTGCTGAGTCCTCTTAGAAGTAAAAGTATTATATAAGCAGAAAAAACAGTTTATTATTTTTACTCTACCAGAATGCAGAAATAATTGTACCATTTACTTATTGACTTGGGGATTCTTTGCTAGTAATCATAATATGAAAATGCAGAATCTAAATGTTACTAGTAAAGATTACTATGTGCTCTCATTCCAGTGTAAAATGTGAGTATCTAAAATATTAGATCTACCTAATTTTTGAGCCAAATAAGTGAACACACACAGATTTGATTCAAAATAATCTTCCAGACAGTTTCTTCATGATTAAAAAAAAAAAGCCATTTTATCAATTTTTTAACACCATTGATCTACAGTTAGGAACTATCTCACGACAGGGTACTAAATGTGTTGTTTGGTGAGCACAGACTAGGGAAGAAGATATGAACTGAAATTTAAATTTAAAATGCAATTTCAGAATTCCCTTGCAAATCTCATCTGCTTAGTAAATGTGATAGCCACAACAACTGCTAGCCTTCCTCTAGCTGATCTATCAAGTGCATTTTTTCACTATAGAAAATAGTTTAAAAATTGCCTATTTGCTTATCTGACTCAAAATCCTTTTCCTCTGTTTATTCAGTTGTATGTTCTAACTAATACAAATACTGTTTTTACTCATATCAGCATGAAAACAGCTAAGACTGAGTGAACTTCAGTTTGTTTATTTTTAATAACTGATTTTGTTGACAAGGAATAAAGTTGGTTATTTACACAAGGTCACTGAAGACTAAAGTTGTTATGCAGAAGCAGGGAACAGCTCACTCCCAAGTCACAGTTTCCTTGGCCAAGCAGCAAGGGAGATAGTTTTCTGTGAATCGAATGTATGTTTTGCAATCATTCACACCTGCTGTTCTTAGGTGATTTTTCAGCTCTTCCTTTCATGACCTGTTCTTCCTTCCATTGAAAGCCTTGGGAATTTTGCTCTTGACTTTGCTGGAAAACAGGACTATATCCTAATTATTTTGATTTAAAGAATAATAAGTTTAATGGTTTATGTAAAATACTGTATTCTGTGGCTTACTTAGTCATAAGTGACTAATTTGCATCTCACAGAAATGCTAGTCATCTTAAATTTTTATTACTTGGAACAATCAGAATTAAAAACTCGGAGGAACAGAACAGATTCTTAGATCAGGATTTTGGTGTAAATAATTTCCACTTTTTGCTGATATGTTCTTTTGGGAACTGATGATGTAAAATATTTTTATGAGGAGACGATAATGTTCTGCTTATTATTCCAGTGAAATAGCTTTATTCCTTCCTTTTGTCTGAACAGGTAAGCGTCTGAATTTGGTGTGAGTTAGTCTCTGCAGATGTAGTTTGGGGAAAGTTGACACATATCAACCCAGCATCATTGCTGTGAGTTGGCACCTCAGGGGAGGCAGAACAATCAAAGTGCAGAAAATCCTTTCACTTCCATTTTCATCTGACTCCAGTCACCCACCAGAATACCTCAACGTGGCAGATTTGGACCATGTAGGTTACGTATGGGGCGGACATTTCTTACAATACAGCGGGCCCAGCTGAGCTAAGCTGTTAACAGGAATGCAATGTATTGCTCATGTAAGCCTAAAAATGTGTTTCTTTGGAGAGTGTTAGCTAGCTTTACAGAGTTTTCTAATAGCATGTTTTTTATATTGTTTTCTACAGTGTTACTGACTTTGGGCAGCAGTTTCCTGGCAAGTTTTATGCCCTATACAAGGGGAGCAGATTCATCTGATTATCCATTTTATAGGTTAGGCAGCTTTGTGAGGAGTACTGAAGTCTGTCTTGTCTGCCTTTTACCATCCAGATTCTGTGGAAAGGCACAGGAAGGCCAACAAGAGACGAAGATATCTTGAAACTGCTTGATGGAGACTTTAACAATTAGAACAAAGTGTATTAAAGCACAGAGCCTTCTAAGTTTGAGGTGAACTGCTGGGTGCCTTTATTGCAGTGACAACTGCTATGCTTACATGTAACATATTTACTCGTTATAGGATATATAGAGGTAATAAGGACAAGCTTTATTAGTTACATCGTTGCATCAATAATCAGTTTGCTAACTCAAAGTGGAGATCTGTGAGTATTCTTTATGTGCTGAAATAATGCTAAAGAGTGGAGGAACTCAGATATCTTTACTAAGTTTGCCTGAGAATGAACTCTGTTTTTGTTACCAGGAATTCAGCGGCAGTGGGTCAAGGCTGCTTCTGCTATGCTCTAATGCGTTCAATTCCAGTTGCCATCTACATTGTTTTGGTAACGGGTCTGCGCTACCACCTGTTTATATGGAGTGTCTTCTCGCCAAAACTACTTTATGAGGGAGTACATGTGTTCATCACAGCCACTGTCTGCCTGTTCTTCACAGCCATGGATCAGAACCACTCTCACAAAGTGCAAGATTGAAAAGAAGTGTGTGGTACAGAATTCTGCACTGCAATTTCCAGTGAGTCACTGGAATGGAAGAAGGAAAATAATGGCTTTGAATTGGTGTGCAGAATTTGAAGAGTAACCTTGTTTATTTAGTTAAGATCAGAATTTGAAGAGCCTGTTTTAAAACTGAGCTTGCTTTAAACTTGTTGAATTGAAATAAACTTTTTTTTCATGGATAACTTCTGTTTATAGCTGTCATTATAGCACTCTCCAAATAACAGAATGTCAATATTTCATTATTTTAATTTAAAAATGTATATCTTAATATAAATACAGACCAGTGTCTCATAGCACTGAAAAAAAAATCTTTTGCACATACAATAAAAATATGGAGGATTATATAAAAATATATATATTCTTTGCTAGTAATCATAATGTGAAAATGCAGAATTTAAATGTTACTAGTAAAGATTACTATGTGCTCTCATTCCGGTGTAAAATGTGAGTATCTAAAATGCTTAATCCTGCATGTATAAATATGCAGGATTTCTTGGTGCCGTTCACAAGATCTTATCTTCATTAGCCTTGAGGGTTTTTGTTTGTTTTGTTTCTAGCATGTGCATTAAAATTATTATTAAATTATTGAATCTTTGTACAAATATCCCAGGTAAGAGAATTTTTGTTTGTTTTGCATAGGGAACATTTCTGTTTAAAGGCAGTATTTTCTTTTTAAGATGAGCGCAGTCATTATCCGTAACAGACAAATGCTAATTGGCTAACAAAAAGTAAGTAATCCTCTGTGGAGTCCGTTCACTGCTAAAATGTCTTTCTTTTTATTAAGGTATAAATATTAAATCAAGTTGGTGGCAGTTGCACTGAACATTTGATCATAGTTTCCACACTAGGGTAGAGAGTTATGAGCCATGAGCAGGAAAATAGTTTAATGGGCTAAGTTACCAGCAGAATAAAAGGTATGTTTGCATCACCTTCCCCCTAGTGACCTGTCTGGCCACCTCAGTTAAATGTGATATAATTATTTCCTAACAATGTTTTCCTTGTTTCTGTCAAGAAGATATACATTGATGACTATCCTGAGTATCAGTATTTGTTATGTGGGGGTTTTTGCCTCATATTTTTGTCCATGTTAGCAGCCATTAAGATTTAATCTAAATGTATTAGAAGTATAGCAGAAGAGATGCATACAGGGAAGTTTAACTTTTGTGTTTTAAGTCTGAAAATGAAAAGCTGTTAAGCCCTATGTAGCTAAGAGCACATTTGTTAGGATCATGGATACACTTTTCATTTCATGTTTCAAAATCTCAAAAAGTAGGCCTTTAGTTTCTATACATTAGTAATAGACCATCCTGTTCTCTAATAATGAAATTTTTTTCAACTATAAACCAACAAAATTTTCAGTACCCTGGTCACATATTGCTGTCACCTGGAGAAGAGACTACTGGATCTCAATGTCATTCAGTGTGACCTGCTGGAAGTTTGAAAATTATACTTTTAATAAATAGTTTTTCAATGCCAATTATATAATATTTAAAACAGTTTGTGTTTCTGAATGTTATATGCATCTACTATTTTCATAAGCCTCAGTATTTTTCTGGTTACCTGTTGCCTAGCAACCATATGGGGATTACTGAGATTTTCTCTGTTTGCTTACTTGGTTAATTCCTAAGCAATCCTCCCTAACCTTCATACAGAATATGTTTATAAGAGGTTTGACTTGGAGAAAAAGGGTGCTAATAAAGAAATGAAGTAGGGGAGGGGAAGTTGCTTCCAGAGTACAGAGTCTTAAAACAATGTGTAGGAGTGACATTCACAAGATCTCTTACTCCTCCTGCTTTTTTTTGCTTCTAGTGTATCTTTTGTACATTTTATCAAATAGAGGAGTCTCTTCTATTTGTGTATTAAGGACACGCTCCTTGTGTGTGTATTAAGGTTGCATTTCTTCAGATTACTTCGTTAAATAATCATAGTGTCCCCTTTCTCCTCTGAAGTTGAAAGATGTCTAGATTGAATCCAAAAGAAAGTAAATGCCTTGGAAAAACACTGTTCTTTAGGTCTTCCAGAGTAGGAAAGGAAGGAAGAAGGAGGAACTTGGACAGCATCTCTGTTTCAAGTTAACACATGAGTTTGAGTGATGCCTCAAGAAAACATGGTGCTTTCAACTTCAGCATTGCCATTTTTATTATTTTCCACCCTTTCTCTTTAGGTATAGGCAAATGAAATACTATTTTAACTTTATTAGCTTTTAGATTCTGCCAATGCAGAGCTGAGGCAGTGAAGAAATAAGCAGGCAAACAGACTTGAACTGGGGAGTTATGTGAAAATAATTTTATTTTAAATCAAGACAAAGTTTTGCAATTGGTCTGAATGTACAGAAAAAGCAAATGCCTGAACACAAATTCTCATCTTACTAGTTAGCTGCTCCCCTTCCCTCCTTATCCCAACTACCCCTGTCACGTTCAGCATATCCCAAACCCTCAGACAAGGAGATAAGTGATGTGGGAAGCAGGAATGGTACATGGCATAGTTTCTGCCATTCTGAGTATACTATTTTCTTCTGTCCAACTCCTCTATGGTCCCTGCTCTGGTGTGGTATCAGCCCAGACTGCAGCTTCCTCAGGAGTACCGTGTGCACAGGCACAGACTCCTTAAATATGTTCTGAGCAGCGATGTTGTATGGCTCTCTGGATGAAGTTTTGAAGCATGGTAAATTTTTCCACTCAACGTCTTTGCTGCTGGTTAGAGCAGTTACAGTGGTTGGCCAGTACAGCTGGCCAGGTTCAGCCAGTTACAGTGGTCTGTAGCTTCCTCTTCTAGATTTCACCAAATCACCATTAGTCAGTGCGGCTCACTGCTACGCAAAGCTTGTAACGAATGTCAGGTATTGTCCTAAAGATCCAAAATGTGTCTAAGCTGGAGCTGTAAATGAATTCAGGTTTAAGGAGAAAAAAAAAAATCTATTTGTATTTCAGATACTATATGTGTTTCTGCTCTGTAGGAGAAAACCCCAGGTCTTCCTTGGCTCTACATAAGCTGGCAGAACATCCACACTGTGCACTTGAGCCTTTGCACCAGGCAATGAATGTGGTTTAACCCACTGCTGCTGTCTGTAACGGTCATGACAATTTTTGGAATTCCTCACATAAAGTATTTGCAAATTAAACAAGATTTATCTCCACAACTGCACAGCCACAGAAGGAGGGGCCAGACATTCAAGTTGCCATGAAGGGCTTCCTCTGAATAATCAAAGTTTCCCTGAGTGCTTCAGCAGCACAGGGAGGGGAAGTGATCAGTGGGGCAGGAGAGGGAGCTGGCTGACCTTGTTGTAGGCTGCCCTCTCTATAACTGTGGAAGGCTGTAACTGGGGGTTGTTCATAAGGCTAGTACTGCACCGTCTTCCAGAAGTGTAAGGAGGGTCTGGGGAATGACTGGCCATCAGCCTCTCCTCCGTCTCCAGGCAGACAATGGAGAGGGAGACTATTTCCCAAGAACTGGATGAGGGGGAAATGACCAACAGGGATTTACCAGGAGAACTGGTGCCTGGTTGCCTTTTCTGAAGAGGTGACAAACTCTGTGAAGAAGGGAAGAGCACTGGATGTTGGACAATTTGACTTCAGCAAGGCCTTCAGCATGGTCTACTTGATGCCCAAGTAGATGTGGATCAGTGGACTTAAAGGTGGACTGGATCTCTGGGCTCTGGGGGTTGTCTTCAGTGGTCTGAGGTCCCACAGTTGGCTGGTGACCTGTGTCCCTGTGGGGCAATGCTAGGGCAAAGCAATTTAAGATCTTAAGCTGAATGAGGGGATGGCAAGTTGGAAGATGGTACCAAATTGAGCTCCTTCAAGCAGTGAGCTCCTTCAGTTTGCAAAGTCTTCCAGGAGAGGAGTTTCTTTGGTTGACTAATCCTAGTGGGCTCACACCAGGGACAATTGTCTAATTGCTTAGAGAATTACTAGATTATCATATAAATAAACTGCCATACATTACTGATTAAGCAATTAGGTTAATAGAAAACCCGAGCATGTCCTTGTTCATCTAACCCTCTCCAGACCTTTGTATTTATAGAATCATAGAATCATAGAATGGTTTGGGTTGGAAAAGATCTTAAAGGTTATCTAGTCCAAGCCCTTTGCCCTGGGCAGGGACATCTCCAACTAGATCAGGTCACTCAAAGCCCCATCCAACCTGGCCTTGAAGACATCCAGGGACAGGGCATCCACAGCTTCTCTGGGCAACCTGTTCCAGTGCCTCATCACCCTCTTTGTAAAGACTTTCTTCCTTACGTGTAATCTAGATCTACCCTTTTCCAGTTTAAAAACATTACCTCTTGTCCTATCACTACATGCCCTTGTCAAAAATCTCCCCCTAGTTTTCTTGTAGGCTCCCTTTAGATGAAGGCTGCTGTAAGGTATCCCTGGAGCCTTCTCTTCTCCAGGCTGAAGAATTCACAATCTCTCAGCCTGTCCTCATAGGAAAGGTGCTCCAGCCCTCTGGTCATCTCCACGGCCCTCCTCTGGACTCGCTCTGACAGGTCCACATCCTTAGACTGGGGGCTCCAGAACTGGACACAGTACTCCAGATGGGGTCTTACCAGAGCAGAGGAGGAGAATCACCTCCCTCAACCTGCTGGCCACGCTTCTTTTGATGCAGTCCAGTATGCCATTGGCTTTCTGTACTGCAAGCACACATTGCTGAGTCATGTTGACCTTCTCTTCAACCAACACCCCCAAGTCCTCCTCAGGGCTGCTCGCAATCCATTCTCTGCCCGGCCTGTATTTGTGTCTGGGATTGCCCTGACCCACACGTGGAACCTTTCAATTGGCCTGGTTGAACTTCATGAGGTTTGCAAAGGCCCACCTCTCCAGGCTGTTAAGGTCCCTCTGGATGGCATCTCTTCCCTCCAGCGTGTCGACCTCACCACATAGCTTGGTGTCAGCAAACTTGCTGAGAGTGCACTCAATCCCACTGCTGATGTTGCTGACAAAGATGTTGAACAGTGCTGGTCCCAAGACCAACCCCTGAGAAACACCAGTCATCACAGATCTGCACTTGAACAACGAGCCTTTGACTGCAACTCTTTGAGTGCAGCCATCCAGCCAATGCCTTATCCACCAAGTGGTTCATCCATCCGTCAAATCCATGTCTCTCCAGTTTAGAGAAAAAGGCAAGGTGTGGGACAGTGTCAAATGCTTCGCACGAGTCCAGGTAGATCATGTCTATTGCTCTTCCCTTATCAACCAACAGTGTAACCCAGTGGTAGAAGGCCACGAAATTGGTCAGGCACAGTTTGCCCTTAGTGAAACCATGTTGGCTGTCACCAGTCATCTCCTTATTTTCCATGTGCCTTAGCATGGTTTCCAGGAGGATCTGCTTCATGGTCTTGCCAGGCACAGAGGGGAGACTGACTGGCCTGTAGTTCCCTAGGTCTTCCTTTTTTTCCCTTTTTAAGAATAGGGGTTATGCCCTCCCTTTTTCAGTCAGTGGGAACCTCACCTGACTGCCATGACTTCTCAAATATGATGGATAATGGCTTAGCAACTTCATCCAGCAGCTTCCTCATGACCTGCAAATACATCTCATCATGTCCCATGGACTTGTCCTTCTTCAGCAGCTGCTTAGATGGTCCTTGCTAGTGAAGACTGAAGAAAAAAGCTGTTGAGTACCTCAGCCTTCTCCATGTCCCAGGCAACCAGGTCTCCCGTTTCCTTCTGGAGAGGGCTCACATTCTCCCTAGTCTTCGTCTTATCCTTGATGTACCTCTAGATGCTTTTCTCATTGCCCTTGACATCCCTGGCCAAATTTAATTCTGTAAGTGCTTTAGCTTTCCTACCTGATCCCTGTCTGCTTGGACAATCTCTGTATTCCTCCCAGTCTACCTGTTCTTGCTTCCACTGTCTGTCGGCTTTCTTTTTGTTTTTCACTTTGTCCAGGAGCTACTTGTTCATCCATGCAGGCCTCCTGGTGTTTTTGCCTGACTTCTTTGTTAGGATGCATTCTCCTTAGCTTGGAGGAGGTGATCCTTGCATTTACCAGCTTTTTTTTGGTCCTTCTTCCCTCCAGGGCTTTATCCCATAGTACTCTGCCAAGCAGATCCCTGAAGAGGCCAAAGTCTGTTCTCCCGTAGTCCAGGGTAGAGAGCTTGCTGTGTGTCCTCCTTGCTGCCCTAAGGTTCTTGAACTCCATCATCTCATGGTTATTGTAGCCAAGGCTGCCCTTGAGCTCCACATTCCCCACCAGCCCCTCCTTGTTGGTGAGAGCAAGGTCCAGCACAGCACCTCTTCTTGTTGGCTCCTCTGTCACTTGGAGAAGGAAGTTATCATCAACACATTCCAGGAACCTCTTGGATGGTTTATGCCCTGCTGTGTTATCCTTCCAACAGATATTGGGGTGGTTGAAATCCCCTATGAGGACCAGGGCTCATGACCATGAGGCTGCTCCTATCTGTCTACAGGGGGCCTCATTCAGGTCCTCCTGGTTGGGTGGTCTGTAGCAGATCCCCACCGTAATGTTACCTGTCCCTGCCCTCCCTTTAATCCTGACCCATAAGCTCTCCGTGGGTTGTTTATACATCCCCAGGGGGAGCTCCATGCACTCCATCTGGTCGTTGACATAGAGGACACCAAGATCTATGTTAACTCTTGTTAACCATGAATAGTTTTTAATCACATAAGTTCCTAGTGATTAGTGCCTTGTTTCAGCCTGGGGATAAGAAAACGTCAGGGAGCCCTTTTGGCTGTAGTCAGCTCCCAGAAGGGAGGACATGGTGATGATGGGGGTAGACTCTTCTCAGAAGGGCATAGGGACAGTCCCAAAAACAAGAGGCACAAGTTGCCATAGGTGACATTGCCAGGAGATCAGAGGAGCCTTTTCTCCTCTGGGTGTTTACTGTCTGGGATGGGCCTAGACCTCCACTCCTGGAGATCTTCCCACCTTGGAGCAACCTCATTTATCTGGCCCTGTTGTGCGCTGGAGGTTGTGCTGGGTGAGCTCCAGAGGTCTCTTCCAGCCAATGCTTTTCAAGCATTCTGAAGCTGACTCTGCCATTTTTTACTGGCTGTTTCACAGGCTGTTTCCCGAAATCAATGAGCTTTGTCATGGATTTCATAACAAAAAGAAAAAAAAAAATAACAAGCAGGAAATAAAACAATTGTGTCACAGTTTTGGGTGGTGTTTTATTTCTTTTTTTTTGTTCTGGTTTTATTTAGTGAGGGGGCTATGGTGGGAGCTTCTGTAAGAAGCTGCCAGAAGTTGCTCCCCTTTGTTCAGTGGACTCGGACCTAGGGCAGATGCACTGCTGGCCAAGGCCGAGCTGATTGGTAGCAGAATGTTCCCTGATAACACCTCTGCAATAATGTATTTAAGAAGGGGGAAAATAGGAAAAAAAAAAAAAAAAAAAAGAAGAAGGGGGGAAGAAG
>WHYT01015617.1:206090-397427 GCA_009806455.1 Tetrax tetrax | reverse complement strand
GGGGAAAAAAAAAAAAAAAAAAAAAAAAAAAAGAAGAGAAGATGTGAAGAAGCTGAAGCGGGGGCAGAGAGGGGCAGGTGTGAGCCTTGTGGGCCTTGCAGGCCTCATCCTCTGGCCTACCATTGGGTTCCCGACAGGGCCCAACTTGTAACTCAGCCCGGCTGCAAGAAGTGGAGAGGAGATGAGATGTGAAGAGAACGTGAGAGGCGTCTGCCTGCTGGTTGTGAAGAATTTTTTGTGAGAGGACAGCTACAGATGCCAAGGTCAGTGAAGAAGGAGGGGGAGGAGTAATGCTACTCCTGGCCAGAACTCCCCTGCAGCCTGTGGTGCAGCCCATGGTGAAGCAGGTTGTCCCCCTGCAGCCCATGGAGGCCCACCAAGGAGCAGAGATTCACCTGCAGCCCGTGGATGACCCCACGCTGGGGCAGGCAGATGCCTGAAGGCTGTGGCCCATGGAGGCCCCACTGGGCAGCTGTTCTGGAGGGACTGCACACCATGGAAGAAATGACCCACACTGGAGCAGTTTCACGAAGGACTGTGGCCCGTGGGAGTGACCCCACAATGGAGCAGGGGAGGAATGTGAAGAGTTGTTTCCCCGATGACAAAGCAGTGGCGTGAAACAACGTGTGATGAACTGACCGTAACCGCCATTCCCTCTTCCCCCCTGTGCCGCTCAGAGGGAAGGAGGTAGAGATAATGTTAAACCTGGGAAGAGGGAGGAGTGAGAGGGAGGTTATTTTGTTCTCTGTCTCATTATCCTGCTGGTTTTAGCAATAAATGAATAGTTTGCCGCAAGTTGAGTCTCACAACATTTTTTTAATAGATAAACATCACAGCTGAAAACTGTTGTTAATTTTGGTTTTATTTTATGTAGCCATAGATTTATATGTTAGATGCAAGAAGTAAGCATCCCTGGAAGGAGAGGTTTAATGCCATCTGTCCTTAGCCATGCCAGCCTCAGTGCCTCTAGCTTAAGGTTTCCCAGATGCAATGATGAAGGGTCCTATTTTGCCATTGCTTCTGTTATGATTCAGATGATTCCTCAAAGTATTAATCTTGCCTATCAAGCCTGAACTCAAAGTTGTGTCCTTGCTGTGATCTCTGTGGACTCGTGCTAGGTACATTTGGTAGGACACATAGCACAAAGGTGACTTATTTTCCGAACTTGTTTTTCTGGCTTCAGCCTGAGAACTAGGCATGTGAACATTAATTCCTGCATTTTGCCTGGTGGGGGACATAGGTTCATCTCAAAGGACCTCTGTCCCCCAAGATTTGATAAAAAGCTTGGGTTGCTGTGAGAGGTAGCCCTGTTCTCTCCCTCTCAGCAGCTGCCTCTCCCACTCAGTTTAACACTGTTGTCCTCCCCACTGACAGAGTGTTGAGGACACATTTTCAGCATGATACTAGCTTATGGTGTAACTCAAGTTTGATCCATAGCTCAAAGCACACTGTTTTTGCACGATGTAGTTGTCAACTTAAGAATGAGAGTGCTAGGCACTAGAGATGGGCTTCAGCATGACACTTAGTTTCAAGATACATGGAAAAACTTTCATTGTCTATGCCTTTTTTATGCCTGTGATGTTACCACTGCAGTGTGTTATATTTTCTGATGTCTACTGCAAAGACCACTAGTGTTGCAGAATGTGACACAACACAGCTCACAAAGCAAATATGCACCCAGTACTCTATGGTTTGTGTATTGGTCACCAGCAGGAAGACAGGAAGTTCAAAACACTCAAAATCTCCTGCAGCTGTTACCCTGAGAGTTGGTTGTATCTGGTGAGACAGGAAGACTTGAGCTGAACTTTTCCTGATACAAAAAAATGAAAGCTGCTCAAAGTGTGCTATGTTGGGAGGTTATAGGCTGTAGGACTTCCCAGTGGGTCAAAATAGCTCTACCTAGTCCCAAGCATTTGTCAAGCTGCAAAACCTATTTGTATGGTGTGATCCCCTGAAAAAAGCTGAGTCTGTGGTCCCAGGGATGGTGTTGGAGAGTGGCATAGTGTCTGCAGGTGTAGACTTGCTGGTTTGGCACAAGTTGGTTTGTCACTATTTGTGTACAGCAGTTGCTGAGCACAGTACATCTCTAGATCCTTTGGGCGCCTAGGCGGATGATCATATTAAAGAAAACATGCCACTGAATCATACCTAGGGTCATGGAAATCAACATCTTATTCTCTATAAGTGGACTTTAAAGAGGAAAGTGCCCCTGCACGTAGTACTTCCTACAGTTGGCTGTAGACTAGCAGAGGTGCTTGACTGATGAGAAATGCAAGGCATGAGGACAGAAGGGAAGTTTTGCGGCAACATCTGCATGTATTGTGGGTGGCTTCTTGTTTTGAAGAAATGCTTAAAAAGAGACTAACATGACTGGCACAGCTCCCTTAGCTGGACCCAACAGCCCAGAGCATCAGCTTAGGAGTGGGTGAGCAGCTTCTTGCATTTTGGATGCACATGAACTCCCTCTGCACGTCACTGCTTAGGACTTTTGACAGTGGCACTGAAAGCTTAGGTCCTCTACAAGAAGCCATACTGGAGGTGCCTTGTCAATGGAAGAAGGTCCTTGGTCCTTCCCTTTCACAAGTGGGACAACAGGAGACAGCTGCTGAGAAGACACAGGCCTGTAGAGAAGACTGCTATGGCTGGAGATTCAGTTACAACTGGCTTTTTGCCGTCTGCAGCTCTGCCAGTGACATGTTTGTGGGTATGTAAACCTGGATGTTGACAGAAAGCATCCAGTGTTGCCGGTTTAATCTTGCTAGGCAGTATGTTGCAGCACAGAAATCCTAGCCTTCCCTCTTGCTTTCCCGTAAACTTACTGGGCTAGCCTGTGGAGATATGCCGTGGGAGGTAAACACGTATATACTGCCAAAGCACAGCACTTCATGTAGGCACTTGCACCAAGATACATGCATGTGATAAATCCCTTTGTGAATAGCAGCATGGGACACAGCTTTAGTCTACAAAGCACAACCTGATGTGTGAACCATGTTAAAGATTAATAGGTGGAGAACCACTGGCCTCCTAGAAGCAGGTCCTGCAAGGTGGTTAGGAGCTTCACACTCTTCAGGTCTGGGTGCACGGAGGGGACTCTGGGGAAGTACTGTGAGGGCACTGGAGCTCCTTCCTGAGACTTTCAGTAGGGGCAAAACAAACTAAGAGTTACTGGAGGCAACTGGGAGGAATTCTGTTGTGAGATAGTTTCTGCAGGGTGGGCAGGGCCAGAGGAGACTGCTGTATATCCCATCTGCCCTTGTAGCACACGCAGCATCTCTGAGTGAGCAAAAATGAATCCATTTTATTAAACCCCAAAGGAAAAAAAAACCATAAAATCAAGACAGTTGTCTGACTGGGAGTGATAGATCACCTACACATAAACTCACAATGGCCGACTTCCAATATGTTTTCATCTCAACTTTCTATTCAGAGAAAGAGTTTTATTAGTGGAGGAGAAAGGGGACGTAAGGAAACAAAATGTGTTATGACCTTATTCCTACTGCTGACCTGTTTCAACCAAACCTGGAGCAAAGCAGAGGTCTTAGAATAACCTGAGTTCAGTATTTCTCTGGTAAGCATCAGGAATGTGTAATGCACGAGGAACTCAGTGCATGCCCCCACTAAAACTACATAAAAGCAGCTGTCTGACCAGTTCATGCACATATGTTTTGGGTGGATGTTGAAACCAGGCTTGACTAGTTCCCCTGTTCCTGGAGTAGATTTCTATTAATGCATACTGAAGAAGCTCCCACAAGTTCTTCTTGTTCACTCCAGCGAGAGAGTACTAGCTGCAGTCTCCTGGCAAATGTGCTGCACTAGCAAAATTTTACTGGGCTTTTGATGTAGGCTTCTTAGCTCAGACCATAGTCAACACTGGCAGCTCGGCCTTAGTGTTGGCTTTGGTCTTCGTGATCGAGATCGGTGGTGCCTGTAGGCGGCGGCGGACCTCCCCCTTATGGCCTATTTGCATCCACAAGGTGCTATGTGGAGTCCAGGGACACCCACCCTGGGGCCAATAAGCACCCTGACACCAACGTGGTGGAAATGCAAATGGCGATTTATTAGGCTGCGTCACACGCTTATATATTGGCTGGCTTCGCCTTCGTGACCCTTCTAGGGGAGGGTTCAGCCTATCTTTCCATCACAATGCAAGATCTTCTGAGTGTCGTTCCCTACATCTCCCCCTCTCCATGATAAACCTTAAGGCACAACTTTCTTCACCATGTATTCCTTAACACATGATATATAACTTGTTGATGTTTATCATCCATCAATATACGTAAACGAACAATAACCCATCTTCTGAAAAACATACAAACAGGTAAACCGCAACATAACATTACAAACACAATCACAAGAACTACCAGAACTGTATATAACCAATCCCAACTGAAGCAGCTTGTAATCCACTCCCATACCATGTTCAAACCTTTACTCAAATCTATACGCATTATGTCTGCGTTATCTGCTATGTTATCTGTGAGCTTCTTTAAATGTATCTTCCTCCCTCCTATCTTTTCATAATCTGTTTTATCGAGGCAACAGAATGATAGATTTTGTATAACACTTCCATCACAGCCTCCTTGACCCAGGAGCTCCAATGCTAAATCTATTGCCTTCGCATGTGCCTCCAATACCTTTTGAGTGTGTCCAAACCTCTTCTCCATGTCGGCAAGTATTGCCTTTGTGAGGTTTGACGTCTTCAATGTGTGACAGGTCACCTTCTTCAAAGCTAACATGACTCTTTGTGCAGACAATCCTGGCGCGAACATCAAAGTGAAAAATCCCCCTGCACTGTCCCAGTCTGGGACTGCAATTTTATCATCACACGTGTCTGAAAATGCATCTCCTTCTAATTCTACGCTCCTCTTCCTGAGATTCACTGAACCTCCCTCCTTTGTCACAGCTAACGTTTGCAAAGATCCTAGGGTGCACACCCCATACATTATTCCAGGCTTTATGCAAAAATGGACTGTCTCATTGCACAGGAAAACGAATGGGCTTCTTAGGCATTGGTGCCATCGTGGGCCATAATAGTCTATTGACAGCGTAGTGTCATTAATAGCGTCCGTTAATTTCACTACTGTAAAACTATAAGGGTCATTTAGACCTGGGAAGACTATAATAAAGTGCCCCTCTTTTTCACTCCCAGGTCCTATCCATATAGTCGACATACTTTTGTTCTCCGGCCTTATTGAAGCCATTACCTTCATAGGCTCAGAAAACCAGTGTTCCTCCCCATCCCATTCTGTCAGAATTAACCCTAAATAATCTATAACATTCATTCTAGGGTGAATAATCTTGTTGCTCCATCTTCCGTCGTTAAATGTATTGCTCATTTCACTACCATCTAGCCGCATTATTGTGTCTATTGTTGTGTTTTTGTTTATGCGTGGGCTTTTGAATTCTAAAATACTTGTTGAATCCACCCAATCAATAACCCCCAGTTGCCCTTGACGTTCGCAGTTTGCTATTCCATTCCTTTTTCCCCCCATACATGTATAATTGACAGAATCAGTTATGTTTATCACTGTTCCCACGCTTTCTCTCCGAGCTGCTTCCCACAATTGGAGCGCCGCCGTCGTGATAGTTCCAGGCAGCGCCACGAACGCGTAATGTTCTCACTGCATCCGTCATCGGCAAACAGACACACATGTTCGTCAGGTTCCTCTTTGACATCCGATTCCTCCAGTAGCCACCCTCCATGTCTTAACTTCCTTGTACAATGGTGGTCCAAGGTTCTGCTCGCCTTTCTAATTTTGCAGTTTCTCCATAGGCTCTTCTCGATTGTTCTGTAGTAGCCTGGAATTCTCTTCCCCTTAGCCCTGTGATTTGTGCAGCTGGCATGGCAAATTGACCTCTTCCCACTAACCTTTCCAGAGTGGTCCGTGGAGAGGATGCCCTGGCTGAGTGGCTGCCTGCGCTATCGCAGCACATCCCCTCTGCCAAGCCTCCTTCCATAGTATGAATAATGTGGGGTTTAAGATGGCTTTTGCCAGCTGCCTTATGTCTGCAGGTGTTAATGGGCTAGCATGGGCACTGTCTAATAAAATTTGTGTTTCCTCATCCCTTAGTCCTTTCTCCTTCACCGCTTTATACAGTGCTCGTACAAGCCTCACTTCTAAAGGTGTCCACTCATGCCCTCCGGTTGGGCTCGCCTGTACGGGGAAGGCTGTAGTTATCCCTGACTCTAACTTAATGCTTTTAGGATACACTCCTTGGCTCTCAGGTTCCAGTCTGTTGGTTCATGTCCCTCCTCTAGCGGAGTGTTACTCAGTAACCTTTTCTGGTGGGCGGTGGAAGCAGTCAGCTCCCGCATTCCCGCTATAGGACTTTGTATTTTCTCTGCACCTATATCCTTATTTGTTGAAGTCTCATTCCCTCTCTCTCCTTTCTGGGTGTCTGCCCTTCTTGGTGTTGGGGGCGTACCTACCCGTTCTTTCGGTCGCGGCCCCTCCCGGCACGCAGCAGGAACCTCCCACCCCTGAATTTTCCCACCCTCTCCTTCGTTGTGATTACGCCTTCAGCCTTCTTCCTCAAGTCCGAGGGATGCCATTTTCTGGTGGGAATCGGGGAGGGGGGTGGTCCCTCTGCCTCTGAATCAGTATCCAAGGACAGCTTCTTGCCAGGCATCCAGTCAAGTAACTGTTCTCATTTCCTGCGTTTATGTTCCTCTCTAATTTCGCATGCCTTATGGTCCCTTCCTTGCTTTCTCCTCCTCCTCTGCCCTCCACCTATCCGTGTAATGTAAATCCCATATACCCTCGCCAGACCCTCCAATACCTTAACAGTCGTCTCCATGACTGCAGTCCCCCTGGCATCTACTGCAGCGTCCTGCAGCCGCCCACAAGCGTTGTCCTGCTGCTTTGCAGCCGCCTCCTCCCATCTTCAGGCTCTCAAGGTCTCCAGTCTGCCGTGAACCTGGTAGGCTAGCCCAGGCACACCTGCTGCCATGGGCTCACTTGCTTCTGTGGCCCCGTTGGTCCCACCGGTCTCAATCACGTCAACTTCCACCACCAATCTTGTTGGTCACGTCGGACCCCTTTGTTTATCGGTCACCACTTGTTGGCCTCGGTCTTCGTGATCGGGATCAGTGGTGCCTGTGTGCGGCGGCGGACCTCCCCCTTATGGCCTACTTGCATCCACAAGGCGCTGTGTGGAGTCCAGGGACACCCACCCTGGGGCCAATAAGCACCCTGACACCAACGTGGCGGAAATGCAAATGGCGATTTATTAGGCTACATCACACGCTTATATATTGGGTGGCTCCGCCTTCATGGGCCGCACACTCCTAGGGGAGGGTTCAGCCTATCTTTCTGTCACAACGCGAGATCTTCCGAGCACTGTTCCCTACACCTTAGCATCCTTGCAGTGGAGTCTGGACATCTGTTGCGTGTTTAGTTGCCGTTTCTACCCTGCGCACAGGCACAGGGTAGAAATGAAACACCCTTTCCATCCCTCTCCGCAATGATGCATCTGTCAGTGTGTGTGAGACCAGCTGTACTGGACTCTCAGCTTTCCCTCAGAAAGGGAACCAGAAGTGCCACACAGCCTGCCTGAGACTTGGACCACCAGCTGGAGGTGAAAGCCTTGTCCCCTTCACAAAGTACTGTCTGCTACCAGAAGGGACACACAGTACTCTCCTAGCTTGCAGAGCAGCACAAGCACACAGTTAAAGAAAAGCCAGTCTTTCCTTCTACATCCTCCAGAAAACTCTTTATGTACACCCTACTCACTCGCCCTGCAGTGAATTTGGCAGACCCAACAGGATGATACCAAAAGTATACCATGGCTAGCAGACAGGTATAGCACAAGCAAGCTATTTAAAGCCTGAAATTCTGATGATAAAATACTAGATGATTAGCAAAGTAGTTTTACTCCATTTGCAACAAATGTGCTCATTTGCATGAAGAGTGCAGTGAACATAGATTAGCTGAAACAAAAGCGCAGAGATTGGGCAGTTTTCCTCTTTGATGCAAAGATTATAATTAGTTTGTATTTTTGTATGTGATGGTTTGAAAATGTCTTAGCTGAATACAGAGCAAGTGTAACTTCTCCACAACAGTTTCACCTGCTGTTGGATGCTTAACTGAAATTGCTGGATTCTTTTCATTAGATCAATTAGAATTTCTTACTTTCTTACATGTGACATCCCCCCCAGAAAAAACCCTCTGAAGATAGTATTTGCCTGGAATGGGCTTTTTAATGTTATTTTTTTAATGGCCTTGGCTCCATTGCCACTGAAATCAGGGGAGTTTTGCTCATACAGCTAAGAGAGCAGTAAAATAATTTCCAGTTTCCATCACTGAAATCTTTTGCTTGCCTGATGCTGTATTGTTTAAAATGTCTTAAGTACTCTTAGAAAATAAAGGCCAAATCAGTTTAATTTTGCATTTGAAATGTCAGTGTCATGCTGCTTTTAGGTAGGCATATGCATATTGAGAATTATTTTCTGAGTGTAATTGCTGTTGATCGTGCAAAGAGAATGATGCATTCTATGACTCAAGGGTCTGAGAATCAAAGATCCAAATCCTGCAAATGCTTAAGCATGTGGAGAAAGCCCTCTCAAGGGATGACACAGACATCCAGCTACTCTTGTGCTCGAGGCTGGGGTCTGCATTTAGCAGGCTGAAACCAGCAGAAGGGCACAGCATCTCATCCCTAAGCAGTACTAGTCATTGGAGGGGGAGGCTTGGCCAAAGAGAAGGAGAAGGACTGGTGCAGGTAGCAGAAAAGCAGTGTGGATGGAGTGTTTGGAACCAGATGGAACTAGCCAGAGGGGCATAGAAAACACCAGGAAGACAAATGAACAGAGGAAAAAGAAAGGAAGACTGGGAAATGTGTGAATACAGGGTCAGGCAGTGATCCTCCAACTTGGTGGTTACAAGAAAAAGTTAGGCTGAAATCTGTTTTCAAGGTGCTTGTAGAGGGCTTGTTTTGATTAGCTTCACTACACACTATTCTTGAATTGAAATACAAGAAAATAAAGGGGGATTTAGTAAGATAGGCTGGACAGGATGAGCAGTGCTGGAAAATGAGAACAGTTGAAGACCAGTAGCATTTATGAGTTGCCAATTCAAACTGCTTGCTTTTACTGAGAACCATCCGTCTCAGTTTTGAGGAACATTCATTCTGTTCTCCATTGCATGATTTCTCATAAGTTACATCTCACATTACAAGCTTAGAGTGTTGAGATCTCATAATCCATAGTGTTTTGTGTTGCTTATTTATCTTTAGCCTGGTTTACTGATTACCCATCATTTCATGGGATCCTGTTATGCTCACCCTTGCACCTACAGATGTGTTTGGAGCACTGTGTTTTAATGCAGTGGAGGTAGAAGAACATTACAAGAAAGATATGGACATCTTGGAGCAGGTCCAGAGGAGGGCCACATACCAATGCATGTAGCATGGGAAATAATCAGGAAGAGCTGGAGATGCATGCACACGAGCAGGGCTACAACCTTGTTGGCATCACGGAGATGTGGTGGGACGACTCGTATGACTGGAGCATCAACATGGAGGGGTATAGGCTTTTTAGAAAGGACAGGAAGGGAAGATGAGGAGGGGGTGTCGCTCTCTACGTCAGCAACCAGCTGGAGTGCCATACCATTCTGATTCTATGATCAGAGGGCTGGAGCACCTCTCTTACGAAGAAAGGCGAAGAGAGTTGGAATTGTTTAGCCCGGAGAAGTGAAGCTTCTGAAGAGACCTTATTGCAGCCTTTCAACATTTAAAGGAAGC
Organism: Tetrax tetrax; assembly: GCA_009806455.1. Lineage (NCBI taxonomy): Eukaryota > Metazoa > Chordata > Aves > Otidiformes > Otididae > Tetrax > Tetrax tetrax. Next base: position 387,686 of record WHYT01015617.1, on the reverse strand, counting down.
CTGAAGGAAGATGAGAACAAACTTTTTAGCAGGCCCTCTAGCAATAGGACAAGGGCTAATGGTTTTAAACTAAAGGAGGATAGATTCTATAAGGAATTTTTTTTTTTATAGTGAGTGGGATGGAACACTGGAACAGGTTGCCCAGAGAGGTGGTTGATGCCCCATCCCTGGAAACATTCAAGGCCAGGTTGGATGGGGCTCTGAGCAACCTGATCTGGTTGGAGATGTCCCTGGTACCTGCAGGGGGGTTGGACTAGATGACCTTTAAAGGTCTCTTCCAACCCAAATGATTCTATGAGTCTACAATTCTATGAAAAAGAGGGAGGAATTGGGAAATCTATAAATGTAAGGTACTAATAGCCATAGACATCACATTCTGAGCATTGCTAGAGCTGACAGTACAAAACAATTTCCTTTTTAATGTATGAATGTTTTACAAAACACTCATTTGATGGTTCTTTCTTCACAGAGTTCCATTACCTCCCTGAAGATAAAATCTGAGGAAAGGTCCTCCCATAGCTTGTGAATGAAGGAGGCAAGCTTATTTTAAGAAGAACCAAGATAAAAGTCTTGAAAGTAGCTAGGAATTTCTTTGCTTTAAAGAGAGAAGGTTTCACAGGTGAGAGAAAAACCACAGCAATCTACGAAGAGGTATTATATCTGGGAAATTATCTCTTTTCTAGATGTCCTCTTATAGGAACATGCAAGACCACTGCAAGTGGAAGACAGCATGTGTATTTGCTTGTTTGCCCATTTCTTTGGCAACCCATCTATTTTCAATGCATCTTAGAACCATAGAATAGTTAGGGTTGGAAGGGACCTTTAAAGGTCATCTAGTCCAACCCCCCTGGCAAGAAGCAGAGTCATTTTCAACCAGATCAGGTTGCTCAGAGCCTCACCCAACCTGGCCTTGAATGTTTCCAGGGATGGGGTATCTTTTGCTCTCTCTTGCTATATCTACTGCAGCTGCTGAGAGTCTGCACTATTCAGCTGCACTTAAGCCAGCTTGTGGGACGACTATCATGTGCCTCTTCTAGGGTGCATCTCACAACTTTGTCCATATCTTTCCATGTATGTGTTTGTCCATCTCCTGCATTTCACATAGCAGTGTTTCAAGAAACACAGATGGGTTTCAAGAGGGAAAAAAGCTCTTTTAGATAGTAGTCTTTTGCCTCTGCCTCCGCATGGCAATTACTGCGTTGTTGGTATGTACACACATGGGGTGTGGGGGAAATGTCTGGGATCTTGTTCCAGTAAATTAAAAGACAGAGAGCAAAATCAGCCTCTTCTGCAGGCTTCTTCGTAACTGCTGTCTGTCATGTAAGACTGGTATGTATTTTTATTCTGTTGACACTGTTCTCCTTTGTTTGAAGCAGCTGAGTGCCAATTGGAGCTTAGGTCCCTCCCTACCAGTTAGTGAGCTGTCTTCTTCTGCATGCTATGAGTATTTATATGTCTTACGCAAGCTGAAGGCCTTCGTGGGATATCAAGGAGAGCTGCCCCCAGCACAGCTTGCAGCGTGACCTTCAGGGATCCAGGCAAGACATCTGTGTCCACAGGGACAGTCTTTGCAGGTCAGATCTGGAAAGGGCATGACTTCTTGTAATGTGGCTGAAAGAAATGAGGCAAGGCTTGCAGAGAGAAAAAACAAATTTTATTAGCTAAGGTAGAAATCAGGCAAGTTCTTCTTGTATGCATGAGTACACAAAGGACATACGTGTGAGGGAAATACAAATGGTAAAAGTGTGTGGAGGGAAGCCAAAGGAAAACATGTGCAACCTTCCAGAAACCCTGACTAATGATATTTCCTGATATGTGGCCTTCTGCAAGGGCTTGTGGTATAAGTCAGCTTGCTTCACTGCATATCGGCTGGGCAAAGACCTGGAAACATCTCCTTCTCATTTGATGTGCAGGAGGGAAGGGCTCTGCAATCCCTGCAGCTCTGCAGGGAGCTTTTGACTGGTGTCTCTCGAGGTGGGTGTCCTTTGAGATAGGGACTTGTGAATGTCCATGTTCACGTGTCTCGATAGGAGTGATTTCTGTGGTGTGTCTGCTCCTCTGGTGTGTGAGAAGCGACATTTCAATGATTTCTTCCAACTGCTGAAGACTTCTCTGACATGAAAGCCAAATGTTTTCATGACCTCAAAAAGAATTTGTGAAGAAAAGGCAAAAATTTTTTTCTAACTGTGTGGAGTGAGTAGGGATATGTCTGGTTCAGAGGGAAAGCCTGAAAGAAAAGCAGCACAGATTTATAATGGGCTTGCATCCTGTTAAAATAGAGTTATCTGAAGGTGTGCACAGACCTCCAGTATCTAATCTAGCCAGGAGGGTGCTGCTGGGGAATGCAGCCAACAAACGCAAGAAGTCAGTCAATGAGGTGAGTCTATGGGGAACATCACCTGGAGGACCACAGGGGTGCGAAGAACAAGACTTCCCAACTGAAATCAGAGCTGGGGAGCTCTTAATTTCTGCAACTGACTTCTACAATGCAGAAAGCCACCACTGTTTTCCCAGGTGTGTTAAGTGCTGGTTTGAGAGATCTGATTTTTCAGAGCATGAATTTTTGGCACAGGTGGGTTGTGAGAGAAGACAGAAACCCCGTATCTGTGATGCTGGGCACTAGCACTGTCACACATATTGCTGAATTGTGGCCCAAGCCCCTGGCCTGCTTCCATACAAAGGCCGCATGGAGCAAGTGCTGAGATGTCATCTGGTGAATCAAACAACAAAACAAAAAACAGCTTTTATGTTCAGTTATCTGCTATATTCTGCCATTAATCCACTTCAGACAATTTGGCAGTAGTGATCAGAGTGCATTAATTTGGGATTTGCAGGCTGTCAAATGTTTTTCCTCAGGCAGCTTTCTGTTGAGTTTGTGGACTTCGGGGATTAGCTGCTATTTAAAGCAGCAACGTATGAACTTCCACGGTGGCTGTGCTGTCTGCCCAGCTGAGCCAGAGGAAGAAGTGATGCATTTGGTTGCCTGTCTGAAGAAGCAGGCTCATCCCTGCCTGAGCATTTAAGCACATGATTGACACCTTTTTACCTGGACATCCATGCCTTTTTTTAACAGACCCTTTGACCTGAGTGACACAGTGAAGACAACTGGAGTCACAGCAGGCTGTAGCAACAGCCTGGAGTCTGGAAACCACCTGCTGAAAAACGCATGTAGAGGCTGAGATCAGCAGGCTGACTTTCAAATGGGCAGAAAATATTTCCCATAGGCTTTAATAGCAACCATTTGGAAAAAAAAAAAACAACAAAACTACTCACAGATTTATCATCTCTGTGTCTGACAACAAGTTTTCACCTTCTTTTTATGTCCAGGCTCACATTTTCCTCCTTTTTTTTACCACAAAGAAGCTTCTGTGTGCTTTGCAGTGAGAACTTAAAGGAGGAGCCAGGACGAAAACCAGAGTAGGTGCATTGACTCTTCTGGTCTTGATCTTGCAAATGCACTTGCCTGGAATCCTGCCAGATGACAAAAGGTCTGTGAGATCCACAGAGAAGTCTATGTTTGACTGCAATAGGCCTGAACTTTATTCGGCAGGAACCTGACCAGCAAACTTGTGTTCAGAAGCTGTAGCTCCATTTCCCTCAGCAGCTGCTGGAGCAAGCCTTCTGCTAATTCCTGGAGAGACTAATTCTTTGACCTGCCCTGTAAGCTGTGGTTTAAAAACATCAGTATGTTTTTTAAATTTTTAGATAAAAATCAGTGCTCAGCCCACACTTTCCTATTTTCAAACTAGGAATTTTTAACTGGACAGAAGTACAGAACTGTGACAAGAAGAGATGTCAGCTAGAACTGTCCTGATGACTGATTTTGCATTTGCAAGTTACTATAGCAAACTTTTCAATTCAGAAATATTTTATCTGGCACTTGTTTAAATCAGATCCTCTTAAAATAGCATGAGTTATTTTAGAAACCTTTTTTGCTTTGAGCTTCTTAGTACCTATTAGGAAATATTAAGTGTGCATTCACTATGTTAAAAAGAATAATGGAAATCTCAGACCAATCGGTTCTGTGTGGGATGCTTAAAGTGTTAACATATTTTGAAGTTATTATTTCCAAATTAAGATACCTAGAGTTGGAAGTGATCGTAATGTGACTTCTGCAGTTGAAAGACATAGAGTAGGAAATAGAGAGAGCTGACAGTGTGTATGTGTTCTGAATTAGGATTAAGTGTTTATGTGTGCACTCTCTCAGCCCATTGCCACAGCATTATTAATATTCATCCACATATAATTGATTTAAAAGCTTTTCACTCTAACAGTCAGTTTCTGTGATCTGAGAACTTTACATAGAGCTACTAATTTCAGCCAGTTTAAAGGAAATAATGTTATTTGTTATTGTACAGCTGGTTTAATTGTTTCCTTTTTTTTTGTACATAGGAAGAAATTTTCTTTACAATGGGAAAATAACCATTGCTGCTACAGCAGAGAGAACAACCTTTTGCCTGCGTCTTCTTTGTGGATGAAGAGGCATGTGCCAGAGAAAGCCATATGACACCAGACCAGCATGCGCAGCGGTGAGCTTCTGTTCAGGTGTGGCTTTGGCCATCCTGCTGCCCCTTGGAACCCTCGTGGTCTGGGAGCACTAATAGTTACTTCCCTCTGGAATTCTCAGAGAATTTCACGATTCCCAGCCAATCTGGGACAGGAGCTCCAAGTAGCAACTACAGTTACACCTTCAGGCTTTGAGATGCTTTTTCATCCTGCAGTCATGAAGAGGTGGCAATGGCATGACCCTATGGGAAGCAGTACAGTGATGCTGCAGGGGGGACTGACAGCCAAAGCAGTCGGTAACTAACTGCCTGCCTTCCCCCAGGGGGAGGCCATGATGCAAAGAGGATGGTGGGAGGAGGAGGGACCCACACCTCAGACCAGCACGGTAAGGTTGACGTGCAGAAAACAGACTCCACAATCTGTAAGATTGTAAAGTAGGTATGTTTATTACCCCACTGGGCAGCACGGGGGATCGCTCCTTCAAACACGTGCAACGTGTTAAGGAACAGGTACAGTATTTATGCTTCATAGACATGCATATTCATAGAATTCCCATGGACTTGGTTATATATTAATTAGCTTTCCGAGAAATCATTATCATTATAAGTTTTCCCCCCACAACAGGTTATTCTCCGGTCTCTGTGTCCATCCGTGCTCAGAAGTCACAGTCTCTCTGGTGGTCGTTCTCTCCTCCTTATCACTATGTCCAGCTGCGTGGGTTCAGACCTTTGTCCTGCTTTGTTCTTGCTGCCAGGATGGTTTCTTGATGACTTATCTTTGCTGGTTCCCAATTTTCTTGGTTATTCCACCCTTTCAGTTGGTTCTAAACTTCTTAAGTCCCCTTATCTTGGTCTCAACCAGTGTGTCTGTACCCCCTCAGGGTGTTCCCTTCTAACTTACCTTAGCTCCTGCTAGAGCATCCTGAAAGTATCTAGTTAAGTTTATGACTCTACTGTTCTTTCTCTTAAGGTTAGTAAATCATTGATCACTATTTATCAGCTTGATTCCTTAGTATTAACCCCTTCTTTCAAGTTTGGGTGAAGCAGTGTCAGGAAACAGGCAGGGGATAGTTGTTTTACAGGCTGGAGCAGCAGCAGTTTGCAAGTGTTTTTTTGCAAGCTTCTGGGGGATATTCTGAAAAGAAAGAAGTACCACAGGGTAGAGACACCTTGTAGGGATCATAAAACTAACACACATTTTCCCTGCTAGGGCTATCCCTGCAGCTCTGCTTGCAGCATCCAGAATGGACCTTCTCTGTTTATATGAGGACATCCCTGTTTCTGGCACTTTTCCTGTAATGTGTGTGTTCATAAAGATAATAATTCCCCCCAAAATCCCAGAAAATGGTGCATGATAAAAAGTTTGGCTTAAGCCACATCATGGTAAAAATGTCGTGCTCTTTCTTTTTGCTTGTCCTGTTTCTTGGAGCCAGGTGTATCCACCTGTAACTGTACAATCCTGAAGGACAGAGGTTTCTGTCCACTGCTTGGTCTGCTGCAGCTCTTTCTAAGTTCACCTTATTACTTAAGTTGCTGCAACTTAGCCAAGGAATTCAACACAAACACACATCACACACACCCACCCACCAACAATTTGATAGCTCTGCGTGGGTCTTCATGCAAAAAAAAAACCAAAAAAACTAGACTAAAATATATCTGGTCTGCACTTATTCTAAAAAATGACCCCTAGTCTACTGAATTTAATGATTTCTCTTCTTTGGGCAGTGTGCTAACAGCTATGCTGTTAGAAACAAAGGGTAGTGTCTGCACTTAGAGTTTTCTCCTCACACCAAATTGCCTCAGCCTTCAAGCTCCTTTGTGTAAGGTGGCCTGCAACAGTGCCTCCATGTTTATCAAAGGAAATGCTAGGTTTTTCACAGTGTCTTGCATAACAGTGGAGCCAAATAGCTTCTAGTGGGTGTTAAAATATTTTTCTGGTTTGAATGGTTCATACAGCAGACCATGTATGAACCACTGTTCAGTGGTTCATAGCAGTGGTTGTTGGCACTTGCTGGAAAGGCAGTAAAAATAATTAAAATCAAATTTAAATCCATTGTGCTTGTGCTTTACCTGGCCCATGTTAAATGGACTTCGAGAGGGTGTTTAAATATACCCCCATGGAAATTTTCATCAAAATGTCTTCTAAATGAAAAGACACTAAACAAGTGTTTGTCTAAAAAATGTTTCCAGGTGCCCTTCCTGTCCCAATGCCTCGGAACATTTTGGGCTAACAGTTGTGCTAAGCAAAATATTTAAATTTGTAGTAACTGTTCAAATGGATACCCTGGAGAAAACAAGTAATGAGGAAGAAAAGTGAGACAGTAACTGGATTCAAACCCTTCAGGAAAAGTCACCTGGGGTCTGCATCTGCATAGTGAGAGCTTTAGCCCTGGCTAGGATGATGGACTGGTCCTTTTTTTTAACACCTCCTGATGATGGCTCATTTGCCCTTATTGTCAGGATGAGAGCGAATCCTGCTGTCCACTGTAAGGTGCTAGATAACGGAGGCCACACTGCTGGATTCTGTAGAGGCATTAGAGGGGGCATAAAAGATGATACAATACAAAGGTTGTGGTAAATACAGCTGGGAAAAGGAAATAATTACTGAGATAGGTCACTTCTCTATGAAATAACCTAGAACCCATTTGAGCTGGGTACAGACAAAATATTTGGAGAAACAAAGGTCCTTCAGTTGGCAGTGAAAGCGCAGTCCATATTCAGTGTGACAGAGCTTAGCCTGGACATTCGTGTGGAGCAGTGTCCCATGGCTGGGGACAAAAACAGCAGCATCAAAGTGGAATCAAAGTGGATGCAGAGCAGCGGTGTCACCTCCATGCTTGCTACTGGAGTGACTGCAGCAGAAATGCTGTGTCCAGCCCTGAGCCTGCAGCTTAGAAACACACTGCTAATTTGGAGAAGGCTCTCAGAAGAGCAATGAGAACAATTAGGAGACCAGAAAACTTGCCTTTGCAATGAAAGAGTTGGGAGTTTGATTTACTTCACTTATCACCCAGAAGGAAAGGCCTGACTTGATCCACATCTGTAAGTACCTGCCAGGAACACGGATGTGATGACAGAGGGCTCTTCAGTCAAACAAGCAGACGGATAACAATTCAAAGCAGAAGTGAAGGGTCACTTTCACCAGCTGGGTTAATTGAGGGTGGCAGTAGGATGTCAGTCTTGCTCCAGAGGTTGCCCTTGAGCCTCAGCACTCCTCCCAGCTGGAAGGAGCAGTTAGCAGAGGAGCAGTCCCTGCCTTGCAGCTCAGCTAGGGGAAGGCTGGCAGTGCAGCGCAGCCTTGCTTTAACCCCCAGGGCTACACAGCTCTGTGGATGGCCTTGCTGGGGCTCAGCCTTCTTCCCCACAATGACTTGCAGGTGTTGCGTCCACCAAAGTAGAGGAATCGCACATGAATACAGCAGCAGCAACACCTCTCCCCCACTGGCTCAGCGCCAGTCTTGCTTCACTGCTCTTGGGGAGCATGGGGCAGGCCAAACCACTGGCACCCTCTGTGGTGTTGGCACTGCAGGAAGCACTACCCTAGCACAAGTTGCCTGGCCAGAGGTCCGAGGTGAAAGTGCTGCCTCTCTGCTGACAGGTCCCCAGGATGCCCAGCCTCTTGGATACCAGCGAAGGGACTACCTGCAGATTGGGGGCCTAGCACCATGTCCCTTCACTCCTTTGTCTCAACATAACCCTTTGCCGCTCCCCCTCGAGCCCCAACTTTGCCTGATCCAAGTGCAAGGCAAGTCCCACCATACTGGTGGGAGCAGCATGGTCTCTTCTGGGAGTGATCCACCAAGGGAGGGAGAGAGGGAGGAAGGGAGGGGGAGGGGCCACAACTGGGTGCCAGCTCTCCACTTTCCTCCTCTCTACTCTAGAGACGGAGAGGCCATACAGGTAGTACCTCTTTAGTGTAGGCAAGGAAGGCCAAAGACACAAGAAGCATAGGCAAGACACATGTTATTACCACCATAAAGTCAAAGCCTAGCTTTGGTAGCACATACGTTTAGGCTGGCTGTGTTGCCACCACTCTAGGTGGTCTGCAAGAAATCCCCAGCATTTCAAGCTAATTGAGGTGGATGGACTTGTGTCTCATGTGCACATCCACATGTTGTGGCAGATGACTCTCATGTCCTCTGGATCCCGTGCACTGTCTGTGTATCCCAGAAAGAGGATAACCTTTTGGGGTGGAGGTCTCTAAGAAGATCATGGGGAACTGTCCTGGGCACAAGGCACTCAAGAGTGTCTATCTGTCTATGTGGAGAGGATAATGAAAAAAATTATCTTGTCAGCTGTGCACAGATTTCCTCCAAGGAGATAAATTGCATGAAATCATTGCCACCTGTCTGGTGATCAGAGTCTGGGAGTGAAACAGATAGAGTCTAGGCTTGGGCTGTTGACACGGCTTTGCCTGTCACTGCATTGAAGTAGTACTTCACTGTTATTGCTATGTATGGCTATATGAATGTTTTAGAAGACATTGCACAAAAGCGCAGAAGGGTTTTCCTTGCTAGCTGAATCGCCAAATTTTCATTGTTACCCCAAGAATTAACTCTAGTCCTCAGACTAGAGTCCTCAGACAGCTATGCAGTTTTCTTTCTTAGCTATGGAAGTAGCTGATAGCTCTGAGAGACTGGATGACTTCTTGAATGAAAAGGGAAAGCACAGAGGTTTTCTGCGAGCCGCTCTGCTCCACTACTCAGTATACATGGTATTTGTTCATAGCAACCCCCTTCTCCTTAGGAGGGGATTTTCTGCTCTTCTTGGTGAAATATGTGCTGTAACACTGAAGTCCTCTAAAGAGGATATTTCCTGCTTGCAAGGGAAAAGCTTTAAAAATCCATTTGATTCAACCTTTCCTCCCTTGGAGGGAAGTGAGAAGAGTACTACATGCATGATACGAAATGCTTTTATACTCAATTTTCTTCCCTTTCTTAACATATTCCACTGAGAAAACAAAGAAGGGACTATTTATTACCCAGAACTGTAATGCTCTTCTAACCAGAGGTCTGATGCTGATTCTCCCCCTGTTAGAAACATTCCAAACTAGAACCTGCAGACCTGGGTGATGTCCCCTCTGCACGTGCACCTTCAGTGGCCCCACAGCTGTGTGCACCAACTTCATGTTTTGGACCAAAACACATTACCTGTTTTCCAACAGTCCTGCTCATGTCTGTACAACCACAGCAGGCAGGGAGGTAGCAGCAAGTGCTGATACAAAGAGAACCTCAGGGTTCGCAGCTTCCTCTTATTGACTTGAGAGGCCTCTCTTGAGTTTGCAATCTAAATGACTTTGGACTGGATAAAGGCAAATCCTTCTCCAACAAACCCTCTGGAGATTGCATGTATGCTCAAGGCTTGAATCAGCAGAAAAAGTTTTGGTGATTCCATTGGTTTTGAGCGAGGCATGGGGAGACAGGCAAGTGGTGAAACCTAGGAAAAGCAAAGAGCTAGTACCTGAGCAGGAGAGGATGAAGGAAAGAGACAGGATTGCTCCTCTTTTCCCCTCCATATGAAATTCTGTAATAAAAGCCAGAAAGACTTGTTTTCTGTTGTAATGAAAACTGATTACCTAATGAGTAGGAGTCAGTTCCCACAGGATGGGCTGGCTCAGGACTCACAAAAATGGTTATGCTTCCAGCTCTTCGATATATGCTGTCTTTGCTGGAAATGATGTTTGACTGAAATCTGCTGTCTTTGGATATTTGCCTGTAATTCCAGATGTTCAATTGCCTGGTCAGACTTGTTATGCAGATATGCACTGCAGATGAACTGCTGTGTCCTGTGCAGGTAGGACACCAAATCCATTTGCTACCCAGTGAAATGGATGTGTTGAACATTTTGTACATGATGGAGAGAGGGTCATGTGCTCAGGATACCAGGGGATCATTGCACAGGCTTGTCTGTGGTGGGACTTGTGCTGTGCAGCAAACTGGACATGCATGTGCATGATTTCTGTCCTGGAAAACCCTCCATGGGAAGCAACATGGCAGCCCTGCTTAGGGGGAAGGTGTACAAGACTAAATAATTAAAGTGCTGTCATGGTTAACAGGCTGTTGAAAACCTCTGCTTGGCAAGATGAGGGAGATTATCTTCCTCCCAAGACTAAGACCCCCCTTGCAGTCTATGAACATAAGTGGAGGAATGCCTGATGGGACTATAGACCACTCATCTCCAGTTGCCAATCTCTGCCTATAACCAGTGACAAATGTTCTACCGGAGAAGCATAATATGGGAGATAATATGTGCTGACACCTAAAATCCTGGTCACGACAGCTCTGACAGCTAAGTCATGTGGACAAAAAGACTTTTTCCTGTTTTGGGGGTTGGCTGCTGTGGAGTTGAATGATGGCTCTCGTTCTGTGATGTAAGATTAGTGATTTCCCAACTGTCAGTCCATAACTGTCCTAACCTCTCCCAGCTGTCCCACCTCAGCTGAAGTCTGTGTCACCTGTCCTTGAGCACAGGACCTGTCCTTTCCCTGGCCCCACCATCTGCCTCTGGTCCCTCTGTCTGTTATGGCCACCACTGTGGCACTAGATGGTAGATCTCCTCATGCGAGTGCAACTATTTCCCACCTGCTTTCCCAGCTCTTTATCTCCAGTCCCTATAGCACAGCACCTCAGCATCTTCCTGTTACTTCCAGTCATGACTCTCTTTGCTGACCTTTAGGAAGTGAGCTTGCAAAATGTCCCTGGTTCACTGTGAGCTGGAGGTGAGAAAGTAAATTTTAATTGCTCCCTGAATCCAATGGGTTGGACAACCTCTCCTTGCAGCCTGAAAGCACTGTGCCTTCTGTTCTGTAAATCAAGTGCTTTATTAGATCCACTGTAGCAGAAAAAGCAATGTAAACTGACCGTAGATTTATTTTAGACACAGTAGTAGCAGAATTAAGAAGAGAAATATCTTTGACTTACTGGGGGAAGTCATTTAGGAAGAAATTGGAATGGTTAATTAGAGAAAATTATCTCAATCTAATACTTTAAGGCTAATTTATATGCTCCAGTCTCTTTCATGTATGGAAAAATCTATTTTAATAGCTTAGATTATTATCAAGGGATGTAAGTTTAGTGGTACCAATTTTTTTTTATAAATTACCCATCTAGAAATACTGTTAAAGTGGCACCAAAAATATTGCAACAGAGATATAAAAAATCACAGTTGCCATCTATTTTTTTCTTTTCTGGGGGCACAGAGGGGTGCGAGGTTGGGGACATGGAGATGACAGGGAAAGACATTTACAAAGTTTTTCAAATTTTGATGTACAGTGTAAGGGCTAGAAACTTTGAGATCAAAAGCCATATCTGTGTGATTCCCAAATTTCAAACTATCAAAAGAAATACTTAATCTCTAATAAAATCCCAGGAGTTACAGCCGTGCTAATAAAAATGTTTCTTTTTCACAGTAGGTATCATATTGCAAATTCCCCAAACATTTTGATCAGTTTAAACTAAGAAATTTAAAAAAAAAAGCCTCAGGTTAATTACCTACTCTTCATTAACTTAATCTTTTACCCAGGCTCCCAGTTGTTAAACTAAGAGCTTGGGAGTGATGTTTCACAACTTTCCCAAAGATCCGAAGTTTTGCAGGTTGTGCTGCTTGTGAGGTGGTAGTAGATGGCCAGCTTGCAACTGTAGTGTTGCAGCAAAGGTATGACCAAAGTAGGAAAGAAAAAGCACTTGTCCCATTACCACTATGTTCCAGTCCCCTTTGCCTTGGTAGGGGTTTTCTGTCTCTTCCTCATTATTTTCTTTGCTTTCTAATGCAGTAATTTTTTAGGTGAAGAGACTCCTCTCCCAGAAAACGTGATTGCTTGATAAAACTCTGATTGTTCAAGAGAAGCCTTGGTTGGATTTGACTAATTTTCCAGTTAGAAGATGACATTACTCTTTTTTTTTTCTGTCTGCACAGTTTCCTGTGTTAGCCTGGCTGCCCAATCTGATGCAATTGAGGCAGTATATTAGAGAAACAAGGACAAAACAGAGCCTGGAAATTGATTGTGACTACCACTATCCCTGTGAGAGTGCCACACCAGCATTTGTTGCTGTCAGCACTGTACTTTTTTGGCAACACCACCAGGCATTTGGATACATTTTTAGTTCCTGCTTTCATTTACCTTAATTCTCACACGACGTAAAAGCAAGACAGCCAGCAGCTCCTTCCTCACTTAGAAAACCCCTTTCCTTCCAAAACCTGTTGCATAGTTACATGTTTAGCATGAGTCCAGGCACCAGCCTGTGTATGGCTGTGTGTGAGGGAGAGGTTGTATGGGACAATCCAGAAAATTGCCTTAATGAGTCCATACCATATTTTCTCCTGAGAGATGGTAACCTACTAAGCTACTCTGAGATGCAGCTCTACCCTCACGCCTCAGGGAGGGATGAATGCCATTTAGTCACTGGGTAGATAAAACGTCTCATGACAGTACCTGGAATTACCTAATGAGAATTTGTAGGATATTTTTTTCTTTGGGAGATAAATTTTCAATATAATTACGCATCTCCTACACCAGGGATGCTTTGCTTCAACTAGTGTAAATTCTGCTTTTCACTGCGTTTTTTTTTTTTTTTTCAGAAAAGCAGGACAGATTCTGCTACATTCATCTAGAATAAATATGCAGTGATTCATATTTTCAGCAGAATAATTCCATTATACTATATTATACTATAATAAACTTGTCATTTTTTTTTTAGAGCACAGTTCTGACTATATTTTTTTTTTCAAAAGATTAGAAGAGCGGATCAATTTCTGTAAAAGCAGTCAGCACTCCACTTCTTATATAAGGATGATGTGGCAGCTTTGGGACCAGAATACAAATGTCTCCTGAAGGTATCTCTCTCCTTACAAATGTTAATGTTAGGAACTCTAATAACAGTGTAATGCCATGATGACTCCTTTGTGCCACTCTGGGACAAAGCTGGTAAGCAGGACATGTACTGAGCTGATGACTGCATTGCTAAATGGTCATTTAGCATTTAGCCCACAACTTTTTGTAAACAGGACCAAAATGGGTATTCACCTTAAATTACAAAAAGGAGTTATAAGAATATAATCAGCACATTCAGTGCTGCATATGTTTTCAGGCTTAAATCAGTCTTCAGCCTTAATGGAGGCTGGGAAGGAGCAACCTACAAGCGAGTTCCTTGGTAATAGTCAAGTTTTGTTTTGCTTTCCATGGAGCAGCCAATACTGGCTAAAGGATTTTAGCTGGATACACCACTGGAGTTTTCTAGTATCAGAGATGTTGTGTCTAAAAGTCCAATAAAAGACTTTTGGAAGAGATGATGGAGCATATGGAGTCAAAACTGAAAACAGAGCCAGATTCTGATCTCATTTTAATTACTTTTAATGTGGAATAAATCCAAGAATTTAAGTGAAATTAGTTAATATACAGCTACTGTAAACTGAGCCTGGGTTTGCTCCAATCTGCCACACACTTCAGTCCATCCCCCTCAGCCTTCTGCTCAGGCCGCACGCTAGCCCAATGTTGTGTTGGCTGCAGGGAGACAGTTGCTGTGTGGACACTCATGCTCCATGGTGCCTCGTTCGCTCTGTGGCTTTGCAGAGGCTGGGAACCACCGGCTCAGATGCCTAAACCAAACCTAGGTTCCTGCCAGCTGTCGCCATTAGAAGGCATGGTAGCAATGAGGCTCTACCCACATCTGTGATGCCTTAAACATGTCAGTATGAATCCTGTTGGGGAAAGGGAACTTGCAGGTGTAGGATGCAGCTATGGAAGCAAGGGAAGACAGGAAAGGCTGAAGGGGCACAGCAGAAAAGAGGTAGGGGGTCTGGGTATGAAATGTAGAGGCAGAGAATGGCAGTAGCTGGGAAAGGCTGGGGAAGGAAAGAGGCAGACAGCTGTTAAAGTGGCTTGAATTAATTTGGAGAGCTTTCATTGAACAGGTCAAAGGGAGAAAGGGAAGTCTCTCCTCCTATTTTTAGCCAAGCAGCTGAATTGCTCCACTTCCCTGCCCATGGGGGTCGGGTGGTAATGGAAGCCACCTTCCGAGCAACCGCCAAGCAGGAGCAGGGCTGTGCTTTTCCTGCAGGGATGACTGATTTCTGAGCACTGCGTGATGGCAGGTGCTGTGGCACAGACCTCCCTTGAATTGAAGTTCAGGAAAATGAAAACACTAAGGGATTCAGCCATAGATGTGCATGTGCGTGGTTCTGACCATCCCAGGGGACCGAGGGGCATCAAAGGCTGCAAGTGGCCCTTCCCCCTCGACTGCTGGGAGACCACAGCTACATGGGGGCAGAGGTGCGTAACATCCTGCAGGTGAGCTCCCCATCAACCTCTTGCAGAGCAGCCAGTCTCCATTTCAGCACTTGGTGCATTCCCTCTGCCTGTGAGCTTGCATGGCACTTCATTTTGGGTATCTTTGGTAAATCCTCAGCTATCTAGGGAGATTATCTTCCTAATTTATCAGCAAGCACCTTGTGCTTTTTCAGAGGGCAATTCAGTGCAGCTAAATTAGATTCCTGCCTTGCTTTGTGCTTTGAAAGGGCCTTTATCTCTGTCTAAATCGGCAGAGTACATGCTTCCAGCTCAAATGCTTAAGTTAGATGACACTGTGTATATACTACTGATTTCCCTGGTCCATGTCCAGGAGTTAGCAGCACGTATTCCTGGCCTTGTGGGAAGGCATCGCCTCAGAAATAAAGATCAAGGATGTGCCTAGCTGAGCAGATAGGATGGGAGATGATGTGTAAGGCTGAGGGTGATGAAGGAAGACAGAATAATTCACCAGTGCCAGGATCATATCTGTCATGCAGAACATGGCCATCAGGTTTAGGTTTTGGTTTTGCAATTTTGAGTTATAATCCACAAAGGCTGGATGCAAGAGGACCACAAAAGATGGGGTTATTGGGTCTCTCTATTGAGATAATCCCTTACAGCTCTTTGTGGCTGGTGAAAAGCTGGGCTTTGCTCTGTGTGGTTTGCCAAATGCAGGCAACAGCATGGCTGGTGGCACTACCATTGTTGGTGGTGCCCAAGGAAGAGGCAGAGCGGATTCATTCCCTACAGATTAAGAGTGGTGTGAATGTGGTGGCCATAATCTAAAGGGATAGAGTCTAATTAAAAAAGGGCTCTATCAGCATCACAGGGCATCTGTGGCCACAAAATGAGCCATCTTATCCTGCGATATCTGCTGTCCTTGCTTAGGTTACCTTTGTGGGTATGTATGGCTTATGGTGAAGAGAACAAACTCTCTGGGAAGAAGCTGACTGGAGAGAAAGAGCTGGTGCTGAGTTACAGCAGCGACCCTCTGGGCACCTTCCTTCCCTTCCATGTCTGTGTGGAAGTGAGAAGCTCTGGTAAAGATTAGTGTTAAATCTTTGTCTGTTCTGAAAATGGCTTAGGCACTTTAAAGATATTGTGTGCCAGTGTCTTCGGGTCATTAATTTGTCTAAGTGTCTCAGATCAGCATGTTGAGGAACTGAGGATAGTGGGAGCACCCAGTGCTACTTTCTCTCCGACATGTAGCAGGCAGCAATTTGTACAATATGTCTGGCTAACTGTGGCATAGGTCTGGGCATTCCTTTCCAGCCTCAGGTGCCTTCAGAAGCAAGGTATTGATGGCAGAGTGCTTTCTGCCTTTAATTGCCCTGGCCTAGGGTGACTGAGGAACGTTGTCACGAGCACGTATTAAGCTCCATGCGTGGTCTCATCCTCCCGTTTCCCTCAGCTCCTCATGTCCCTATCCCAGGACAGAGCATGTGTGAGGATAACGTGCTTTAACCCACCTCCTGCAGCGGATACCAGCAAGATGAGATGCTGCTGGTGGTACCTTCTCCTCTGATGCAAAATGGCTGCACAGCTCTCTCTGAGTTTGCTCAGGGTAAGGCTGGGGGTCGTCTGAGCAGAGAGCAAGGTCAGAAGTCAGGTAGGCAAGATGTAATGACTCAAGTCATGCGTGGGCAATTTCTGGGATGCATTCTGGGCACTTCCTGATATTTTTCTCCTAACTTGTTTGCACATGAGTCTGGGACTCATACCTCCCTTCATGCCGCTGTTACTGCCCTGACTGGTGATCAGAATGAAAAGGTTGTTAGGAAAGGAGGAAAGCTTGAAAGTAAAGGAATTGCCTTTCTGTGCATATGTCCAGACTTTACAGGGGCTTCAGGAAAAGTCAGTTCAGGCAGGCTTGGGTTTTGAATAACTCTGTTGGGCTGGATTTGGGCAATTTAGCTCAGCTGCTGCTCTGGGTGTCTCAGCTGGTGAATGCTCTGGCAGAGCCTGAGGTAGACCTGAACGTAGTGGGCAGATGGCTCCTGCTGAGCCCAGAGCTGTTGACTGCCTGCTGGCCCCAAAAGAGGAAGGGTAGCACCCCATGCTCCCTGCCAAGCTCAACTGAAATGTGATTTTGCCATAGCAGCTGCCTTTTATCACTGAGAGGCACCACTAGGCTTCAGGTGGTATCTCACAGCTCAGGACCTGCAGGCAGCTGGGACCTGGCACTCCCTTCCCTTCTGCACAGAGGCAAAACAGCCTGCTCATTCTGCACTGCCAGCAGGAGCTCAGTGGGTGTTATGGTCAACTGTTAATAAACAGGCAGAAGCTGGGCACACAGCATACTGCTGCATCCCACCTCTGCTCTGAGGTCTGGACTCTGTGCTCCAGGGCAGTCTCAAGGTGGGGACCGGTGTCATTCTTCCGCAGTGTAAGTTGCTGCAAAAGGAGAGCCACAGGCACTCCTATCATGGGTTTGCACCACAGGAAAACAGATGCTCAAGTATCAGCCACTCAGCATCTCTCTCCTGGCTTAAAAAAATGCATTGAGTGAGGGGTCACAGTGCTAGGAAAGGAGCCAGGAAATTAATTTTCACCAGGGATGCCAGGCTCTGAGGGTAAGTAGTACGAATGGCTGGAGATGTTCTTATCTGCCTTCAAGAAAGGGCCATGGGTGGCCCCAGGAGCAATGGAAGAGTATCATATTTTTGGAGCTGGCTTGTACAATTATTTTAATATTGCTGAGATTTTAGTGTACCTGTGATGTGTTAGGGCACTGAGAGCCTTGGGCAGACATTTTTATATTATTGATTAGACTGACACAATGAATCGCTGCTGATACCTGATCTCAGCTAGATATGATACAGTGGCTGCCTGTACCTGCTGTTCTGCCCTTGCAGCTTTTTCCATTGTGCAGTTTCTGCAGATAAGATCTATCGTGTGATTTGAACGTGAAGTATTGGTGGTACAGAAAAACACTGAGATTTCTAGGAAACTGAAAGGTACAGGAACAAGACTTCAGGGATGCTGCATCTATGAGTCTTGGCTCATTTGGAAATCCAGCAAATGAAACCATCTTCTTCTAATTTTGCTGGCAGAGGAATCACAGATTTATCTGGAGCACTTTCCCTGTTCTGGCATTACTTCATCATTCCAGTCAATTCGGCCTTTCCAATTCTGCTTCAGGGTTGCTGTTCCCCAGAGTCCATTTCAGCTTGAGTCTTCACAGGCAGCATGTGGGTCACAGTGGTTCACAAGAAGACATTTAGCTTTTTGGCATCATCCCAAACACTAATTCACTATGCATGTTTTGAGGTGCACGGCAGTAGACACCTCAGGCGAGCAAGGAGAGTGACTAAGAGGCAAGGATGTGCTGTGGATGCTCCCTAGAAATGCTGCTATGTTATGTAAGCATGGAGGACCTGGGCTTGGTATTTGATCACATCCCTGCTTCTCCCAGCAGGCTCAGATTTAGCTGCTGATGTGCACGACAGCTTCAGTTCAACAGGGCCTAATGTGCATGGGTTTAATGCTCTCTTGCCTATGCCAATCCTAGGCAATACCCTTGGTTTTGGAACAAAGCAGGGGTAAAGCAAACAAAGCCAAATGGAGAGGAGGTAAGAGGAACTGCTGATAGCAGTTACTGTTCAGTTCAGGCAAATGAGAGTGTTTTATTATGCCTTGCACAGTATCCACGGGAACCTCAGGAGCTCCCTAGCAACAACGCAGCAGGAAAAGGAAGTCTCTTAACTCCCAGAGCAACTGTGTTTGTGGGGGGCTATTGGCCCGTGGCTGCTATCTGTCCCAGTCATAATGGAACGGAGAGATGCTGCCTCCTTCCATTGTTGTGCCAGGCAGCAAAAATGGCAAAGGCTGCAATTTCTGGAACCAAGAAAGAGGAAAAAGAGCAGTCATAGTCTAAAGGACCATGCAGTTGATCCATGAGGAAATTATTCTCCAGACATTATCTGAGAGCTGTGGCCAGTCTGTATATCTTATAGAGTAAAGCTGTTGTAACCTCCTTATTCCCTTTACTCTCATAAAAATCCACCTCTTCAAGTTCCTACTATCCCTTTCTGTCTCTATTTAATCATTCCTTCTTCCAAAACTAATGTTTCCTTGTTTCTGAAGATGACATACCTGATCTTGCCATTGTTTCTCTTACTCCTTTGCTACAACTGGATCCCTATGAGAAAATGGGACACTGTACCCGGTCTTTTCCCTCAGGATTTGCTTTATAAAGGATCCCAAATTTTCTTGATGGCAAAGTTTTCAAAGACAAAAGTCAGTCCTCTGCAAGAAGTAGGTACCAAGGTCCTTTAGGAACTGAAAGACCACTGACACTGGAGAGAAATGGTTCCATTTGTAAATGTCACCTTACAAGTTTGATGTGAGATTTTTAATTATTACGTAGATTGTCAGTGCATCTTTAATTTCCGCTGTATCTGGAATTTGTTCACCTGATGCAGTTCCCCTGGAAGGCACCATGACAAGGTACACTTTGCTCATGTTCAACTTCAGATGACAGCAGTATCTGAGAGTTGGTTGTGCCCCTCTAATTCTTCCATCATTGTTATTTGTTTCACTTGGCTGGACTGGCACATAAACATCTGTAACCAAAACTGAGCTGTTAACAAAAAAAAATCTCATTCTTTTCTTATAAAGTCTTGAAAAAATGCCGTGTTGTATTGTTTTCTCCACATGTAAGCTCTGCTCTTGGAAGGCACAGGCATGTCTTCTTTCAAAGATAAGATTGCTGGAAAAGAGTTCATAGCTGGTCCCAGGTGTCCGTGGGACTGGTAGTTTCTTTCTGTTGCTCACCAGGGTGTAACTTCCAGGCATCTTGTTCAGGTGGGAGCTGCAGGCACCTGGAACAGAGTTTGCCTTTCTGCTTGGGGAATGTGTGAGGCATTTTGTCCAAAACACTGTGGTTTTTCCCTAAATTGTTCCAATGATCGGAAAGGGATGGAGTGTTCCCTTCCCCCATGGGATGCATTGCCTTCCTCTGTCTTGACATGAAGAATTTTCCTGACTAAAGGAGGCATGGACATAGCTGGTTAATTTTGTTGTTCTCTAGAGCACTCTGACTAAAGGGGAATAAAATTTGCTTTACTACTGGTGCACATTGCACTGCAGACACCTTGCCATGGTGTTAATTATCTCTCTTTTATTCAACTCTGCTATGGGTATCTATGTATTATGCCACTTTCCACATCAGCAGGGTAAAATTCTGCCAGCTTTGTGGGCATCCAGCATTCCCTGTGCTTGGTCATTTGAGGATGAATCCATGTCTCCCCTAGTTTACTGCTATTGCAGCATTTGCAGCCATGATGAGCAGAGCAGAACTTGGGCTGATGATTCATTACTGGAAGAGTGTTCAGCATACAAATAAGAGGGTACAATCAGCAGTGAAGCTAGTTTTGTGTATTTCTGCTCTACTTTGCTTCACTAGCAGGAACATTTCTAAGACTAGCCTGCAATCCTCTGCAGCTTTGATGGCCTGCTCCCTGGCAATGTAGTGCTGTAGAGCCTCCTCTGACATGCATAGGCAGTGAAAGGAGTCTTGTACTTACTGAACGTGAAGTGCTGCTGGTGTGCACCTATGCTAAGCACCTTCTCTCCTGGTGGCCTCCTAGTGCTTTTTATTAGACAGGCAAGTGAGCAGTTCAAAGAAACACCAAAAAAAAAAAAAAAAAGGGAAAAAAAAAAAGGACCTATGCATCTCACTGTCCTCCTCATATAACTCAATGTGCGGTGATGAACCCTTATTATTTGTATTCTTCTGCATACTTGTAGATGGCCACAATCCAGATTAGATGCTCTGTGCCAGTACATCTGATTGTCAATAAGAGGCAGCTTGTCTCAGCTGAAGTAAAAGCTTTTTCTGCATATGACAGAAGAGTGTTGCTAAAGTTGGCTGACTCCTGGGCTGTGCAGGATATATTCCAACTAATTTTTTTTTGCTAAACATCTTCCAGCTTTTTTTGAAGACATGCATTCAGAATTTCCCATAAGGCAATTGGCAAAGCTGACAGTTAGCACTTTATGTGCTCTGCTCTCCTTCTGGTGAAAAGAGGTAGGTTTTGGTGTAATTCCACTGACTGCAGTGATTTTATTGCTATATATCCTCATCAGAGAGGTCAGAATCAGAATCTGACATGTATCTTCTAGTGGCAGAAAGGTCAGTGATGGCTGAAAGGGAGGTGGAAGGGAACAAGTGTCAGTGAAGAACATAAAAGCTCAGCCCTGTTGTTGAGAAGTCTCCTGAGAGTGCAGAAGTAGCCAGCAGAAATTGGTCATTAACTGAAAGCAGCAAGTGGTGGTGAGGTAGATGAGCAACACACCCAGTGCAAGTTGCTCATGCAGGGATTTATCGAGCTCCTTAGGGAAGCAGCTGAACTGGGCTATTATGCTGAAAGAGTCTGTTGTCTCTTTGTACTAGTTATTTGTGTTGAGCCCCTAGTGGTATTTCTAAGTGAAGTGGGTAAATGTTCTGGAGACACGCTTTGTTGCGCATCTGCTCTGAGCAATACAGTTATCCATAGAAGTGAGGAAATTTAGCATGCTATAGCTCAGGAAACTTGCTCTTTCCTCTTTGGAGCCCTAATTAGAACAATTAATCACTACTGCTTCTGCCATCTAAGCTTCCAGGCTAGAATATATTGTCCTCTCTTGTCAGAGCAGAAATGTAAAAATGGTTTCCCTTTACCTGACACTTTGCCAGTAGAGCCTTTCTCAGTGTCTGCCTCCTACCAGCTTCTATCTTGCCTGAGAGCTGGAGCTAAAAATGTAAAGAACAAATTGACATGACTATTCCAAAAGAAAGAAGAGGCGTGACAATTGAAGATATCAGCTTCTACTCTGTTTGTGTGGGTTTTAGTTGGATTTCTCCCCTTGAACTACCTTTCTTGGGAATTTGTTTTGGGTTTCCATTTTGCTGTGTAACAAGATGACAAATTTTTTTTCTGGAAATACCTGGATATTTCCACTGTAGAGAGGGATTTTCTTTCCACTGGATGCAATTAAAACTTCTCTGCACAAAGTCGCTACCTATCAAAGTTCTCCTGGTATGTGCCCAGGTTGCCTCCGTGTGTTTCAACTCCATCTCTGCCCCTTGGTCAGTCCATCAGTGCTTAATGTAACAGGTTAAATGGGTGATTGGCACTCCACTCCCCCTACTTCTCCATGTATGAGTGTGCATCAGCTGATGAGCTGTAGGGGCTGGTGATCACAGCACAGTGCCATGATCCTCTCTATCTCAAACTAGGCAGCTCTCTAAGTTAGGGACATCAGTGGTCTTGCGACACTGATAACTCAGGGAAGAAAGGCAATTCTTGTGCTACCTGATCTCCCGGTGTGCTGTGCCCCACAGTGTCCTGGGGCCCTGTACTGTCAAATATCTCACTGTCCTTGAGGATAAGGTAAGCAGGTGTAGATCACAACTGCCCCCCCTCTTGCCTCTTTTCCTTGTGAGACCTGTGCAAAAGTGCGGTGGCACCCTGTCCACAGACCTGCAGGCTTCCTGTCCACAGACCTGCAGGCTCCCCTGGGTCCCCCACGGAGTGTGACTGCGGAAGAGTCAGGTGTGGCTCCATGAAGCTGGAAGTGCCTGCACTTCTGCTGAGACATGGTGGCCGAGTCCTCTCGTGTACTCTCCTGCTCCACTGCACTGCCAAAGAGAACGGAGGAGCTTGCCTCACCAGTGGCAGTGACCCAGCTAGTGAAGATAGCCATCTGTCCATGGCCAGCATATACATTTTAACTGTGCACATGCAAGAATAAAAACTCCCAATATGTAGCTATGAACACAGTAGGTAGCAGACTGCAAGTCTAGTCTAGTTATGTATAAAATAGTTTTTGAATAGTCATATGGAGATTTGAAGCATTTCCAGCTGTATGTTTAAGGCAAGTTGAAATTCCTGTTATTCCTGTTATTGTTAGCCTTTCCTAGACATTATGACAGCAGAATTGTGAAATATTCATTTTCCTTTGGTGTAAATACCTTCTGCTGCTTCCTTATCAGTCAGCTTCTAAATCTCTTAACATGAAGCAATTATCTGGATCTGAGATGTTAATGCTAATGTTTGTCTTTTTGCTGCCCTTGATGAAAATTCAATGAACTATGAATGAATGAACAGTTCTGCCCTGTTTATGCCTTTTTTTTTTTCACACTTGGATGCTGAGATGCATCTACTGAAACAGGGCCAGGGTTGCTTTTTGACTGTTGAGATAAGACAGTCCAGGAAAACTTCCAAGAGGAACCCTCATTCTTAGAGCTCTGGATGTTGCAGACCTAAAGCAGGTAAGAACTGCCACAGTCTTCAGTGAAGGACATCCCAGAGCATCATACAACTCTTGTAATGTGCCAAGCATAGGACATAGGCAAAGGTTTTTCATGTCTTGTTGCTCATTTCTAGGCATTGCCTCACCATCTGATTGAATAATTCAGCACACCATTGACAGATTCTCCCCCTAGCACAGAAGCACCAGGGAACACGCACTTCGCCATCTGGAGCCTGCATGCATGCTTTTCCTGCGGAGGAGTTGCTGGGGAGAGCGGAGGATGAAAACTGAACCCAAGAGAGAATTCAACACCTCTGTTGTCAAGGTCTGCAATTTGATCACTTTCATTTTGTTCAGAGGGGAATAAAGACCTCCTCTCCCCATTCCACTTGACTTGGGCATTGACTTGGCCTAGAATAAGCAAGATGGGCCTTTACTCTGATCCACCACTGACAACTTCTTGTATCTTTGATTCGTTTAAATCATGAATGCATGGTAATTACATACACCTTGCGACTGTCATCCAAGATCCATGCTGCCTGGTTGCCTGGGACTGGATATTGTAATCTGGAGCTTTTCGTTGTGTAGCACAACTCTGTGCTGTGCCTTCCTTCATTTGTGAGGAAACACCAAAATTTGGATGTTAGCATATAAGGCCCCATCTGCACTATGGACCAAATTCCTTATATGACCTCTACAGGAACTGGTGGTACTTGGTAATTTGTAGGACAGCTCTACTCAATATCCCTAAATTTAATAATTTAAGTGCCTGGAGATTTCACTGAGTATTTTAGTGAGATGAGCTTTCATTTATAATGTAGAACCTGGGAGAAAAAGCAAATTCTGAAAGAGCCTTCTCTAAACCCAGAGATTTCCATTAGATTTCCAAAAATATATCCCTGGAAAATAATCCTTTTAAATATTATAGGTATTCTTCCATCCCAAATCTAGTGTCTTAATATAAAACCAATACATGCCTTGGAACTTTTAGTGCTCTCAACCCATTAAGAGGATCCCGATAAGCCTTCTCTCCTCCCACACTTCACTTTATCCTCTGCTAACAATGGCCACAGAGAAGAGCAACTGCTGAGGATGCTTGTGGTATTTAGTAGGTATTTAATCCCTACACACTGTAGCAAAACTAACAATTCATTTGTAAAGACCATGAAATAAACTTTCTAATATCCCCATTAGACAGAACCACGCCAGGAGTAGAAATCCAGAAGTGAAACACTAGGAGCATCTGCTAGGTCATATTGCTTCTGGGATACATCTACTGGGTAATTTCCACCCAGGACACTGAATTTTCTGTGATCTAGTGATGAGTCTGAGCTGTTTTGTATATGTTTTTCACTGAAATCCTTTCCTTCCATAAAGTTATGGAAATCTTCCAGCTAGCTAAAAATCAATGAGTGAAGGAGTCTGCAATGTCATCTCCATTCCTACCTCAGGGTAAACTCACTGAGGTTTAAGACAGCTGGGTCTGAAGAATGACAGAGGACATCAGGATTTTCTTCTTCTTCTATAAAAGAAAATATGCTCTTCTTAGGACAGTCTTATAGCTTCTTAAATGACTTGATCTTCAGTCTCAGATTGTCTAGGATGACATATCAATCTGGTGACATATCGATAAACTTCAGCAGAACTTCACCAAATGCCTGAACATCAAGTAGAAAGCACACAGCACAGCGAGGCAGTTATATGAACCAAATTTTGAGAACACCAATTTGTGGATTTCACTCTTAGAAAGCTGTGCAGTGGAAGAGCTTCAGAACCAACACTGTAAGAGAAAGAACACATAAACCCCCTGCATCCAACTTAAAATTCTCAGATTTCTTCTAGTTGTTTTGTTTGGGCAGTACCTCCTTTTGGGCAGGACATGCTGTACACCGGATTGTTGCAACATGGATTTGAAGATTTTCCCCCAGCACTACATTAGCTTACGAGCTTCCTCAGGACCATCTTTTATCTGCTAAACTGTCATTAGATCAGCTGTTTCTGGTTCTGGAACATATACTAAGCACTAGTCACAAGCCATTAAGTACTCAGAGAAAATTAAGAAATTTAAAAACTGGACAGTGACCATGAGCAATTCAGTCTTATTCACTCTCACGCATTTTAATTTGAAATATGAGCCCATATTAAGGAGAGGTAACTTTAGCACACTTAGAAGAGTGCCATCATATGAAATGAAGAGATACAGATTTTTACCAATGGAATTAATCTAAAATATTGGAACATCCTATAAACCGAGAAACATCTAACCTATGGAAACAGACTTGACATCATGGTACAACCTGGAATTTTATGTCTCGGTTCCACTTGTAAAAGTTTTAAGTCCCTGAAAAATACATTTTTGTAATGAAAGTGGTAATTAAATATCTAGTTTCAGTTGTACTATTAGACATCTATCTAAGACAATGAAGAATATGAAATGAAGAGCATTAGGCTTTTATAGGATATGCTGTGCTTTAAAACGTATTTTATTGATCCTAAAATTACAAGATCAATTACTGACATTTTCTTGAGGATCAATCTTGGATTAAATGGCAAAATGAAGAAAAGGTTCTCATATGTACTATGTCCAAAAGCAGAAACAGATTGCCATTCTCATATGAACATTCAGAAACCTTTTCTGATGATTAAACAGTATGTCTGAAATATATCTAAGTTATACCAGCCACCATAGCGCTTTTTGGTGAACCAAAGAAGTCCTGCAATGAAATCAAACCTTTGAGTAAAATTGGTACTACTTTAATACTATTTCCCTCTAACATTTTTTTTCCCATTTTTAGATTCATATATATTCTGTCTGTCAATTACAACGCAAAGTGTAAGTAACAGATTTAAGCAAAGATGTTGGAGTGTGAAAATAATTCATGTGAATTGCTAATAGGCTGGTGGGAATACATTTTTCCAGATGAAGGCAAATCCTGTCGCATCAAAGACAGCAGACTTGATTTTCCTCTGTTTTATCCCTAGACTAGCTGCTATTACCTGCAAAAGGGACAGGGAAGCTGGGAGCAGTCTGTTACCAAATCAGTACTCCATTGTGACCAAAACAGCAGTATTGCATCTATTCTCCCCTCCCTTTGAACACATGCAAGTAAAGCTGTGAGCAAATTAAAACAACAAGCCGTGGGGCAAAAAGCAGTCTTACCGTTACTTCAGCTAAGCAAAATGGAGATTTGATAGCACACACATAATGTTTCTCTTCCATTCTCCCTAGTTTTGCTACTTATGGCAAAAGCCTTGCAGTTAATATCCTCCAGTGACATGAATCAATCAGGCTTGCATTTGCCTCAACAATCATGTGACAGGGAATGGAAAAAAAAAGCGACGGTATGAGTCCTCTCAGGAAATTAACCTACGCTCCAACATTTCCCACACCAGCCTATCTTCAATTTCAGCACAGTACAGTCTCAGTTTATACACTCCAACATTATTGCTTAGAAGATAAGAGTAATGATTCAGGTTTATTAAAAATGGCTTCACAATACTGCAACCATGCTTATGAAGCTTCATCTTGTATCCTGTATTTATAAGTTTATTCTCACTGAGAAATAAATACATGTAGTGTTTTGTCAGAAAGGTTAGTCACCAGATACTTGAAACACTTATATACCATCTTCAAGAAAACATGGCTTGTTTAGTCTATTTGCCTGCCAATTTTTTTTTCCTGGTTTATTTTTTTTTTAAAGTGTATAATACTGTAGGTGACCTCCCTTACTACTGCTGTCCATACAAATAATAAATAACTGAGAATAATATGCCACTGCTGCATCCTGTCATGCCAGAAGATCAATATTATTTTAAAGATTATTTAGAGCAGGTGTTACATATCATTTGTGCCCAGACCCATTGAGGTCAATGAAATGATGCCTACTGGCTTCTGTGGGAATCTTGGACATTATTCTGGCAATCCGTTCACAACTAAATTAAACTACTACAGGGGATAACAGCCCAAATGAAGAAAAGTAAAAATTCAGGAACTAAAATTGAGCCACAAATAAATATCCTAACTCAATGGCATTCTGAACAGACTTAAATAAAACACAAACACACTTACGCACGTGCGTACACATACGGACACGCCCCCCCCCCCCAAATTATTAGTTCAACAATCTTACAAATTCATAGTTTAAAATTGTTTACATTTAAACAACTGAGTCTAATAGGTAGCTTTCTTGACTTTCCATTTATTTCCCTGAGCACTGATCTTTGGAACATCTGGAGTTTCAGAATTGTCTAGTTCATAATTCCTAAAATAGTTCTTCTAAGTAAAATACTGTCTTTTTATGTCAAAAATCAATTTCTTAAGTAGAACTAAGAAACAACTTCCATGAACTACAATGTATATAGCCAATTTTTTTTTTTTTAAAGCCAACAACTACTATGACACTTCTGCACCTATATTTAGGCACCTAGCTGGTCTGTTTTTCAAAATCACTCTGCAGCCTAGCAGTTCTGATTCAATTCAGTACAGGGTACTACGCTGTCTCACAAACTCATCTAATTGGAGAACAACATAAAGATTTGCCTTCTTGCTTTAGTTACTCATTTTTCAAAATCTTGGCTGTATGAGCAATATGGTATGTTACAAGTTTGGTTTTGTGCCTAAATTAGTGTTGTAGGTAAAGACTACAGGAATTCCCAGTCACTTCCCCGTAAGGGGCTAAGGAGGTGCATCTGCAGAGACCCAGCATAAAACCAATTTTCACTACTAAAACAAGACTTAGTTAGGGCATATGTTTTAGGCTGGTGTTCAGCACAAGGAAATCTGCTGGTCAAAACAAGCTGTATTTTAAATTTCTGCTATTTAGAACTACTTGGCAGATTGGCAACTGCTGCTTTTAACTGTGCTCTCTAGATTACAGCTTTAATTGTGAGCTTCACAGACATCAGTTTGCAATTTTAAGACTTCTCAGGCATTCTGCATTTTAGATTATACAAAGTGTGCAAGTCAAAACACTTCAGAAAACAAAACAGTGCAGAGAGATTTCAATCTTTTTTTAGGCTAAAATCTTTCCTCTCCAATTCCAAGGCTGTAAATTACGTCAGTCTCTCTGCAGCTAAAAATTTAAAAATAATTTTCCATCAAACACAGAAACACACTATAGCTTTGCATTCCCTTAACTCTCTCTCTTGGTAGCTGATACACTGGCATTATGCAGCAGGCTCCAAATACAGGATTAACAGAAAAGTTATTTTGTATTATTTCATTTCAGTACACCCTAAATGGGGAAGCGGTACTGAACCAAACACAATCTGAAAAGTTGCTTTTTGGTTCTTTCTGCAACACCAAATTGAACTTTCACCTCTTCTCAAATTATCTAGTAAAATATGCCATACCTGCTTCTCTTTCATTAGCACTTCCTTACATTATCTGGTACTGGCATTCCACAGCAGAATCCAAAAGGAAGATTTAGCGGTTTTTCTCTTTGCAGAAAGCTTTTTAAATACCTCTAAGTTCAGAAAGAGTTAACAGCACACAATCCATTACCCCCCCCTTCAGTAATTAAAGTGCCCTTTTTTAAAAAAAAACAAAAAAAAAATTCATGCTTTGTAATAGGAGTATAAATACTGCTTTGAAAAGACATTTGGAAGATGACTTCCAAGATGGTTTATCTCTTTTTTTTTTTTTCTTTAAAACTGTGACTGTGACCACTGCACCAGTTAAGGCTGGTTTACAATACATATATTTCAAATAAAACTTTAATATTCAAGCTTACCAGATTGATGAATTGTAACAGGTAAAATGGAATTCTTTACAAGGTTAACCATGTAGTCGTACAAAATAGAATTAAACCCTTCACCTGTGTAAAACAAAAAGAAATCCTGCCTTGCATTAAAAACACAGAACCTGTTTACAAAAAGGAATGTGTATGACATTTAGACTTCCTTTTAACTGCCATATCCTAGCAACATCTCAGTTGTTTTAGTAAAGGAACTAATCATCAACTTTAAACTGCAGTGAATTTACCAAACATTTTCACTATAGACTTCTGAAAGCTTTTACGATAAGAAGTTATCAACAAAAGCAGGCACGTTAGTGTACAAAAACGTTGATTTTTTTTCCCGTTTCTTTTTCAAAGTGCAGGTTTTTCTCAATGTGCATCTTACAAGACCAACGAATGTTTCAACTCACTAAATCTTAAAACAGAACTCAATTCTCCCAAGGAGTAGTGTAAACGTTAAAGATCCCCAATACACCTCTAGTAAACGTGACACAAATGTCTCTGCGTTGTTTAGAAATTAGCTCTTTTGAGAGGTAAAGAAGCTTCATGACACCTTTGCCTTACACTAGCTGGTTATCATAAATGAGTAACTCTGGACTGCTAAAGCTGGAGACTGATGAATCACTTGAAGGGAACTAAACTTGGCTACAGAGGAGCGGCGGCGGGAGGAACCAACCCTCTTGCGCAGCCTTCGGAAAATTCAGCCGCCGGTGGACCGAGGGAGGGCCGGTGTGCAGCAAGGAAGAGGGGGAAAGGAAGAGGAAAGCAAAGGGGTAGGGCGGATAAGCCCTCTGCGGAGCAGAGCCAGAGGCACGGCGTCACCCAGCTGGCTGCGCCCGCGGCGGCGGGGCCCATCCCGTCGAGGGTGCTAGGGTTTGCCTCTGGGCCCCGCGGCGGCTGCCAGGCGCTGACGGGCCCGCTCCCACTCCGGCGCCTAGTCCCAGTCCCGGCTCTCACGGCGTCAGGTGCCACGAGCACAGGGCTCCCCGGGGTAGATGTCCTCGTAAGCGGGGGGCTGCTCGCTGGGCAGTGAGTAGCAGTAGGGGTAGGAGGCGTTGAGTTCAGGGTCCATGGGCGAGTAGCCAGGTAGCTCGACGGAGGGATGTCCACCGCAGTGCACCTCCACGCCGGCTTCGTCAAAGACGTGGAAGACGCCCACGTTGATGTAGGAGACAGCCTGAAAGGGGCAATCCCCGGGGCTGAGCTCGGCCTCGCCGCCCGAGAAGAGGGAGCCCTGGCTGTGGCGCTGCGCCCGCCGACTGCTGCCGCCGCTGCCGCCGCGCCGCCGCCGCCGCCGCCCGCCCGCCGCCGCCGCCGCCGCCGTTGGGGCCGCTCGCCGCCGCCGTCGCCGCCGCCCGCGCTGCTGCGAGGCCTTGTAGTTCTTGACGAGGAGCAGGTTGAGCAGGCCCAGGAGGCACTCCAGAGCGTTGAAGACAGTGGAGAGCACCAAGCCACGCTGGTAGTCCCGCAGCTTCTGGCAGCGGAGGGCCGCGGCGGAGCCGTCGGGGGCAGCGGGGCCGCTCCGCGGGCGGGCCGCGCCGCCGGGCTGCAGCAGGCAGTAGTGCGAGTATTTCCTCTCCACCAGCGACACGGTGTCGCCGTCGATGACGGCACCGGCAAAGGCGCTCAGCACGCCCAGCATGAACACCAACACCCCCAGCAGCAGGAAGTTTTGCCGCCCCCCGGGCGGCGCCTTCTCCACCGGTGTCGACGGCGCGGCCGCCGCCTCCCCCGCGCCGGGGCAGCCGCTCGCCAGGTCCGGGTCGCCGGCTGGGGCCAGGGCCGCGGCCGGCGCCGCGGGCGCCTCGTCGGGCGTGCGGCAGCAGAGCAGCGCGGCGGCGAGCAGCGAGAGCCCGGCAGCCAGCAGCAGCCCCGAGTAGAAGGCGCCGGCGGCGGTGCCCAAGCGGAAGGGCTCGCCCTTGAGCTCGGAACCCAGCGAGAAGCACTTGAGGCCCACGGCGGCGGCGCTGAGGGCGCAGGCGAGCAGGAGGCAGCTGGAGAGCGCGGCGCAGGCTCCCCGCACGCTCCACTTCATCCTCCGCGCCGCCGCCGCCGCCGCCGCCTCCTCGTCCCCGCCCGCCCTCTCTTATCGCGGCGGCTGAGGGGAGGCGATTAATTATGGATGGGAGCCGCGGCAGGCGGGTGACCGGGAGGGCAGCTCGCGGATGGAGGGGAAGGGAGAGAGACCCCCGGCGATGCCCGGGGACGGCGAGGTCGGCCTCCCCGCCCTCACTCCGACCCGTGCGGGGAGGCGGGGGAGTCTTGAAGGGCCTGCAGATCCTACTCCGGCCGGCTCTCCGCCGCGAAGCGCGGCGAGAGGCTCAGCTAGGGCAGGGGGCGGCCGAAGTTTGCCCCTCCGCCGTTCCGGTGCGGAGGGCCACCGCTTGTCTGCGCGCTCGCGTCCTCCCTCTTTATTCTATTGCCAGCGGTTGCTGTTGCGGGAGGCCGGCGGGCCGACGCGCGTCCCTGTGTCCGCGTTGCGGTGTCGTCGGCTGACCTGACGCTGCCGACCGAGCCCTTCGCGCCGCCCACGCCGGCGCAACCCCCCCGCCACCCCGCGCCCGCGGAGGCGGCAGTCTCTGGCACCCCTCTTTGTGTGGTGCTCCGCTGGCCGATCCTGGCGCGATCGCTCTCCGCCGGGCCGCGCACGCGGCTCTGTAGGCAGCCGGGAGTGCCTGCAGCGGCGGTGGGTGGGAGCCGGTGTTCGGCGGAAGCAGCTGGGATGGCTTCCCGAAGGGGCGGTGGGAGCCTCAGCATGCAGGCCGGGGGAGCAGAGGTATTGCGGCTGGGCCGGCAGCCGGACGGGGAGGGAGGCTTGGGAAAGGCGCTTCCTCGCCTGGCCCTTTTCCTTCCGGGAAGCTGGAGCCTCCAGCTCCCCCATTTTCCCTTTCTGCCGTGCACACGCCAGCCCTCCTGGATATTTTTAGCCGGCGCCGCTGATTAGCATTCAGGGGAGCAAACCAGAGATGGGAAGCCGTTTTCTCCTCCCTTTGCAACAAGGCCAATGCCACCTGTTGGCGGCGGGAGATGGTGGGGGTGGTCTAGTGTTCGGCTATGTCCGGGGATGCAACGTCCTGTCCCGCCAGGGCGGGCCCTGTCGACACCACCCTGGGCAGCACCAGCATCCCGCTGCTCGGCCGGGCTGGGCCGGGCAGCTAAGCTCCGGCCTGCGCTGCAGCAGCTGCTCTTCCCCGAGAGAGGTTTCTGGTCCCTGCATGGGGCAGTGACCCTCCACGGGCCCTTGGTGGACATCACCCTGCCTGCAGTCCTGCCCTCCCCGATGGCACCATCCAAAAGTATCGGGGGCTTCAACGGGACATGTCATTCCACCCCTTGGGGCTGCAGTGACAAGGGAATTTTGCCCCCTCCCTCCTGTTCACAAAGGGCTTGTGGAGCACTTTGCTGGCTGACTTCTGGGTACTCGTTCCCCTTGCTGAGTCGTAGCCCTGGCTATTGGAGTAGGACCAACTTCCTTGTGTCCCTCCAGGAGGGCTTGGCTGGGCAGACTGTCATCGTCAGCTCTTCCCCTTCCCAGGCTGCCCCTGGCTCCTGAGGATTGGGGCACGGGGGTCTGCTGGTCTGTGGCCAGGGCAGGATCTGTGACTTTGACTCTGCTTGTGCTGAGCGCCTGGACTGCTGGGAAAGATCTTCAGAGGTCTTTAAAAGAACTCACCTTGTGTCCTCCGGACGCCTGAAAATAAATGCATAGAGGGCATACAGCATTTTACAAAATACCACCATCTCCTGAGGTCTCTGTTGAACTTTAGACATCGCCTCAGCTAGCACGTGTAAACTCCTCAGTCCAGCTGCCAGTCCGGAGGGCCTTGGGAGACACACTGCATGTGTGAATGTGGAGGGAAAGGAGCTCTAGATAGTGGGAAGTAAACAATTAATGAACTAATTATATGTAGAATGGGCAAAGTGCCTTACTCCCTGACACACAACATAAACTTACATGTGAGTGAAATGTGTGATTTGTATTATTTTATTGTTACTGTCAAAATCTTAACAGGGTTCAAAAAAGGATTAACTCTTCATTATGAATAGTGAGAACATTCGATTAACACTAAATAAATATAGAATTAAGAAGGGATCTCAACCTCTCATGCATCAAATTATTAATCAGCCTTTAACTGGCAATGGTTAGGATAGGAAAAACAAACCTTCCACTGGGGTCAGACTGTTCCTTTCTTGCACAACGAGTTTCTTGCCGTTTCTTTCCTGCTTCCTGTTTTGGCAGCTGCCAGAAGTGGGCAGCAAGGCTTCTCCAGGACAGTCCTTCACATGTTCCTGCAGCTGTCTCAGCTGTTCAGTCTTCCTCATCTTGAATGTCGTGGTCTAAGGAAAGGACCCTTTCTTCACTATGTTTGTGACAGGAGACTGCTCTTGGACAGCACCACTAAAAGCTGTGTGTTGTAAGAGGCCAGGCTGATGCACAAGTTTAATAACATAATAAGTCTGCTACACCTTTTTATTCCTCTTTATTCCTAAAGGAGCAACTTGTTCCTTTAACTTTTTCCAAATCTTGCTTGTTTCTCCTCAAAATGACTGTCTTCCAAGCACCACGCTCAATATGCAAGGCTAGAAGTTTCACTACCAACATGCTCCCCCATGTGTTATTTATTATTCATAAACCTCCTGTGTTTCAGTGTCACTCTGAGTTACCGCCATTTTTCATATGGTAATTTACAGCTTTGCACTGTGACACATTTTCCTTAAGAGGATACTTTATAAACACACGTACACACAGAGAAGGCCATTAGCATATCCTGCACATTGAAGTTCAGCTGCCTTTGGATAAAATGTCTGAAAACATAGTAATGGTGCTGTTACATTAATAATAATAGACATAA
Source organism: Tetrax tetrax (assembly GCA_009806455.1). NCBI lineage: Eukaryota > Metazoa > Chordata > Aves > Otidiformes > Otididae > Tetrax > Tetrax tetrax. The sequence continues at coordinate 354,067 of WHYT01015617.1, read as the reverse complement.
GACTCTGTAAAATACTCTTATCACATCTATATCTTACATTGAGTAATTTGTTGATGATTGAATTGGAATTACTGTAAAAAAAAATTACTGACCTACCAGCCTAAAGAAAGGTTACTCTGGGACTGCTTCAGGTCAGGTTAGCATGCCCATCTGTGTGTTCTGATATATGTGTGTCTGATTGGTCAGCCTGGCCTGCCTGCTGAAAAAAGGGTATCCATCTGCCACAAAAGATGCCAGAACTGTAAGCCACTTGGCCACATTAATCTGTCATCTAAATCAGTCACTGCAAGTGAGTTGATCTGTTAGCCTCAGTTAAGAGCAAAGTCAGGATCTGATGGAACTGACTACAGCTGCTGGCTATAAAGTATGGTACATGGCACATGTTTTGAATCTCTGAGTGTTAGTTTTGTCTTCAAGCTTTGTTAGTGAGATTTCCCTTTTCAGATGCCCAAATAAAAATGTATCACAGTTGTTTTCAAGGGTTATTTTGGTGGACTTCAGAAGAGGTGTGTAAAGTTTTGTGGGACAACACTAGCCTGGGACATGTGTCCCCAATGCTCTCTTCGCCGCCACAGAGAAAGGTTTCTGTGTCTTAACAGGTGAAGTAATTTATGGCCAGATCCTGCCTCCAAAGAGAGGTAGGAGTCTGGTCCAAGGTTTTGTTTAGCTCACAGAGGGGCTGTGCTTGCTGGGTGCTGGCTGGCAGTGGGCACTGTCATGTCCAGCGATACGGGCTTGCTTTGCTCAGTGTGTACAGAGCTGGGCATTTGCAGCAAGGTGCAGATCAGCATCTTGACTTTTTGTGGCGACTCAGTGGCACAAAGGATGACAGAGCTATTAATTATTTGCTCTCCAAGCTGAACTGTGTGTTTGTAAAATAGATGGAGATCTTCAGCTTATGCCACCAAAGTGCAAGGCATTGCATTATCTTATTGTCTATGTCTCCTCCCACACTGCATTCATGGTAAGATATATGTGTTGTTATTTCAGTGCCAGTTTGATAAATACGTGTCATAGCTTTGACTATTCAGTCATGATGGTTGTGTAACCTCCCATAACTTAGTCTGTAACCTACTGCTTCATTATTTTTCCTGTTTATATAGGGGACATTGTGGACTATAAAATCTTTTTACTAAAATTACTTTACATGTGGTTATTAAGAATACATTAGAAATTTGAAACTCTGAAGATGGAACCTGTCATATTTCTTCTTGGTCCTTCTTCTCTTCTATTTGCAAGGTCCACCAGGATGTTTCTGTGTACGTGAGGACTGCTGTTCTCCTGCTCCGACGTGGAAGACTCATCTCTGCAGGGAATGGATGGAAAATACCTTAAGGGAACACATGTTGGGAAAGGGCCTGCATTGGGCTACAATTTTGGAGCTAATTGACAGCTGGACACTGATGAAAAAACAGCATCTAGAGCTGCTGCTTCAATGGGTGACATTTAAAATAGGAAGCAGATTGGGAAAAAATGGAAGCAGTTAAGGCAGAGAAAGCAAACTACGCTAAAAGCTGGATGTGTGTAGTTGTCTTGGCAGCTGATAGCCATATGAGTTTTGGATTAAGGGAAGGAAGGTTTGAGAAATTAGGGTTATTGACAGAACAAGGTAATTTGCATTGTAAGATCATGGGATAATTTTGGTTGGAAGGGACCTTGGGAGGTGTCTAGTCTGACCTGCTCAAACCAGGGACATCTCTGGGGTCAAAATGGGTTGCTCAGGGCTTTGTTCAGTCCATAACAAGGCAAAGTGCAAGATCCTGCACATGGGTCACGGCAATCCCAGGCACAAATACTGGCTGGGCGGAGAATGGATTGAGAGCAGCCCTGAGGAAAGGGACTTGGGAGTGCTGGTGGACGAGAAGCTCAACATGAGCCGGTAATGCACGCTTGCAGCCCAGAAAGCCAGCTGCATCCTGGGCTGTATCAAAAGAAGCATGGCCAGCAGGTCAAGGAAGGTGATTCTCCCCCTCTACTCTGCTCTCATGAGACCCCCACCTGGAGTACTGTGACCAGCTCTGGAGTCCCCAACATAAGAAGGACGGACGTGTTGGAGTGAGTCCAGAGGAGGGCCACAAAGATGATCAGAGGGCTGGAGCACCTCTCCTACGAGGACAGGCTGAGAGAGTATGGACTGTTCAGCGTGGAGAAGAGAAGGCTCCAGGGAGACCTTATATTCACCTTCCAGTACCTCAAGGGGGCCTACAGGAAAGACAGGGAGAAACTCTTTTGCGGGCCTGTTGTGACAGGTTGAGGGGAAATGGTTTTAAAATAAGAGGAAGGTAGATTTGAGCTAGACATCAGGAAAAAAAATTTTGACAATGAGGGTGGGTGATTGCCCAGAGAGGTGGTGGATGCCCCATCCCTGGAAACGTTCAAGGCCAGGTTGGATGAGGCTCTGAGCAACCTGATCTAGTTGAAGATGTCCCTGGTCCTTGCAGGGGGCTTGAACTAGATGACCTTTAAATGTCCTTCCAACCCAAACCAATCTGTGATTCTATGGTATATCCTGTATCAGCAGCCTTTGCCAGTGTTTCGTTAATCTGAGCAGTTCAACCAATTTTTCAGAGCTTGTTTATTTCTTTGCTCTGTTCCCTTGTCCTGGCTTCAGGTGACACTGGTGCATCTGAGAAGACCTGTTCAGGCCCCTGTGAAAAGTCTTTATTACCATTTTAGTTTAAATGTTCCAGGATGTGAATGAAAAAGAGTGGTTACTCTGTGCAGTGGGATTTAATCTTTTCAGTCGCATGGTAATTATATGAGGAACATTCTTTGTTTACAGAGCTATAGAACAGGGCAGAAGGTATTCTGAGGAGAGGCTAGATATTTGCTGAAGCATTTGTAAAATCAGTTGTTTGATATTATTTGATAAATTACTTAAACAAGGACATTCTTTCCTTTGCTTATTTCACAGAATTGTTCAATTATGACCAATTCACAGAAAATATACCTGATGCTTTCCTAACTGGTATCCTAGTGACAGGACATGAATAGGATTTTATTGTGTAGGTTCTAGGAAACTGCTGAGTTAATGATAAAAGACTGATGAACACTTTGCCTGCCAAAAGAGCTCTCAAAATCCTTCTCTTTGGGCTCTCAGATTATTTCAAAGTGTGTTTCAGTTTAGTGTGCATATTTGATGTATTACCATGTCTGTGAAACCAGTGGTGCACAACAGCTTAAGGCTGGCGCCTCTTTTAGCTTCTAGTGAGGCCTTCAGCATAGGACCCGAGCACCAATCGTACACTTGTGCTTTGCCTTCTGCTGAGCGATGAACGTGCTGCAGAAAGATACCAAGAACTTTGAGAGGTCAGCAGGCCCTCTTCCAGGTTCAGGGGAAGGGGATGTAACTTCCTTGCTTGGGAGAAAGAGGATTGTTTAGCTGTGTGTCCTGTTGTTTGACATTGTACCCTCCAATGAGTTGGCACAAAGAACCCGTTTGCATCTGAGGCGAGTTGAGATGGGTCAGATGCCTATGTGTTAGAAGTATTGTGGGGTGATGACAGGACAGCACTGGGCTTTTCTGGGACATTTGTAGACTGCTTTTAAGGGGTTGGTGAAAGGTAATCTTTTGTCAGAGGACTTAAACTCACTGTATAAAGACTCTGCAGCACCACTGGAAATATTTTAAGGTTAAAAAAGGATGGAAATTGTTAGTAAATAACGGAACGCAAGGGAATTCATTAGTCAGCCCATGAAGGCTGTTAGGCCTGCACATGTTGTGTCCCTATCATGATATTCATGAACTTTTCTCTTGAAGTCTTTGGCTGGCTGTTGGAAGGCTGCGCTGAGCCTGACAGCTCTGGTGGTTAGGAACCTCCCTCCTGTCTCAGTGCTAAATGTATTTTATGGCCAGCTTGCATGCATTTCTTCTGTGCCAATGTTGTCCTTTAACTTAAATGGCTCTTCTCCTTCTCTGATGTTTACTCTTTGGATATATTTATAGACAGCAAACATACCCCCTCTGAGCTTTCATTTTGCTAGACTAAACAGGCCAAATCTTTTCTTCTTCTTTTTTTTTTTTTTTTTTTTTTTTTTTTTTTTTTTTGTGTGTGTTAAAAACTTTATACCTTGAAGTTTGAATTAATCCTTAACTAGGACAGTGTGCTGCATCTTTCATGGTTTTACAACCATGGTCTTCCTATTTACATAACTGGCAAGCTTTTTTTCCTGTTAATCTTTCGTGCAGTGTCCCTCTGCTTGATTCTTGGTAATTCTCGCTTTGCTCTCCAACTCTTGACCATATTTGTGAGTGAGGTTTTCTTCCATCTTTGCTCTTCTGTTTCCATGTGCTTCATTTCACCCTCTTCTCTACATCACAGCTTGCTCCTGGCTGACTGCCAGTGATCTTATCTTCAGGATTTTTTTCTTTGGTGATAGATCTTCCTTTTTATTTTTTAACAGAGTCCTCTGTCATGTAAATATGCCCCTCCCTGGTTTAGAAGTGGATTTCCAGTTCTCCCCCTTATCATTCTTCTGTAATTTCTATGTTGTTTTTTCCTTCATAGACACTCTCTTTCTCCTTCTTTCTCCTATTAAACTTGCTGCTCCTTTCTTCCTGGCTATCCCATGTCCTTCTGCTACTTAATTCTCCTCTTCGTTATCTGGCTGCAATCAGTACCTCAACTCTATAGTTTTATTCCTCTCGTGGGAAGTCATTCCTTGCTGCATCTTTTTTTTCCCTGTGCATTGACCAGACCTGAAGATCTGAGTTGTTCTGTATATCTTCATGCATCTTCTCCTTTCCTTTCTTTTTTTTCTGCTATAGCTGTATATTCCTGTTTGAATTCGAGGTACTTTTCTCAGGGATTTTTTTCTTCTTTGCAAGAAAGCTGTAAAGGATGCTCAGCATGCCTCATCCTTCTCATCTGCTGTTGATGTCTACAATTTTTTTCATGTCTTGCCATCACCGTCATCATTTCAGACTTTTCTCTCCTACCTTCATCTTCAAAGGCATGGAAGAACCTCCCACTGCACTTACAACTTACTATTTTCTGTTTGCTGCATCCCTTCATTCCTGCATATTGACTATTTAAATTCCTCACTCAGTTGTCAGGCTAATTTTTTTTTGCTTCAGTTGCTATCTCATAGTGGTATCTCATGTCCCAGAACTTCTTATATGGTTTGCCTTAGGGAAGAGAAGAGTGTGAAAAACAAGTGAAAATCTTGTGGGTTTTTGTTTGGTTTTTTTTTTGTATTAACACTGAGTTATTGTTACTGGCTGCCTTGTGGCAGAGCTCAGGATATATGTCTGCATTTATGGCAAAAGCTTTGTAGCTATGTGCTGTTAAGTCTGAGAAAGAAGATTTGGATTCGCTATTTCCTATTACTTGAAGGATGTTCAAGCTGTTTATGCTTATTCTTCATGAGACGGCAATATTAAACTTCAAATAGGGAAAGGAGCTAGTAGACACTGGTTAGGCAATATCCCAGTGTGCTTGAGTTTCAGTTCTTTCCCTAGATCTAATCCTACTGTCTTTCCACATGAGTCTGTGTTGTAAGTGAACTATCCTTGCTATTATTTGTTAGGCAGTGATCTTCTCTGATGGCAATAACCCTGGACAAAGTTGCACATTTCAAAAGTGGAATGCTGTACAGATAATTCTTTTTTTCTTGAGCAGCGGAAAACCCAGCTGCAATTTTGGAGCTGACAGCCAGGGAAGACTGATTGATATGAGTCCATCATGTACACTGACTGTGCCTTAGAGGAGAAGGAATGGCTTTAAGTACTTGAAACCCAGCATGAATCCCATTTCCTATTGGAGTCATAGGTGGTTGAACACTTAAACATAGGAGATGTTGGTACTGCATCAATACAGACTGCTGTAAAGGGCTCTGAAGTAGCCTTCAGCCCTAACCAGCCTCTCAACGAGGTGCTGAGCTAATTTGTCGCAAACAAACTCTCAAGGCACAGCAAGGTGGGCTGAAAATCCTGAAAAGATGGAGTTATTTCTAGCTCTTTACTGGGGGCGTGGGCTGATTCCTCTTTCCCGAATAAGGCTCTCGCTAAATTAGAATCCTATTCTGCATGCCACTGTTAACCATTTTCAGAAACAATGTCTTTGTGTGATGGGTTTTATTTTTTCTTTTTCTCTTCTCTCAAGCCCTCCCTAACAACCACTGCCTTCTCTGAGCCTGAGACAGCTTCCTTGGCAGTTCTAGGCCAGGTCACTGTGCACAAATACATCATTTTCCTGATGCAGCACATTAGGCAGCAGTTTAGTGAGGCACTTGGACCTGGCCATCAGGTAATCAGTCACATCTCCCTTGGTGACTTAGAGTGGGACCAACTCACTGACAGAGAGGACGATGTTTCTTGACCACTTTGCCCACTTGATCCCAGAGTGACTGTCTGTGAAGAGTGTTTGTGCCTGTGGGGGGAACAGGTGGGTGGTTGGGCCCACATGCTCTCCACAGGACATGGCTTGAGGGATGAAGGTGGTGGGTGTCTTTCAGCAAGTGAGTGTTGGGGGACAAGGGAGTGCAGTGCAGCCCCTCACAGGTGCTCTCAGAGCAATGTTGTGAGCAGTCGTTGTTCAGCAGTTGTCGCTGTCCACTTTTGCTTTCACGCCCATCTAATGTTTTTCTTTAAATATTTACCATAGTACTCCATATTATCCATGCTGTTTCTAGCTATTAAACATACTTGTTTTGAAATAACTCTCTGCAATATGGCACATACATAATTAGGTATAATTAACTCCAATTAACCATATTAAGCTTTGCAACACTTTTGCCATATTCTGAAACTGGCTTTAATAGATTTTATGACTAACAATCCCACGTTTTCAGGTTCAAGTTATACACTTTTGTTCATATTCCAGGTGTTCCTTATTTCATTTCAGTGTTGTGCCTTTGAATCTGATCATTCAGTTGTCTGCATAATTAACTTGCAGCCTGGAGGACTCTTTCCCTCTGAGTGCGGGATCCTCATAGTGCTCTCCACAGGACGCTTCTGGGAGGCTACTGATCACAACATCATCTCAGTGCCCAGTTTACAAACTCCTTACCATGCCAAAGTTCCTTGGATGAGTACATTGTATGTTTGACAAAGGTCTAAGTGCCATACATGGTGAGTAAAACTTCACCTTGCATATTTAAACACTGAGTCAAAATTTTGACTTTTATTCTTTTGAAAGTCTGCTTCCTCCTACTTTTAGTATTTTCATACAATAGTTTAGGTTGGAGGGGACCTTCAAAGGTCATCTAGTCCAACACACCTGCAAGGACCAGGGACATCTCCAACTAGATCAGGTTGCTCAGAGCCTCATTCAGCCTGGCCTTGAATGTTTCCAGGGATGGGGCATTTACCACCTCTCTGGGCAACCTGTTCCAAAGTTTCACCAGCCTCATTGTAAAAAAAAAAATATTCTATATATCTAGTCTAAACCTATCCTCCCGTAGTTTAAAATCATTGCCCACCTTTGCCTGGCCTGAGAGAGTCCACACAGGGTCAAGGTGGAGGGGAGGGTATCAGTTTCCATGCTGACCTTGTCCTTGGCATAGCCTGCAGACTGAAAGATAAGCTGACTACCAGAAGATGTGTTGATGTTAGTCTGCTGAAACCTCCTTATTTAGAGAAATGGCTCAAAGAGACACTGGGATTTGTACCATAAGTGGCAAAGACTGCCATACTGAAGAAATTAATAACCTGTTGTCATATCTGCTGGCAAGATTAATAGTCACAGGTTTAAGGTAAAACTTTCTAGCTGCCTGGATACTGAATAGGGAACACATAGCCTGGCAGGATATGGAAATGACATTGGAAGTGCCCAATAACAGATCGTTAAGTATCTGTTAGAGGTTTTTGGGCAGAGCTGGTCCTGCCAATGTGCCTCTTCAGCCTGATTTTCTGAGAGACTGGCACACTGCTGTACTTTTTGATTATACCTGGTGTTTGATATGTCAAGGAATGAAAAGTCCCTGCTCTGCTGTGGGCCTGGTGTGGATGGAAGAGGAATTCTCCTGACCGTGGGCATCCTCAGGCCTCTGGGATGGCCTGTCACCTGAGAACCTTCACGTGGTGCTTAACATAGCACCCTGTGAAAACTGGAAGGGAGGGCAGAAGACCTTGCCTCTTGTGAAGAACCTGAAATACAAAATTTAAAAGCCAGCTAATTAGTGAGGTGTGTATGGCTACAAATCTATGTAACAGCCTAGGCAAAGAGGCACAAAAAATGAAATTCCTCACATAGTCACTAGATTAAATAATTGGAGGTAATGGGGATTGTGTAGGCTGTGTCTTCTTCAGATTCACCATTCCGCAAGAGGGGAGAAAGCAAGGAAGACAGATTGGAGGGATGTTTGTGCCTTGAAAATTGCAGGGGTCCATTTAGTTTAAAGATGCTGTTAGTCTTGTAGGACAGGAAAACTTATTTTAAAAACAGAACACAGTGTGGCAGTGTTAAAAGCATTTCAGCTGTCAAAAAGGACAGAGACAACAAATTGCACAGGTAGACTGCTAAACTGCATGTTAAAGGCACAACCTCTTGGGCAAACTCAGGAACAGCTCTCGGCTGGCATTTCTAGAACATGTTGCTCAGATCTGTTGTGCATCATGGACTTGGATACACAGACTTGGATATTTGACTGCTAGTTCATACTTCCTTTCTGGCTCACCTGCAACTTCCTCATTCATGATACTTCAGTCTTTGGCCTGCCTTGGAAAGCTCTGTGTTGGAGACATGAAAATACATGGTGTGCCTGGTATGGGGAAGGAAAGAGAGATGTCTGTGCTGTGCTGTTACTAAAGGGTGTCTCTCCCGTGGCTCCCTGTGCTGGAAGTAGTCCTACCTAGTAGCTTTGTGCTTAAAAGGTTGTCGTGATGGATGAATGGACGTGTCTCCAACATATGACTCCTCATTCCTCTCTACCCATTCATTTTATCTGCCACATAACTCAGTCTTGGGGCACAGAGCACTGGAAGGCAGTGGAAAGTCTGTATCTAGGCAACTGTTAGGTATCAGAGCAGGGCTTCCACAAGGTGCTTTGCACTTTTGCAGCCTCATCCCTTTCCCATCATATGTAGGCTTTCAGAAAAGAGGGAAAAAATGTAATCCCTTCCTCTGCCACTCTCCACTCCGCTTTTGAAGGCAAGCTGAAAACAACAGCATTTGGAGAAGGATGATGTCAGGTGTGCAGGTTATTGCAATTTTCATAGTGTTGTCTCTCCATGTGAAGAGCTGAAAAGCTAAGCTAGAATGAACAGCCCTTTATTGCTGCTTCGGCTTCTCCTGGAAAAAGCTCCACGTTGGTCTATGAAGGGAGAAGCTGTATGGGGGACTGCCTCCAAACATTGGCCCCAGCCTGTTGTTTGTTACACATAGAAGAAAATACCCAGTTGCCTAGGATCATTTTGGTGGCAGGATTTGTAGCACGTGTGCACACTGTAGCTGCTTCACCTGCTTCAGGGCATTTGACTGTGTTGAGTTAAATGTAGTGACTCAGAGAGCTTTCCCTTGGTGGAACATAAAAGTTCACTTGCAGTCCCTCAGCTTACGTAAAAGTTTGAACTATTTTTGTTCAAGTGCATTGCTGTACATTTTTAAACTAGCTAAACTTCATGCACACTCCATTTGCCAAATCCACCACTTTACTACATCCAGTGAGAGGGTATCAAAATCCCTCTGAAGCTCTTAGGGACTGCAGTGGTGCAGAGCACTCTGTGAAGACAGCCATATTGCTTGTGCATCCAAATCTCAGGGGGAGAACTGCTAATTTGTGCATGGCACAATTCCCACTATCTAAAAGTTACCAAAAATACGTTAAAAGTCTAACTCAAGAAGTACTGCTCAGATTTAGAGTACATTGAAATAGACTATAGATTGCAGTTCTTAAAACCCCCCATGATGTGAGTGTATTCAGTCTTATCTTTGCTATTATACAGAAGTAAAGCTGTACATATCTCTGCCTTTTCTTATTTATCCTCTACTCAACTTCATGCCATTGTCCATTTCTTTGTGCCTTGATTCTTGGGTCTGTTTTTGTCAGTTCCTCGAAGAGTCATCTATTTGTCTTTTCCAATTAAAACTTCTAAACCTGATTCAGTCTCCCTGTACTCATCTGCAAGGCCTCTGGATATACTTTTTTCATTAGAACTGCTGGATGTTCAAACATTTCTTCTTTCTTCTTTTTCTTCCCTAACCTGTGTTCTTAAAGTGCACCATTTTGACTACAGAAACCATTTTTCTGTACTGGGAAGGAGCTTCCCACATGCTGGTATTTTTTTTTTTTTTTGGTGACTTAACTCCCTGAGAAAGAAAATGGGAATGCCTGCATGATCTAGGATTTTGGGTTTTTTTTAATTTATTTTGTTACACTGGAATTGTTATTAAAGATGCCTTTTTGCAAAAATGTTTCCCAAACGTCAAGTTTTTTATCAATTAGTTTGTTTGTTGCTCCCTGCTGTGTCCCAGGACACTTTGAAAATTATACTTTTTTTTCAAGATTTTTATCCTACTGTGAGTATTTGTATACATCAAGTTGCAATAAAACCAAACAATTTCCTCTGGTCTGCAGAAGTAAAACAATTTCTCCTGTGGCTGTGTCAGGGACATCGTGCGCTTGAAGTAGGGGAGAAGAAAAAAGTTTTCAAAAAAGAGGACTCAAGATTAACATAATGCACTCTAATAGTAGTCTTGAAATTAGCCCTTTCGTCATATCATATTTATTGTTTTAATTTACTTTTGTGCCATTCAGTGTTGGTGCATGAAGTATGAATGTCCTTGCATGCTGCATGCATAGGCAGAAGGTAAAAGAATTTAAGAGCCCTCCATATGAGTAGTGGCCAGACTATGTAAACCAGTAAACCAGACCATGGCCCTGAATAAGGTGAGGTGAAAGCGGCACTAAATGACTTCCAGGTGGGACTCCCTAAATGCTGAAGCATACCTGGTTTAACAGAGCTGTATGTTAATAAGGGAGCTAACATGGAGCATCACTCCAGGTATCTCTGTTGCAGAGTTCAGAGCAGTCTTTTGCATAGACACCTTTTTATGCTGGAGGAAAGCCCCTATAACTTGGGCAGCTGGAAGAAGCTTGCAGTGGTCTTTGCTCCCCATGTCTCCAGCTGGGCTAAACAGAGCTCTGGTGTCAATAAAACTTGGAGTCTGGGTTTGCTAACAGTGAGGTGGATGACAACAGATGCTGCTGCTAGACTGAAGGTCTGTGTGCTCCCAGCTCTGTTGAGGCTGCAGGGAACTCAACAACTTCCTCTGTTGGTGTTCTGCACCTGGCAGATACATATCATCCTCCCATGCCGGTGCTGCGGGGGCTGCAGAGGTGAGGTATGTCTGTCAGGGTAGTTTTAAGGGAGGAGGATGGGGAATTAAGGAAACAAGTCATGGCATGAATGGGGTAAGAAGGCAATAGCCACCAATGTTCAACAGCACTGATGAAGGTGGCACAGTAACTGGGCCAGCAAAACTATCATCACGGCTCGCTTGGATGTTAGTCACCTGTTAGTTGGTGTGTCTTATTCCAGTCCCACTAATGCAGACCAGCAGTTCAGAGTCAGCTGGAAATGCAGCATCTGCGGGTGGGTGAAGAAAGTCCATAGTTTTCTTTCAGGGGAGCCTATAAGTGCCACAAGGAAATGGAGGCTGGTTGTGCATTTTCTTTCCACCTTTCAAAAAGGTTATAGGGTGGCTGTTGGGCTGCTGATGATTTTGCTTGGGTGCAGCTTTGAGACATGTGTGTGTTTCCATAGCAGGACATGTGTTTCTGTCTTGTTAGTGTGTCCATCACTGCAGCATCAGATGTTTGCCACAAGCAAAGAATAGGGCTAGTATCTGTTGCATGTGGATCTTCCCTTGCTCTGTTCCCTGGTGGCTAAATCTCTGTAGTGGTTTATTAAATAGCTGATGTTGTATGTGCTGTTTCCTCTCCAGTGAACTCCAGCAGTGGAAATGGAGTTTATAAAAGAGCATCTCTTCCTTGTCGCTGGTCTCACACTGTGCCCATTTGTAAGTATTTAGTATTGACAGGCTCTACAAATGTGCTGTTATTTCGTTTAGATGAAATCCCGCAGTCACACAAGTGTCAAAACCTCACACTTGCTCCCTGTGTTGCAAGAGCCTTTCTGCCACAGTAGTGATGTGCAGAGTGGTGATATCTCATCTCCAAAACTGCCTCTGCTCAAAAGCTGGTGTAGACAAGCAACTCTACGGAGCAGAGCAGGCATTCCCCAAGAACAATTTCAGTTTTGTTTCCCTTTCAATGAAAGGATATACTAGCAGCCCTCTAAAGCTTGCTTCCTTTTTAGTTCATTTTACTCATTCACACAGACACCGTGACTGATGAGTATGCTCAACTTGCAGGGAGAATACTTTCCATTTGGAGGCCAGTGCAAAAATGGAGGAATAAGAATGGGATTTTTTTCAATGATCCAATTAGTCCTTTTTGTCCCATGTGTCATGGTCCGGGGGCGGGGGTCCGGCACAGCTTAGAGGTACAATGCTGGGCACTGGCCAGGGAAAGGCATCTGCATGAATGATGTACTGTGACCTTTTCCATCTCAAATTTTGTACCCTAGTGGGAATTCAAGTGGGATTAGGAGCTGAAACAGGTGAACAAGGGATGTGATTAAAAGAGGAAAAAAAAAACTGTACTAAGGAGAGTTTGGGATGCAGAGGGGGGATGAGGTGGAGAAAGGCAGGCAGTCAAAAATCCCACCCTGTGTTTGATAATTCCTTGCTCTGTGTGCAAAAGCAGACTGGGTCTTGCAGGAGGGGAAGACAAGTAGAAGTATTCTGCAGATTAGGCTTAGGAAACGGGAGGAGATCAGCTGAAGAGCTGGATGCAAACACAAGCTGTGGTAAATATCTGCACCAGCATCTGCAGAAGAAAAATGGGGGAACACCACTGGATCACTGCCCAGAAGGCGAAAGAAAAATCAGGGTGCACTGAGAGGAGACCAAAGAGTGGAACAAGTGAACTTGCTGTAGGGCAAACCCGTAGTGCAGTTCCCAGGTCCTCATTGTAGAGAGGAGCAAACTGGAGGTCCTTCAGAGGGGAGCTGCAAACATGAGAGGATCTTGTGGAATAAGAGAAGAGTTTGGGCAGTCAGATGTGCTCAGTCAGGGGAGAAAGACAAGCATGTTTACCCATACATAAAAGGTGGCTGCAAAGATAAAAGAGTTAGATCAAGTATTTTCAGTCATTGGCAAGGGCTATTCAAAGAAAATGGATTTTGAGGGCTAGCAAGGAAAATTGTTGAAATACTCCAGTGAAACTTGTAACCTTCAAGTTTTAGTCCTCTTGAAGGAGAAGGAAAGGATTTCAGTGGGCATGGGATCAGCAGTGTAACCAAGAATACAGCTAGCAATATAGCGAGTGGACCCACCTTTCAGATTAGAGAGCTTGCAAGGAAGAGCTGAAATACGCCACTGTGTGAAGGGATGCTTTCCTCACACAGATCCTCATAGAGCCCCAAATCTCAGCTCTTGCCTTTCCAGGAGAAGGTGCAGTCGCTGCAGTTACAGAAGGCTTTTTTACAATGTGGAAGGAGAAGTCAGCTTTTGCTTTTATTTTTGTGATTGGTTAATAATTAATAGAGAATGTGGTGATAAGCACTTTAATGTGGTGATATGTGCTGGAGATAAAGTTTTACAAGTACAGTAGCTACACTTTGTCACTCTGTATGGATTTGTGCTATGCATGTCACTGTGGTGCAATATGAAGTGCATAAAGGGAGTAATCTGCAGAACATTTTCACCTGGCCTATACCTCCCCAGAAATGCCAAAGCACATAGAGGACTGGCAGTGGTTTAAGGTTCCCGGACTCTAGGGTCCACCAGGATGCTGCATGTGCTTTTCCTTCCTTCCCACACTCTGGTGAATACAGTAATGGTGCAAAACTTCTAAAGGCGAATTGACCTGAATTGCCAAACCAAGATGTAACACCTAGCACCTCTGGATGCACTGGGTCAACTCCAGCTGCATGACTGCAAATTCTAGCCAAAGTCAGCCAGTAAGAGCAAGTTGTAAGTGGTAAATGTAAATGAAAGATGCAATTAATCCTCACCTGTTTATCTTAGTGAATGATGTGCGAGAAAAACACTGGAATAGTAAACCTTGACTATGACGTAGAATGCATTTCCTATCTCTGACAAGTACAATTTTAAGGTAGATTCTGTCATTCTTGGTGATATTCAGTAATAACTTTTTGGTTTATATAAATCCATTTGCTTGCTAAGAGACAGATTACTGTATAAAGGTCTGGCCAAATATTATGGAAAAATTATAGTCTGGTTTTGCTTATACCTAACTCTGGCCCCATCTCCATTTTTGGCATGCACTGTAATTTATTCTTGAATGTTGTGTTAGCCCAGCTGACGTGTCAAACTGGATACATAAGACCATTTTCATACGGTCTTTGTTTATTTGATCAAGCACTTGATCTAGTGCTTGAAATTTCTTGCCCGCATGGCCTCTTGCAGTACTCTGCTGACAACTAATTCACTACATCTGGCATACAATAATTCTATAGCACTAAGCTTTGTGTTTTTGTCTAGTCTAAGGTTATTTTCCACTTTGCTTTCTGCCTCCCTTCTCTGGCAGTAGTCTTCAACCCAGCATAAGGATGCTGCATGGAAGGCATGCCTCCTGCAGACACCCTGTGGGTATTTCTTTCTTAATGTTAGCTGTAAACTGTGGCAGCTGGAGAGCATGTACACAACCCATTCAGTCACCCTTCTCAATTGGCAGAGGGAATGGAACAGAAACCTGCAACCTGCATCCACTGTAGTCATCTCACACCAACTGGACTGATAATGTGAGCAGAGCCTGCTACCCACTTTAGGGTAGTTTACTGAATCTGCAGGAAACCTTATTGCACATAGAAGAGAAACTGACACAGTAACTGGAAATTAGAATCACAGAATCATAGAATGGTGTCGTAGTTTAGCCCCGATCTGGACCAGACTACGCAGTCTCTCTCTCACTCCTCCCGCCCTCCAAGAGAATAGGGAGAGATAATTTAAGAAAAGAGAGATAATTTAAGAAAAACGACTCGAGGTTTGAGATAAGGACGGGGAGAAATCCTTACTGTCACGGGCAAAAAACAGACTCGACTTGGGGAAAACTATTCATTTATTACTACAACTAGCAGGATAATGAGACAGAGAAACAAGATAACCTCCTCCACCTCTCCCTCTTCCCGAGCTTAACATTATCTACCTTCCCCACCCCAAGCGGCACAGGGGGAAAGAGGGAATGGGGATTACGGTCAGTCCATTATGCGTTGTTTTATGCCGCTGCTTCACAGTTGGGGGAAGAACTCCTCACATCCCTCTCCTGCTCCAGTGTGGGGTCCCACCCATATGCCACAGTCCCTCATTAAACTGCTCCAGCGTAGGTTATCTCTTCCACGGAGTGCAGTCTCTCCAGAACGGCTGTCCCAGCAGGCCCTCCACAGGCCACAGCCGCATTCAGGCATCCACCTCCCCCGGTGCAGGGTCTTTCACGGGCTCCAAGCTCCAAGTGGATCTCTACTCCTCCGTGGACCTCCATGGGCTGCAGGGGGACAACCTGCTCCACCATGGTCGTCACCACAGGCTGCAGGGGAATCTTGGCCAGGAGCCACATTACTCCTCCCCCTCCTTCTTCACTGACCTTGGTGTTTGCAGCTGTTTCTCTCACAAGACAAGTTCGTTCTTCACAACAGGCTAGCAGAAGCCTCTCAGGATCTCTTCACGTTATTCATCCCATCTCACTCCTCTCCACCTCTTGCAGCCAGACTGGGCTGAGTTGGACCCAGTCGGCCGCCCGGCGAGAGGCCAGAGGGTGAGGCCTGCAAGGCCCTGGAGGCCCCTCTGGGCCTCTGCCCCCGCTCAGCTTCGTCACATCTTCTCTTCTCTTTTTTTCTGTTTTCCCCTTCTTAAATACGTTATCGCAGAGGCGCTCTTACGGGACATTCTGCTCCCAACCCGCTCAGCCTTGACCAGCAGTGGGTCTGCCCTAGGCCCGGCCAAGTCCACTGAACAAAGGGGAGCGAATTCTAGCAGTTTCCTACAGAAGCTACCACCTTAGGCCCCCCTCACTAAGCAAAACCACAACAAATGGTTAGAGTTGGAAGGGCCCTTCAAAGGGTATCACCGTGTAAGCAATTTATTTGTATGTGTCTGTATAATCTAGCGTACCAGTGTGCAGCAGCCTGACCTCTGGACCGATTTTGCAGTTGGGCTTATATCATCAGAGCCTGTTCTTAATTTCCACAGGAGAGAATGGAGATGTGTTAGTCTACAGAAAGGGTGCAGTCACATGACTGATGTCTCTGCAAGTAGCCCTGCAGTTCTTCCTGAGGTAACGTGGCGTTTGACGTCAATGGGAAGTTTGCTTCCACAAAAGCTAAACAAGGACCGCAGGATTTGGTTTCATGGGGTTTTATGAAGCACAACTGTCAGAGCCACTGAAAGAAATTAGAATGTAATTCACTGGCAGCCCTCCTGGTGTATCTATTCATGATGCTTTGTACTGCCACCTTGCCTTAGTGCATTGCTCCTCCAGCGTCAGTTTTACTTCACCTACTCCGTTGAGGCCATGAAATGGGGGAGTAGGCAGGTTTATTCTTCACCCGCTTCACTCTGAGTCACTCTTGCTGGAAATGCAGGGGGACATGAGCCATTGGGAATTTGACAGGGTGCCAACCTGCAGCCTTCCTGTTCAATTTGGGTAGGACAGCACTGTTCATAGCCTTTGCTTGCAGTACAACCCATAAGATGTTAACACCCAGTTGCGTGTTCCTGCTAGTCTGGAATTATAGAATCATAGAATGGTTAGGGTTGGAAGGGACCTTCAAAGGTCATCTAGTCCAACCCCCCTGCAAGAAGCAGGGACATCCCTCACTAGATCAGGTTGCTCAGAGCCTCATCCAACCTGGCCTTGAATGTTTCCAGGGATGGGGCATCCACCACCTCTCTGGGCAACCTGTTCCAGTGTTCTACAACCCTCATTGTAAAAAAAAATTTCCTTATGTCCAGTCTGAATCTAGCTCCTTCTATCTTAAAACCATTACCCCTAGTCCTTTCACAGCAGGCACTACAAAAGAGTTTCTCCCCATCTTTCTTTTAAGGCCCCCTTTAAATAATGGAAGGCTGCTGTAAGGTCTCGTGGGAGCCTTCTCTTTTGCAGGCTGAACAGCCCCAACTCTCTCAGCCTGTCCTCATAGGAGAGGTGCTCCAGCCCTCTGATCATCTTTGTGGCCCTCCTCTAGACTCACGCCGACACATCCATGTCCTTTTGTTGCGGGCTCCAGAACTGGACGCAGTACCACAGGTGGAGTCTCACAAGAGCAGAGTAGAAGGGCAGAATCACCTTCCTCGACCTGCTGGCCACGCTTATTTTGATGCAGCCCAGGACGTGGTTGGCTTTCTGGGCTGCAAGAGCACATTGCTGGATCACGTTGAGTTTCTTATCAACAAAAAGCCCCAAATCCTTCTCCCCAGGGCTGCTCTCAATCCATTCTCTGCCCAGCGTATCAATGGTGTCAGTTGCTCATCCCTTTTCCACCAATCATAGGTCACCAAATTGGTCAGGCATGATTTGGCCTTAGTGAAGCCATGTTGGTTGTCACCAGTCACCTCCTTATTTTCCATGAGCCGTAGCAGAGTTTCCAGGACAATCTGCTCCATGCTCTTGCCAGGCACAGGCCTGAGACTGATCGGCCTATGGTTCTCTGGATCTTGCTAAAGTGCTAGAGTGTTAATAGAGGTTGTCCAGGAGGGGCGAGACAGGAAGAGGTCGTGTGTAGACTGGTGACAACTGGTGTTGCTGGTGTTGCTCGTGGAGGCTGTGTTGTGGTATCCTATGAGAAGAAAATGTCACCTCCTCCCATTTTGGAAGTCTTCGTATAGGACTAGGTGGTGTGCTCTGTTCTTGGTGCTGGTAATCAGGGGAATTGATACAGACATACACTGACTGGATAATAAACTAATACTCTAAAAAACCTCATTAGTTAAAGCAAGTCTGACCAGAGTTCAGCATAACTCATGACAGAGATTCACTAGAGGAATGTTTTCCCTTGCTTACTTGAGTCTGTATTTGCCTATCAGTCGATCAAGCTGATCTTGGTTGGTTTAACAAAGAGTTTAAGGCAGTAAGCTCTCACTTAGTTTCTAGCAGTGCAATTTTGATTCTTTGGACTCGCCACAGACTTGTCAGGTCCTGCTTCTGAGGGAAGCATTCACGGGATGGACAGTTTTTGTTTTCCTAGTGTTGTTGTAGCTGTAATGGTCTGAGGACACGAGGCAAGATTTTGCGTGTGAATGCTAAGTTTTACTAAATTAGACAGTATAATGGATAACTCAAAGTAACTCAAAGTATGTAGCTGTACCTCACATGAGGTTTCAGACAAGTGACTTTTCTTCAGGTCCACTCTAGATATTAGTATATGTTTTCCAGGCTTGCTTGGTAACAACTAGAAACTGTTCTGGCTCTCTTCTGCATTATTTTTCTTTTTGTTGTTTGGCTTCTCTGCCTTTTTTGAGCAGTTGAGGGTATTTTGCTATTTTTTCTTCTGAGCTGGTCTTTGCTAGAAGTCTTAGTTCTAGATAAGAATGTAAGTTCATGCCAGACAAGTGCTACTCTGTGGGTCTGCACACAAGATTTTAGTGACAGAAGTGTCACTAAGTGTCAAGGACAGTAATTCTTCTCGGTGGCTGAATAATTTTTCAAACTGTACTTTCAAATGTACTTATATGATTGCTCTGCTTTCTTGAGCAGGCCTCTGCAATTTTATGTAGATGAATTTTCTACTTTACAGTGGGAGGCACATGAGATGAAGTCTGATGGCTTTTATTTAGATATTTATATGCAACTCTGGTGTTTCATTTTGAAAAAAAAAAAAACAGTTTATTTTTATACAGAATAATACATGTTGTTCATTTAAGTGACTCCAGCAATTCTGCCAGCTCAGGCAGTAAGAATCCTGTACTAATACTGAATGTTTTCCAGAGGACAACATAAAGTGACAACATTTACTTCACTGCCAGAGCTGAAGTTGTGAAGTTGGCCATGTTTTTAACCTAAGTTAGTGCATCCTAACACAGCCACCATCTCACCTAGTGAGTACATCTGGGCCTCTCTTTATAACAATTTGTAGTAAGAAGCAAAAACAGGTATGTAAGTCAGTAGGGGAGCTGTAAATTTTATAGCATAAGTGGTGAGACTGTAGCACTTTTACTTTTTCCTAATGTGCTCTATGGATCTGTAAGCAACTATACTGAATAGTAGAGGAGAAAAATAAGTGGTTGATTTTAGGATTTTGGTGTAGAAAGAGCTCACCGGTGGAGTCAGACAAGGGTCTGTGCTGTTAAATATATTTATAACTGCTAAGGTAAGGAAGCAAATAGTGAGGAGAAAAGTTTGGTAATAATACTAACCTTATTCAGAGTTTTAAAGTTAAGGACTGTATCAAGGAAAGATCTAATGGGATTGAGTGTCGAATAAACAGGCAGGTAAAATTCTGTAAAGGAATTATGTAAAGGAATACACATGGGAAGGATAATCCTAGCTTTACACGTAAAGGGCTCTGAGTTCACTGTTTCTACAGAGATGTCAGATCTTGGGGTTACGGTGGAGCTATGGAAATGTGAGCTTGATGCACAGTAGCAGTAAGCAAACAAGCAAGGGCACAGAACTACATAGCCCTGTGTAATAGGAGGAAGGGAACAGGAAATCGAATGAATAACACCATTATTCCACTACATAAATTTTTGGTGTTCCCTGGGTAGTCCCTGCCATGCACCTGATTGGTGGTGGAATAGTATAGTTTGGTGGAAGGGACCTACAAAAATTATCTAGTCCAACTGCTTGACCACATCTAGGCTTACTGAAAGCTAAAGCATGATATTAAGGGTGTTGTCCAAATGCCTCTTAAACACTGACAGGCTTGGGACATCAACTATCTCTCTAGGAAACCTGTTCCAGTATTTGACCACCCTCTCAGCAGAGAAGTCTGATGTTCCTAATGTCAAGTCTGAACCTCCCCAGCATGGCTTTGAACCATTCCCATGCCTCCTGTCCCTGGATCCCAGGGAGAAGAGATCAGCACCTCACTCTCCACTTCCTCTCCTCAGGAAGCTGTAGAGAGCAATGAGGTCACCCCTCAGCCTCCTTTTCTCCAAACTAGACAAACCCAAAGTCCTTAGCCACCCCTCACAGGACATGCCTTCCAGGCTTTCATCAGCTTTGTTGCCCTCCTCTGGACACATTCAAGTGCCTTAACATCCTTTTTAAATTGTGTGGCCCAGAATGGCATGCAATACTCAAGGTGAGTTTGCACTATTACTAAATATAGTGGGGTAATCACCTCTTTTATCTGACTGGTTAGACGATGTTTGATGCACCCCAGGATGCGGTTTGCCCTCTTGGCTGCCAGGGCACACTGCAAAATCCTATTAGGTCTGCTGTCAACCAGCACCCTCAAATCCCTTTCTGCAGGGCTGCTCTCCAGCCACTCCTCTCCCCATTTATGCTCCTGTGCAGCATTACTCTGCTCCAGGTGCAGAATCTAGCATTTATTTTTGTTAAATTTCATGCCATTGATGATTGCCCAAATCTTACAGGGGATACGGTCAAAGATGAAATGGTACAGAAGGTGGCCATGTGGATGAAATAAGGAATAGCTTCTACTAGCTTGGCTTCTTCAGAGTTGAAAACTTGGAAAATACACAAAGGTCTATGAAATTATAAATGGCATGCAGGAAAGAGAAGAGGAAACTCACTTTTTCTTTTAGTCCAAAGACTAAGAGGCTTGCAATCATGCTAACTAGTAGTGGCTCAGACCAAACATGAAAATACCTGTCTCCAGGGAGCTCACACCCATGGAAATCTTTGCACAGGATGTTGTGCACACTGTAAGTTATATGCAGTCTCATAAAACATCTGACTAAAGTCATGGAGAAATGTCCACTAAAGACTATACAACAACTCACCATCTCTGACTCGGGAAGCTACTAGGAGAATACCACATTATGCTTATTGTCTTCGTATGCTTGTGGTCACAGCTCATGGTGGGATACTCAGGACTTCTGTTATGGCCCTTATGTTTATTGTTTAGTTAGAAATAGTGTTCATACTGAATGTACAAATGAGTGATTACATTGTTTTTCCCTTTTCTCTGCCTGAGAAAATGTTCCTCTCTGGCTGCTTTAGCATCTCCAAATACAACCATGTGGGATGGTGTTGGTCTTCTTGGTGCTCCATTGGCAGCCTCGGAAGGAAGCCTTCCTGCTCTCTACTGCTCCAGTTAGTTCTGTCCCTTATAGGTCTCTGACACTAGCTTTTGTAAGGAACTGATGCAAGACAAGAATCAATAGCTCTGAGAAGAACACGAGTAAAGAGATGTTTCATATTTGCCGTTTATCCAGTTCAGTGAAAACTAGAACATTTCATGCAGTCATGTCAGCTATTCCTCCAAAGGAGAGTGCTGACAAAATGAGAACTGTGGTCAAAAGGTGCTGTTGTCCATTTTTCTCTTCAAAATAGGTCCATCCTGGTGATGTTTTTCATTCATATTACAAGTATAAATCACACCAGAAAATACTCATTGCACTGAAACACAAGTCATGTGGAAGAGTCTTGTAAGAGAGCTGGTATTCTGGGACTGCACTGTGAGTTGGGTTGGAAACAGATACCAGGTTCCTTGCCTCAGTGCAAGTAACTTCTGTTTTCTGTGCCACACTGCTCATCTTAGGATGAAAATGGGAGGTGTTACTGCCTAAAGCCTAAAACATACACTCAGAGGAACACAAATCTGAAAGGTACTGAAAGTGCCTCCAACCCATCAATGGGCCACTGGTGAATACCTAGGAGAAAGGCAAATACAGAGTGAGCTTTCTTAGCATAGTCCCCAGCTCCCAGCATACGGTCTTCCTGAGCCTGGGAAATCACTGAAGTCAGAAGCCAGATTTTATTCCATGGGTTTGCCTGATTTGCCTGGGAAGATGTGCCTTCTTGCTGGTCCAAACTGGTATAGAATCATAGAATCATAGAATGGCTAGAGTTGGAAGGGACCTTCAAAGGTCATCTAGTCCAACCCCCCTGCAAGAAGCAGGGACATCCCTCACTAGATCAGGTTGCTCAGAGCCTCATCCAGCCTGGCCTTGAATGTTACGAGGGATGGGGCATCCACCACCTCTCTGGGAAACCTGTTCCACTGCTCTACATCTCGCATTGTGAAAAATTTTTTCCTAATATCCAATCTAAATCTACCTCCCTCTAATTTAAACCCATTAACCCTTGTCCTATCACAACAGGCCCTACTGAACAGCCTCTCACCATCTTTCCTGTAGGCCCCCTTGAGGTACTGGAAGACCGCTATCAGGTCTTCCTGGAGCCTCCTCTTCTCTAGGCTGAACAGCCCCAACTCTCTCATAGGAAAGGTGCTCCAGCCCTCTGATCATCTTCGTGGCCCTCCTCTGGACCCTCTCCAACTGGTCCATGTCCTTCTTATATTGGGGGCTCCAGAACTGGACACAGTACTCCAGGCGGGGTCTCACCAGAGCAGAGTAGAGGGGCAGAATCACCTCCCTCGACCTGCTGGCCACGCTCCTCTTGATGTAACGCAGCATGCGGTTGGCCTTCTGGGCCGCAAGGGCACATTGTGCCGGTTCATGTTGAGCCTCTCGTCCACCATCACTCCCAAGTCCTTCTCCTCAGGGCTGTTCTCAATCCATTCTCCACCCAGCCTGTATTTGTGCCTGGGATTGCCATGACCCAGGTGCAGGACCTTGCACTTGGCCTGGTTGAACTTCATGAGGTTGGCACGGGCCCACCTCTCCAGCCTGTCCAGGTCCCTCTGGATGGCATCCCTCCCTTCCAGTGTGTTGACAGCACCGCACAGCTTGGTGTCATCGGTGAACTTGCTGAGGGTGGACTCTAACCCACTGTCCATGTCGCCGACAAAGATGTTGAACAGGGCCGGGCCCAACACGGACCCCTGAGGACGCCACTGGTGACCGGTCTCCACTTGGACACTGAGCCGTTGACCACCACTCTCTGAGTGCGGCCATCCAGCCAACTCTTTATCTTCTGAGTGGTCCATCCATCAAACCCACATCTCTCTAGTTTAGAGAGAAGAATGTCGTGTGGGACAGTGTCCAAAGCTTTGCACAAGTCCAGATAGATGATATCTGTTGCCCGTCCCTTGTCCACTGATGCTGTCACCCCGTCATAGAAGGCCACCAAATTGGTCAGGCACAATCTGCCCTTGGTGAAGCCATGTTGGCTGTCACCAACCACCTGCTTGCTGTCCATGTGCCGTAGCATGGTTTCCAGGAGAATCTGCTCCACATCCTTGCCAGGCACAGAGGTGAGGCTGACCGGCCTGTAGTTGCCCGGGTCTTCCCTGTTCCCCTTTTTAAAAAATGGGAGCTATGTTCCCTCTCTTTCAGTCATCGGGGGCCTCACCAGAACGCCACAATTCCTCAAATATGTTGGTTTGGCAACTTCATCCTCAAGTTCCCTCAGGACACGTGGATGCATCTCATCAGGTCCCATGGACTTGTGCACCTTCAAGTTCCTTAGATGTTCCCGAACCTGCTCTTCCAGTACAGTGGGCGGCTCTTCATCTTCGCAGTCCCTGCCTGTGCCTTCCACAGCTTGGGTGGAGAGACAAGAGCCTTTATCAGTGAAGACTGAGGAAAAAAAATCATTGAGTACCTCAGCCTTCTCCATGTCTCAGGTAACCATGACACTGGTTTCCTTCCGGAGGGGGCCTACATTCTCCTTGGATTTTCTTTTGTCCCCTACATACCTGTAAAAGCTTTTCTTGTTACTTTTTATATCCCTGGCCAGATTCGATTCCATCGGGGCTTTAGCCTTCCTCACCCAATCCCTGGCTGTTTGCACAGCCTCTTGGTAGTCCTCCCATGCTACCTGTCTCCGCTTCCACCCTCTATAGGCTTCCTTTTTTACTTTCAGTTGGTCCAGGAGCTCCTTGCTCATCCACGCTGGCTTCCTCACTTTTTTGCCCGACTTCTTCTTCATCGGGATGCACCTCTGCTGACTTTGTCCCTAACACAGGCAAACTGAGGCCAAGACTGGGACACCACTCAACTCCATAGCACTTGCTGACATCTCTGCCTGTGTTTATTTGGTAACATGTCCCTCCATGCCTGCAAGGAGCACTGCCTCCTCTTCTGTAACTTGGCAGTGGGGCAAGGAAGAATCTTCGAGCTTCCCATCTCAGAGGAGTATGCCCATGCCTTGAGCCATGTTAGCATGGGAACTCAGCCTCTTGATGTGCTTGTGGATGTGCTGAATAGCGCAGGCGTGTGGCCCAGGTAATAATGAAGTATCATGCATGCATATCTGTGCTGAAAAACTCATTTAAAAATCTTAACACTGGAGAGGCAAAAACAAACAAAAACCTACCCAA
Organism: Tetrax tetrax; assembly: GCA_009806455.1. NCBI lineage: Eukaryota > Metazoa > Chordata > Aves > Otidiformes > Otididae > Tetrax > Tetrax tetrax. Next base: position 329,688 of record WHYT01015617.1, on the reverse strand, counting down.
ACTCTCAGAAGAAAACAGTAAAAGAAGATTGTATTCTGTGAGACAGGATCCACTAAAGATTATCTATCCATAGATGAACAGCAAGAACTGTCTGCAAAGTGGCATTCAGAGATTTTAGTCAGAGGGTGTGATGGTTTAGCCTGAATTACGACACAATTTCTCGCTCCCCCTCCCCCTCCCCAGTGGGATGGGGGAGAGAATTGGGAAGGAAGGAAAACTCGTGGCTTGAGATAAAGAAAATTTACTAAAATAACAAAGGAAAACTACAATAATAACAGAATATAAGGATATTAAAATATATGAACAATATATGTTTTCTCACCACCCGATGTCCCAATGACCGATATAGCCTGTCCCGAGCAGTGATCACGGAAACAAAAAGGAGCAGCAAGTAAGGGGGCAAAAGGGAGCCAGCAAGGTAGAGGGAATGATGCCAGCAAAATGAGAGAGAAACATGGATGCCAGGAAGGCAGATACCCACCCTCGCCCGCCCCCACTTATATACTGAGCATAACGTTTATGGCATGGAATACTCTCTTTGGCCAGTTTGGCTCAATTATTCTGTCTATATTTCTCCAAGCTTCCTGCATATGCAAATTAGTGATACTTAGAAAGCAGGACGGTATCCTTGGTCTCATTCACAACAACTGGTATCATCGGGATGTTTATCAACATTCTTCACATGTGAAATCCAAAACACACCAGCTACTGAGAGGAAAAATTAACTCCATTCCTGCCAAAACCAGGAAAGAGGGTCAGTATATCACACGAGATCAGAGTAAGGCCACTGCACTGGAAAAGGTCTGAAAATGTTTCCAGAGAAGGCTAAGAATTTTTCATGCCCACTCTTCATAGAATCATAGAATCACATGGTTGGATGGGACCTATGAGATCATCTAGTCCAACTGTCTTCCCACTACCATTTTTTTTTTCGCAACAGAAACAGTAACATCTTTTTTTTTTTTTCTGAGTGGGTATGCATATATTACAGTGACCACAACTCTATTAATAAATTATTCCATTTGAGAACAAAAGAAACAAGGGCAAAAATCAAGTCTGTGAGGAGTTTTTGAGAAGAGGGCAAATAACAAATGCATTGCAGATTTTCTTTTAACTTTCCTGTCTGATGCATTCTCTTGAAGCACGAAAATGTTTTAAGAACAGTACATGGGGAAACTTTGAATCTGAGCTCTGCAAAGAGGAAAAAAGAAGGCTGTCCAGGTAGTTTAAAGAGATGGGGGTAGTATTAAAAACCTTGTTATATATACTGAAATAAGGGTATCCAACCCCCACCCCTAGATTATCGGAATCAAATCACAAAATCTTTAGTATATAAAAACAAAGGTGAAGTATAATTTGATTTCTGGTGAGAAAACAAAAAGATCAATAACCGTCAAATAATTTCTTACATGAGTGGAAGTGGTAACATGAAACAAACAATTACAATTTATCCTTGAGTCATGAAGTGGAAATAAAAGACAATTGAAAAACTTGAGCCAATCTTTGCCTCAGGACACATCACCAGAACTTCACTGAAGTTGCATCTCTAACTGTGGGCTGAATTAAACCTCAAATACAAAGCTTAACCCATATAATTTCTATTGATATAGCCTGTAGCTTTGTATAAATAGTCACTGTGTCCCATGTAATTCTTCTGTATTACATGTCTACAATTGCTCTTCCCCAGTTCCAAAACAGAGTTGGGCAAATCTGACAAAAGTGGATGTAGTTGATGGAATCATTCTCTTTCGCCTCCATCACTACTTCCATCTCTGTGTTCTCTGACACCTAAGTCAGAGAACTTATTCATAGGTTCACCTATTTTATTCATAAGGTTGGTTATTGAAAATCTCAGTATGAATAGGTTTGTATTTAGGGAGAGGGAATGCTCTCCAAAATCTTCAGAAAAGGTTTTTATTATGCATGCATGGTTATCATTATTAGTCAAACCATTATTATTTTATCATTCATATATTAGAGTTACTGAATAGTTAAAATATCTGATGGATAATTTATGAGTGGAAGAGGAGAACCTCCCTCTTTATTAAGAAGGTCATACAAGCAGACAGAATCATATAAATCTTAAATGACCATTGAGGAGGAACAAAAAGTTGTATTTGTTATGTCATTTTAATGAACAATGCTTAGGTTCGGATTAACCAGGGCTGCAGATATTATTTGCAGATATTGTGATTTTTAGTAAAGATTTATGGCAGCGACACTGCTAAAATTCACAACTTTTAAATTTGCTTACCAGGCAGCGGAATGAAAGAGGAGTACCACTGTGCAGGATGAACCTGTGCTCATTTAGCAGGTCTGGTCATGGCAGACAGGCAAATGCTGTAGATTTCAGTGCTCCCTCCTTATGTTCCCTTAGCAGTTCATGGGAGAGCCGAGTTAGATGGCAGTGGAATCTGGTCAGTGTAGGGCTGATCAACACATTTTGCCTTTGCTTTTAACTGTGGATGAACTGCTCTCAGAGGTGAACACCTGGGAATGAAGTTTGAGACCAGAACTACATTAATGCTTCAGATGATCAAGGGGATGTTAGGTGGGAAGGGTTGCCAGGCAGTATAGTCTATGTGGTTACAAGGAGTATCAGACCTGTGCCTTCACAGATCCACAGAAAGACTCAGGAAGTACAGAATCCTGGACACAGAAAGTGTCCAGACTCGTGGTTGTAGCCTAGGAAAAACAGTGTAAGGAGCATCTCTTGGACTATTTCTTCTTGCAGACAATTGAGTGGAGAGGGGAGTGTTACTGTGGCATCATCTAAGCAAGCACTGGGGTTTCCTGGTCACCTGGAAGGTGGCCTTGGCAAGGGCAGCAGAAAGTCTCCAAAACCAATTGGCTCTTTGAGGCTCCATGGGAAAAGCATTGCTAAGTAGTATATAGCTTCAAATACTGGTTATCTCATGTCAGAGCCTGTGCACAGAATGTTGCACAAAAGGGATGCTCAGTGAAGTAAGTGAGAGCACCCTAGTACTGTAGTTGACCAGGACTGCCTTAGTATGCAGAGCTACTCCACCATGTTCCTTACCTTGGTGGAGCCAGAGCAAGACTTCAGTAGGACTCTTAAGTGATTGATCTTGAAGGTCAAAATACCTTTCTCATCAAAGCCTGTTCCTTCACGTAGGAGATGTTTCCCAGGAAGGCATATGGGCGGGTGCAGACAAATGAGTCCCAGTCTGGGTGAATAGACTGATATGGTGCTATAGAGTTTGTATGTGTGTAGTTTGTACCCAGGAGCTGTGCTGTCTGGGACATGATCTAGTTTGCCATTTTGAATGTGTTAGAAACTGCATGTGGGTAGTAATACCTCCTTAGTTTTTTATCAAGAAATGTGTTTGCACTGCTTCAGTCTAATGTGAGTTCCTCTGACAGTCTGAGGGGCCATGTGTGGCTTTGCTTTGTTTTTTATCATCTGTTAGAGAGACTGAAGTACAAGCAGTAAACTGAATTGAAGATATATTTTGAGCAGCAGGCTGTTCTGATTTTTTTTTTCAAAAACTGCAATTAAAAACTGAGTTCTGTGCCTAAATCCAGCAGTTTCACCTCCTTCTGGATTTTTTTACTTTGTAACCTTTGAAACACCATTTATTAGAGCTACAAAGCATAGAATAGTTTCAGTTGGAAGGGATCTCCAGAGATCTTCTAGTATAACCCCCTGCTCAAAGTAGGTTTAATTGGATCATATTGCTCAGTGCCACGCCCAGTTTAGTCTCAGCCACCTCCAAGGTTGAAGATCTGACAACATCTCCAGGCAACCTCCATCAGTATTTAACCACCTTCATGTCAAAAAAAAAAAAGATTTCCCACTACCTAATCAGAATTTCTCATGTTCTAACTTGTGTCTGTTGCTTCTTGTCCTGCTGCTGTGCACGTCTGAGAAGATCCTGGCTTTAATCCCTCTATACTCTCTGATCAGGTACTTGTAGGGAACAAAAAGGTGTCCCCTTTCCCTTCTCTTCTCCAGGATGAACTGTTCCTTCTTCCTCAGCCTCTCCTTCTACATCACGTACTCTGACTCCTGACTATCCTAGTGGCCTCCAATGGACTCACTCCAGTCTGTCAATGTCCTTTTTGTACTGAGTACCGAACTGAATACAGCACTCCAGATGCAGTATTGCAAGTGGCAAATAGAGGGGAAGGATCACTCTATGGGACCTGACAGCTACTCATGTACCTGGATGCAGATGGCCCTCTTAGCTGCAAGAACATGCTGCTGATTCACGTTTCACTTGCTGTCCACAAGAACCCTGAGATATTTTTTTGCAAGAACTGCTTCTCTGACAGTCAGCCCCAGCCCATATTGTTGCTTGGGGTTATTCCATCCCAGAAGCAAGACTGAATTTTCTCCTGTTGGACTTCACAAAGTTCTTGGAGCCCGTTTTTCCAGGTCCCTCTGAAGAGTAACCTTTCCCTTCAGTGAATTGACCACTACTGCCAATTTGGTATCATCCACAAGAGAGAAGACACCATCTCATTATCCTGGTCATTGATGAAGATATTAAACACTCTTTCTGCCAGTCTTGATCCCTGAGGGATGTTGCTGGTTACTGTCACCAATTGTGCAGCCAGTTTCCACTCAGTTTGGTGGTAAGGAGACTATGGGAGACTATGTCAAAGGGAGTATAGTCAAGTTATACAACATCCACTGCCTTGTCCATGACACAGGTCTCCTCACTATGGAAAATGATGAGGAGATGCAACTTTGAGTGAAGTTCCTTTGAAGAATTGTCTAGTAAAAAAAAAATCTTCCAGGGCAGTGCCAGCTGTGTGGGACTTCAGAGGACTGTCAGTCTCACTTAGAAACAGATATGCTCCCTGTTGAGCGTATGCTGTGTGTATGGGTGGCATTGGCCAAGCATCAGTGGCAGAAGGATCCCTCCTAAAAGGTTCCAGATAAGCTTTTCTTCCCTGTGGAGACAAGTGCTGTCTCTTCAATGTGCTTATGGTGTGCAGTGCTGTTATGGGAGGCTGACCACTATCTGCTCTCATTTTTGGCAATTTTTTTTTCTGCAGCCTTATGTGCCAAAGAAACTTGTAGATCCAGCCTCAGGAGTAATTTTCATCTTCTGTCTGAGCATACTAAGCAAGGGAAGCTGTAGATTCTGCTTTTCTTGTCCAGTCACCTTCTGAGGGCCCCATATATGTCCTAGTTATGATCTGCAACTGTCGTGCCAGGCAGGCTAAGGGACAGGCTATGTTATAATGAGGCGGGAGGGGCACGTCACATGCAAATGTTTCAAAAATGACTGGCTAACTGGAAGCTGTTGTAATTTCAGTTATTTTTCAGGTATTTATAGCTCTCTGGATTGTAGTCAGAAATCCCTAAAGGCATAATCACTTTTATTTAGCTACTGGCTTTTAAGCACATAAGTCTATCTGGGGTCTTTCTGACTTGGTATCTTGACTCCAACGGGCATCAGGAATGGGAGCCTGGAGAAATAATATCTGGCGACTGTGCATCGACACGCACACAGACCCTTGAACAATGCTGCACCACTGGAGCCTTCTGGTTGTCTGGAGCTTGGCAGCTCCATGACAGAGCACTTGCATTTACATGATTGTGCTTACTTATTTGGGTGAACTGTGTACTTTTCCATTCACTCAAGACAGTACTTGAAGGTAGTCCTGCCACCTCCATTAGCTTGCAATTGATAAAGAGCCTGCAACATACTCTGTCTCTCAGGAAAGTCTTGGGACTTCTTGGTATGTCTGTTGTTAGTGTCACTGAGAAGGCAGAAGGTTTGTTTAAACAGCTGTGGTTGAAGAAGTCACAGTTTGTGGTCATAGTGGCTTAGCAGAAGCATGTGGAATGATTCGCTAGAGGACACTGATGCTCTGGGGAGCAGAGCTCATGGTGGCTCACAAGAGCTCTCAGAAGATCATGAGACTCATCTGGGCTAGAAAGTATGATAATTTAAACTAAATAATTTGGTTGATTGGGTAAATAGTGACTCAGTGAGTGGGGCCTTCATAATGGCATGGTCAGCTGCAAAGTGGAGCTTTTGCTGGAGGGATAATCAGATAAAATATGAGATCTCAGTATATTAAGAAGTCTTATAATGTCAACAAAAAGGGGAAGTTTATGAGAAGATTTGAGAAAAGAGATGAAATATATTCCTTAAATTCATTCGTAATTCATGTGAGCTACTCAAGGCTAATACTTGGAAGAACAGTCTATGCAAAATAATAAAGAACAGAACAGTTCTTCTCAGGGATAGTGAGGGCAGCAGTCAGGTTTTACCTGCACACCAAAGCTCACCCCCCTCTTCAGTGCTTTATAGAGGGTTCTTGGCCAAGCTTTCTCTGCCTTTGTACTTGTGTTACCTAACGACAGTGTAGGCTACAAAGTCTGACAGTGTAAGAATGTTCTACAGTCCTGCCCTCTCAGTGTTCAGATAAAGGATTAAAGATTATACTGCTATGGTTCAGTGTGGAGGAAAAGATGATATAGGTGCAAAATTACTTTTTCACAAAAAAAAAAAAAAAGAAAAAATGGGATTCTGCTCTTTTATTAACACTTGCTCAAACTTTACAGAGAACATTGTAAAGAATGTAAGTCCTTTTATGAAAACAAATGAAGTTCCGATGCCAGTTAGGTGTTGAAATGGATACCATTAATGCAGAACTCTATAGCCAAAGTTTTTTATTTTAAAAACCTGTGTTTTGCACACTTTACTGGCCAAATGACTGTGCTACACAGGCTGTCTGTCTGCAGTGTGCTCTATCTACAAGATCACAGTCAGCTGAAATGAACCTCAGCAGATGACTATTGTTATTAAAACTGCACACACACTTTCCTGTGTTTCTTATTGTCCTCAGCTGATAACCCCAAAAGGGCGACTATGGGATCTAAGATAACCCCAAAAGTCTATATGACGATGAAAGCTGATGAAAGCTGACGAAAGCTCATTCTACTCTGCTTTGCTCCTCGTGATGCCATTTAAATCTGTGCAAAAGGGTGTAGAAAAGATTTAAATATTTGCCTTTCCTTTTTGTTTTGTGCTTTTTGTAAGTAATCACCTGCATTGTATGGAAAAGAGTTTGGTCTTTCATGATGGAGTTTCAATCCGATTTCTGTATAATTGCTTAGTGCCATTTCCTGTTGTTCTATTTGGGCTGACATGGGGCTGGCATTTCAATGTCACCTTAATAGCAATGAATATTTGTACATAATATTTTATGTAAGTGATTTAGGCATTGCTCTTCTGTCATCTCTCTGCAATATTATTTTGTTTTCTCCTAGAGGAGAAAGATATCCTAGCTCTTGTTTTAATCTGTAGACTAAAATAAATAACTGGAATTATTCAGAAATAAATTATTCATGCCCTATATATTGTCCCACTTTTATTTGTCTTGAGAATATGTTTATATTGTGCATGCCTCTAGATGAATTGATGGATTTTTCTCTTTTTTTTTAGTAACTATTTTCTATGAGGAAAAATTACAGTGTTGAGAGCAGGAGACTATTATAAAGCGTAGCTGCTGTAGTCAAGAAGTGTGCATTTTCTCTGGGATGAAATTAAATATCTCCCTTATTCCCTGTAGAGGAGGGAGGGAACATAAGCAAAATGTAAGCAATTTTTACTTCTGGGTACTGTATGGAGGCTGAATCAAATTGACTGTGGAGTTGCATTCGACTTGTCTAATAGGTTATGATTTCTTTTTCTTTTCGCATTTTGGTTTTAATACAGTTCCCATGAAAAAGGGACACAAAACACTCCTTTGAAGAAATATTTTCTTGAAGAACTACCTCTTTTATCAGATCTGAGAGTCCAGGTTTTATGCTGGTTGATATTGTCATAAAAAAAACCTGTTTTTCCATACCAAATGTCACTACTATAGATGCAATCTACAAAAGGATCTTTACAAGGTAATAATTTATATTTATCAAAAATGGGTTTTATATAAAATATAGGGCAAAACAGAAAGGGTAAGAAATTTGTAAGTGATTTTTGCAAAGTTCATTTCCGGAATACAATTCAACATATCCCATGTATATAGTTGAGTGGTCTATGAACTCAGCCCACTTCCACTGTGTTTATTGGAAAGGTTCCCATTCACTCAGTGATACTTGGCCTATAATAGCAAAAGTTATGAATGTGCCTGATTTGCACCTGCACAGTATATGATGTAACTACAATTTCCCTTAAGCATATTAGAAAGATCTGAAAAATAATTTTTTACAACTAGTATTGGAAAAAAGGACAATGATCTTCTTCTGCTTTGAAAATCAAGTAATCTAACTAACAAGTGGCATCTGAGAACTGGAGCAACAATGGAGGGAAAGTGTGTGTGCTGGGTTTTCATTAAATACTCACCTAGTTTAAGATACACTAGAAGGAGGAAGAGGCACAAAAGGCCAATTTTAATCTCTACTTCCTGAAAGCAGAATTTTGAATCTGAACCACGAAAAGCAATGATAAAGAAAAAAAATTCTGTGTTTGCTGATTGATAGGTAGTTCTTAATGGTTTTTTTTAATGTGACTAATTTTATGTGTGAGATTTCACTTCACATAAAGTTTTCCATACTATGCCCGTAAAATATCCTCTTATCCTCCCTATAAAATGACTTTTGGAAATGCCAAGCTAACAAAAAAACTTCTGCAGGATAATCATGTGCTTTAGAAGCACATGTAGCTCTGGTTGTTTGCAGAGCTGTAGAAGCGATCCTTAGTGATTTGGGCTAATTTTATCAGCCTGTGATTTCTTCAAATATATTTCTGTTTTTCTTCTATTTTTCTCAGAAAATTCTAGCATGGATCTAGTCTCCAATCTGTACAAGTTGCACAAGAGTACTTTTAACTAAGTTACTTAAAATTCAGTGCATCAATGTGAATCTTCACAACTTGCAATCTGAGTGGTGTCTCCCTGAAATGTGTCTTGTCACTTCAGCATCCAGCTATTTTTCTGAAATGACTGGATTTCGACCCTATATTTAACATCATTCTGTTATATACTAGAAATACTGGTTTAATTCAAAATCGTCTATGTTAGTTACTTGGCAATCTTACTGAGACCATTGTCTCAATTTTTTGAAAGTGCTAATCTTAAGTAGTTCTTTTGGACACACCAGCTCATACTTCGATATTTTAGACACACTTTGACATACAGTTAAAGATTTTGAAAACCACCTTTTAATGGCTAAAAAGACTTTTTCTCTGATTTCTTTATGTTTCTGAAGTTCAAGTTTAAATCCTCAAGTTCAGTGCTAAAACTTGCATTTTAGGAACAGTTTTAGGGAACTACTTCATGTTGTGAATCAAAAGACTGCAGAATTTGTTTATTTATTTGCTGCATTTTTTTCCAAGTAGATGATAATGGCATTTTCTTCTTTGTAAGGCTTCTTTATTTGAGTTAAATAACTGTTATTCTTTAAGTACAGGGTTCATTGGGTTGGACTATCTTGGAAGGCGTTTATCCTAAAACTTAAAGAATTAGCCTGTTTTAGAAGTCAATGGTGTCATACAAAAATTGGTACCTGAAAGACTGTTAACCTCTCTTTCATTTATCTTTTTTAAAATTAGTTTTTATACAGTTTTCCAATAAACAACTGAGTGAACATTTTAATTTTTCTATTTTGAAGAAATTTTTTTCTTTACTTCTCCATCAGAGTTTTTTTTTTTTTTAACAAGAAATGCTTTTTGATGAAGAATCTCTACATTTCTTGTATTGCCTGTTTTTCCAACTGTTAGGTTTAGAACTGTCACAGGCTGAAAAGTGGCTGACTATTGTAAAGTCACTTCTTACTTCTCTTTCAGTAATGCCACTCTGTGTCCTAAAATATCTAAACTAAAATTTAGCCTATTGTGTTCACTGTGTACCCTTTCACTACAGTAGAAGCACAGTTATCCAAAGAGAAGCTGTTTTAAAGCCATCAGTGTCAGCTGAGTTTACCCTTAGCAGAAACTGGCCTGTCCCACCACAGGGCAGGATGCATCCTCAGAGGACACTTGATCAAGCTCCCCTCATGACTCCACATCCTTTCTGGATGTGGAGATGTGCAGGGAGTATCAATCAGTTCATCTGAAATACAAAATCTCGTTTTCCAGCACCCTCCATTACATTGCCTTGCCTCCTTGTTGCCAACTTGGTGTTGGTGCCAAGCCGCGTATGTTTGAGCTTTGAGAGTAGGAGCTGTGAGGGTGATCTGCACAAGACTGCCTATTTCAAAGGAGCTGCTCTCTTCTGGGACTGAGCGTGTTTCCCAGGTGAGCTCAGGATACTTACCACAGGGAGGCGGGCTCCAGTCACTGCTGGTGTCAGGCAGCCCACTTATTTCTGAAAGGAGGTGCTCCCCTCTCCCTGTTGCTAGAACAGGTCTATCTTGCTGACCTGTTCTCTGAAGAGCCAAGATCATGACAGTGTGCATGTGGGGTATCAAGAAGCTTTTTACAACTCAAGACAAGTGACCATAAGGTTGTCAGAAGGTAATAAAACTTCATTAAGTTCACAAGGTAATAAAAATTTCATTAAAATAACCTGCAAGACTCAAAAACTCATCCTGCTTTTTCTTAGCCTTTCCATAATCCTCGACTTTTTAACCAGGAAACATTTTTTTGGGGTTGAAGGTGCTTAGTTCCTTTAAAATGTTCTTTCTGCTCAGTGCCTTTAGGTCAGAAGAAACCACCTCCAAAACAGAGAACCTGCTTTCTGTCTGGATTTATTGCCCTCTGTGTACCTTTAAATCTGTAGTCAAAGAGCTTCAGAGCCAGTTCCCCAAAAGTCATGAGGGTGCCTTCCAAAAGCCACATGCAGCTCCCATCCCACCACTCCGTGCATAGCACCTACCTCTTGGGAGTTTTCTTACACTTAAAGGACACCTCAGCCACTGCAACCTGCATGTGAATGCTTCAGGTCTGAAAGCCTTCATCTTCCAATTGCTCAGCTGTACTAACGAGGGCCCAAAGAGGCTCTCTGCCTGGTTTCATCACCAGTCATCTTTACTTCCACAGCTGTTCTCTTCTCATGTAACAGGAGCATCAGCATGTCCCTGAGTGTGTTTTCAGGATGGAAGGAAACATACATCCCTCTCTCCCCTTTCCTTCCCCATCTGCTGCGGGAAGGCAATCATGGCAGGAAGGCAATCATGGGTCTGTGAGTCAGGCAGTGGCAGTGTTGTTGTGACTCAGAGGGACACAGTGTGTAATGGTAGCAGGGATGCCAAACTGTTACTTGGTGTGCATTCCCACTTCAACAGCATGGCTTGTAGCATGTCTTGCAAAAAAGTCACAACTCCACACATTAAGGCACATCTGTCTGCCATACTTCACATACAGAAGCCAGAGGAAGAAGACTAAAATCTAAACTTAAAAACAACAACGTGGGATATTATTTGTTTAAGTTATATAACTAAGCACCTGTTATGAAAGGCACAACACCCATTTGACCAGCATACCTTGTATTGCTTTTAAAGGCTGCTGCAGCATAGTGTCACATCACCTTAGCAAATTTGCGTGAATATGAGGGTCTAGATGCTTGTCCTGGCAGGGTGCCACCTCCACAAATAGTTGCTGCCAACTGGAATGAAGCAGTGTTGCCTCAGCCAGTATGGTCATAGAATCATAGAATTGTAGAGTAGTTTGGGTGGAAATATCCTTTAAAGGTCATCTAGTCCAACCCCCCCCTGAAAGAAGGCACGTCTCCAATTAGATCAGGTTGCTCAGAGTCTCATCTAACCCAACCTTGCATATTTCCAGAGATGGTGGCATCTACTACCTCTCTGGGCAACATTGACCGTTTTACTGGTGAGGCCTTGAGTCTAATGAGGACGGTGGCAGGTTTCCATCTCTTCCTCAGAAACATGGGGGAAAAAAAAAAGAGATGTAAGTTCACTGTGGGAGGGAGCACCATCATCCAGCAAATAAAAAGACAAGATGAATGTGTTGGAATTTTAGAGGGAAAATTTGCAGCCAGGGAAGAAGTAGGTGAGACTTTACAGTTACTACGTAAGTGCATCTATGGCCAGGTGCTTGACATGCACAAGCAATACAAAGTCATTGGTTTGCAAAAGGTTTTACTTATAGATAAAAACAAACAAAACCTGTAAATTCAAGCAATTAATAGAATATAGCTTTTTCTTAAAGTTTGTCGCAACTGATTTCAAGGGTTGCAAGGAGAAGGACTGGCATGCACCTAACCGAGAAGGGGAAGAGTGTGCTTGGTCGAAGACTTGCCATACTGGTCCAGAGGGCTTTAAACTAGTGTTGCTGGGGGGAGAGGGAGCACAGTTCAGCCCACGGCTGTCAGCATGGTGCCAGTGCCAGCACCAAGTGCCCAGAAGCTGAGGAAGGACCGCAGGTAAGTGCAAATGAACTTAAACTGTGGTACAAAAGAATTCCTGTCCGTCTAGCTGCAAATCGGCTTTGCTTGGGGCCCACATGAAATGTCTATATACCAATGCATACAACCATGGGAAATAAACAGGAAGAACTGGAGAAGCGTGCACACGAGCAGGGCTACGACCTTGTTGGCATTACAGAGATGTGGTGGGACGACTCTTACTACTGGAGCATCAACATGGAGTGGTACAGGCTTTTTAGAAACGACAGGAAGGGAAGATGAGGAGGGAGGTGTCGCTCTCTACCATAGCAACCGGCTGGAGTGTGTGGATGGGGAAGGAGCTTATGGGTCAAGATTAGAGGATGGAGATGGACAGGGGACATTACGGTGGGGGTCTATTACAGGCCGCCTGGCCAGGAGGACAGAGCAGTCACAAGCCCTGGCCCTCATGGGCGAATTCAACCACCCTGACATCTACTGGAGAGATAACACAGCAGGGCACAGGTAGACCAGGAGGTTCCTGGAATGCGTGGATGACGACTTCCTCCTGCAGGCGCTAGAGGAGCTGACAAGGAGGAGTGTCATGCTCGACCTTGTGCTCACCAACAGGGATGGACTGGTGGGGGATGTGAAACTGATGCAGCAACCATGACGCGGTGGAGTTCAAGATTCATTGGGCAGCGAGGAAACTACATGGCAAGCTCTCATCCCTAGACTTCAAGAAGGCGGACTTCGGCCTCTTCAGGGACCTCATGGGAAAAGTGTGATGGGAGGGAAGAGGGGCCCAGAAAAGTTGGCCCACATTCAGGAAGCACCTCCTCTCAGCTCAGCAGAAGTGCATCCTCATGAAGGCGGCAAAAACGACAGGAGGCCTGGACCAACTGAAAGTGAAGAAGAAAGCCTATAGAGGGTAGAAGCGGAGACAGGTAGCATGGGAGGACTACCAAGAGGCTGTGCGAGTGGCCAGGGATCACGTGAGGAAGACTAAAACCATGACAGGATTGTATCTGGCCAGGGATATAAAAAGCAACAAGAAAAGCTTCTACAGGTATGTAGGGGACAAAAGAAAATCCAAGGAGAATGTAGGCCCCCTCCGGAAGGAAACCAGTGTCATGGTTACCTGAGACATCGGTAACTTTTGCCACAGTCTTCACTGATAAAGGCTCTTGTCTCCCCGCCCAAGCTGCGGAAGGCACAGGCAGGGACTGCCTGGATGAAGAACCGCCCACTGTACTGGAAGAGCAGGTTCGGGATCATCTAAGGAACTTGAAGGTGCACAAGTTCCATGGAACCTGATGAGATCCATCCACGTGTCCTGAGGGAACTTGAGGATGAAGTTGCCAAGCCACTGGCCATCATATTTGAGAAATCGTGGCGGTCTGGTGAGGTCCGCGATGACTGGAAGAGAGGGAACATAGCTCCCATTTTTAAAAAGGGGAACAAGGAAGACCCGACTACAGGCCGGTCAGCCTAACCTGGCAAGGACGCGGAGCAGATTCTCCTGGAAACCATGCTACGGCACATGGACAGCAAGCAGGTGGTTGGTGACAGCCAACATGGCTTCACCAAGGGCAGATTGTGCCTGACCAATTTGGTGGCCTTCTATGACCGGGTGACAGCATCAGTGGACAAGGGACGGGCAACAGATATAATGTACACGCAGTTGTGCTAAGTTTTTGACACTGTCTCTCAAGACATCCTTCTCTCTAAACTAGAGAGACATTGGTTTCGTGGATGGATCACTTGGTGGATAAGGAATTGACTGGATGGCCTCACTCAGAGAGTGGTGGTCAACTGCTCCAAGTGGAGACCAGTCACCAGTGGCGTCCCTCAGAGGTCCATGTTGGGCCCGGCCCTGTTCAACATCTTTGTCGGCGACATGGACAGTGGGTTAGAGTCCACCCTCAGCAAGTTCACCGATGACACCAAGCTGTGTGGTGCCTTCGACACACTGGAAGGGAGGGATGCCATCCAGAGGGACCTGGACAGGCTGGAGAGGTGGGCCCGTGCCAACCTCATGAAGTTCAACCAGGCCAAGTGCAAGGTCCTGCACCTGGGTCATGGCAATCCCAGGCACAAATACAGGCTGGGTGGAGAATGGATTGAGAACAGCCCTGAGGAGAAGGACTTGTGAGTGATGGTGGATGAGAGGCTCAACATGAACCGGCACAATGTGCCCTTGCGGCCCAGAAGGCCAACCGCATTCTGGGCTGCATCAAGAGGAGCGTGGCCAGCAGGTCGAGGGAGGTGATTCTGCCCCTCTACTCTGCTCTGGTGAGACCCCGCCTGGAGTACTGTGTCCAGTTCTGGAGCCCCCAATATAAGAAGGACATGGACCAGTTGGAGAGGGTCCAGAGGAGGGCCACGAAGATGATCAGAGGGCTGGAGCACCTTTCCTGTGAGGACAGGCTGAGAGAGTTGGGGCTGTTCAGCCTAGAGAAGAGGAGGCTCCGGGGAGACCTGATAGCGGTCTTCCAGTACCTCAAGGGGGCCACAGGAAAGATGGTGAGAGACTGTTCAGTAGGGCCTGTTGTGATAGACAAGGGTTAATGTGTTTAAATTAGAAGGAGGTAGGTTTAGATTAGATATTAGAAAATAATAGAAGGAGCTAGATTCAGACTAGACATAAGGAAATTTTTTTTACGAGAGTTGTAGAGCAGTGGAACAGGTTTCCCAGAGAGGTGGTGGATGCCCCATCCCTGGAAATGTTCAAGGCCAGGCTGGATGAGGCTCTGAGCAACCTGATCTAGTGGGGGATGTCCCTGCTTCTTGCAGGGGGGTTGGACTAGATGACCTTTAAAGGTCTTTTCCAACTCTAGCCATTCTATGATTATACAATTTCGCAGTACTGGTGAATAAAAAGGTGGTCATGACCAAGCAATGTGCGCTTGCAGCTCAAAAAGCCAACTGCATCCTGGGCTGCATGAAAAGAAAGGCAGCCAGAAGGTCGAGGAAAGTGATTCTGCCCATTTACTCTGCTTCCTTGAGACCTCACCTTGGAGTACTGCATCCAGCTCTGGAGCCCCCAACATAAGAATGATGTGGACCTGTTGGAGGGGGTCCAGAGGAGGGCCACAAAGATGATAAGAGGGTGGAGCACCTCTCCTATGAGAACAGGCTGAAAGAGTTGGGGCTGTTCAGCCTGGAGAAGAAAAAGCTCCAGGGAGAACTTATAGCAGCCTTTCAATAATTTAAGGAGGCTTATGAGAAAGAAGGGGACAGATGATTTAGCACAGCATGTAACAGGAGGACAAGGGGTAATAATTTTAAATTAAGGAAGAGTAGATTTAGACTAGATATAAAGAAAAAAAAATTACAGTAAGAGTGGTAGAACATTTTAACAGGTTGCCCAGAGAGGTGGTAGATGCCCCATCAGTGGAAACATTCAAGGCCAGATTGGACGGGACTGTGATCAATCTGATCAATTTGAGATGTAGGAGGGTTGGACTAGATAACCTTTAAAGGTCCCTTCCAACCCAAACCATTCTATGATTCTGTGATCAGTAGCACAAAGTCCAGCTAAAAGCCAGTCATCAGAACAGTGCCCCAGGGTGGATACTCCAGCCAACGTTGCTCCACCTCTCCATTAATGCCTTGGATTGCACTGGATGAGGGACAGAGGGCATCATCAGCAAGCAGAAGACTATTCAGAATGGGGAGAAGTGGCTGATACACCGGAGAGCTGTGCTGCCATTCAGTGGGAGCCAAATGGTGTGCAACTCTGAGGCAGCTGCACTAGTTGACCTTGCTTTGAAAAGGGAATTTGAAAGTACCAAATGGTCTGCAGAGGTGCCTCCCAGCTGCATCCATGCAATGGCTCTGGTTTTCTGCAAGAACTTGCTGTATCTTTTAATAAGTTTTGAGAGATACTTGCTTTTTACTAATGCTTAACTACTTTGCAGACTTCTTGTATGTCTGTGCACTGGGGGTTTCACTGGCTGTCTAAAGTTCACAGCATTGTGCAAGTGGCACCTCAGCCTGAGCATGACAGCGCTTGTGTAGCAGAAAATTACATTGCCGTAGCTATTTTTTTCTGTTCACTGGTATGTATCAGCCTGTTGTGCTCATGTAAATATTGACAATGAATAACTTGTATTGTATTTATTTCATACAATATCACTTTCATGAACCTCCACACATTCTGCCTTATACACTTTCTTTCTCTCTACTGCAAAATTTTCTTCTTTGGAGTCCCAGCAGCTAAAAACTCTTAGGGTTGCCACAGTCTTAGAAGACTGGAGGATAACGTTATCATTGGCATAACAGACCATGGGTCCTTGCAGAAATTGACACAATGTGTATTGTGTCTATTGCAATGGACAGTATGTTTCCTTTGCAGAAACAACTTCTTCTTCTGGAGACTTCATTTGCCGTATAGGTTATAAAGCGTGGTCCAGGACATCCATATGGAATGGTCTGTTTGTTTCACAGATGTGTCTCTGACTTCCTGGATCCCTGCTATTTTATGTTGTTATGATTGTAGGGCTAATTTAGGCAATTAAGGCAATTAGGCAAAAGACAATCCCTTTCAGATGGATTGTCAGACCATGCATTCTTGAAATTATCTAGTATTGTTTAAAAAAAAATAAAGGAAGGAAAAGTGGGAGAGTGATTGATGAGTGGTTCATGTATCTCATCACAGTTGGGTAATCAGTGGACTTTAAAAAAAAAATAATTTAAATCATACTAGGTGTAAGCTCAGTCTCACTGCTTACTACAGGGGGGAGGGGGGGGCAGATGTTAGCGGGTGATTTTGGCTGACCCAAATGGTGAAAAAGGATAGTGTCATTTCTGCCTTATTTGTTATTACAGAATCTGTATGACAAAGGAGAAACTTTCTTATCGGCCACAGGCCGGTACTCTGTGGTATCCGGTGAGGTATGGGCTGTCTTCCCCTGACTGGATTATTCACTGTCTAACAAGGATCAAGTTCATATTGTATTTTCCTCTTTAGTGAGGCACTGATAGGATCTCTGTCTTTTGTCTATCTGATATTTCTGAAACTTCTCAAAAAATATCGATTTTGCCATCTTTTGCCTACTGTTTTTGAAATTGGTTGACTGCAGAATTTTTTTTCAGGTGCAGAAGGAGGAGGATATCAGCAGACAAGAAAAATGTGATCAAGTATGGTGGATTTTAAGCTGTTATAAGAAATGCAGCTGGGTTTAAAAAGACCAAAATGTTCATTACATTTGCTAATCTCTGAGGATCTGACAGTCTTTTAAAAGTCACTTTGAACAACAATTTCATTATAAAGAAATGGGGAAAGCATCTTTTATTCAATGAATGTAAGGGAGTTTTGTTGTTTTGTGCTGATTTGGGATTGGTTTGTTTGGTTTTTTTTTGTTAGCGGAGAAAAAAAAAAGAAAAGGAATAGATGATTGTGCACTTTATGTGATTTAGCCTTGGCAAATCACAAAGCTACTTACTTACTGAAAATCCAGCTGTCCCCATGTTCTCTGTCAACTGGCTAGATCAACACTTTCCCATAGTTTAAAGGCCACGTTTAATATCTTGGCAGTGAGATATTAGAACTGCATTTTGCAGAATGTCATGATAATTACCAAGTTTTCTTCCACTAACTAAATTTTATTTTTTTTTTACTGAATTTGCATTCTTTAGAAATAAATATGCTTATGTTCTGGTTTTGTTTAGTGAAGGGGGGCTGTGCTGGTAGCTTCTTGTAAGAAGCTGCCAGAAGTTGCTCCCCTTTGTTCAGTGGACTCAGCTGGGCATAGGGCGGACCCGCTGCTGGCCAGGGATGGGACAACTGGTACCAGAATGTTCCGATAACTCCTCTGCGAAAATGTATGTAAGAAGGGGAAAACAGAAAAGAAAAGAAGAAGACACGATGTGAAAGACCAGAGATGGGGCAGAAAGGGGGAGGCGTGGGCCTTGGAGACGTCACCCTCTGGTCTGGCCCGGCTGCAAGAAGTGGAGAGAAGAGATGTGAACGAGATGTGAGGAGATCCTGAGAGGCGGCTGCCTGCCTGTTGTGAAGAATTTTTCTTGTGAGAGGAATGGCTGCAAACACCAAGGTCAGTGAAGAAGGAGGGGGAGGTGTAATGCACCTCTTGACAGAGATTCCTCTGCAGCCTGTGGTGCTGGCCATGGTGGAGCAGGTTGTCCCCCTGCAGCCCATGGAGGTCCATGGAGGAGCAGATATTCACCTGCAGCCTATGGAGGACCCCACGTTGGGGCAGGTGGATGCCTGAAGGAGGCTGTGGCTCGTGGAGGACACACTGGGCAGCTGTTCTGGAGGGACTGTACCCCGTGGAAGAAATGACCCACACTGGAGCAGTTTCACGAAGGACTGTGACCCATCGGTTGGAACCCGTGATGGAGCAGGGGAGGAATGTGATAAGTTCTTCCCCCATCAACGAAGCAGTGGCATAAAACAGCATGTGATGAACTGACCATAACCGCCATTCCTTATTCCCTGCTGTGCCTCTTGGGAGGGGGGAATGTGGAAGAAATAATGTTAAGCATAGGAAGAGGGGGGGAAGTGGTGGTGAAGGTTATCTTGTTCTCTGTCTCATTATCCTGCTGGTTTTAGTAATAAATTAATAATTTTCCCCAAGTCGAGGTTTTTTTTGCCTGTAACAGTAATTTTAAGGATTTCTCCCTGTCCTTATCTCAAACCTTTAGCCTTTTTTTCCCTATATTATCTCTCCCTATTTTCTTGGAGGGTGAGGGGGAGTGATAGAAAGACTGCATAGTCTGGCCCCAATTGAGGATGAACTACGACAACTTATTAGGAAGCAGGAGATTTTTAGTGATACAAAAGTTATTAAAGCAGTAAATTAAATTTAAGCAGTTAAACCAAAAATTTATCACAATAAGAATATGTAACTTGATACTACAAAATTTAATTTATCTGGAAGGTGTTTGGTTTTGCAAATCCAAGGCATTCTTTTTCTATAAGTAAAATTGTGTTGCACACAATTGATGCAACATACACATGTTGATATACTGATGTTTAATACTAGTATGTAAGATATGTCGTAGATATACTTGTAGGAAATATGTTTATTAGGTTTTTGCAGGGCACATGTTCTTAACTAAATATTTTCATCTGTGTAGTAATACTTGCTCTCCTTTCTCTTTCTTGCTGGGTGGCACAGCCTTTGCATACTTCAAATCTGACGGATACAACTCTAAGGCACAACAGAATGCATCTGTGTCCATTTGCGTGTTGGCAAAACAAGACTGAGCAATAGATTAGGCAGCATTCTTTGAGCTACTGGTAAATCATGTAGGAGATCTTTTCTCATGGGTGTAAGACCAACAGCCTGCAGGAGGTTTTCTCCTTGCTGTCCCAAAAGGAATACTATTAATCTGAATTATCGAAATGCACTCATTTAAACAGGGTAAAGTGTGCTTCATGTAAAAAAAAAAAAAACAAAAAACCAAAAAAACCCCCAAATCTTACATGAATTTTATTCCTGTTCACAAGGCTATCAAGAGGACAGGTATGGTCCTTATGAGGCGGTCTGGTGCGCTACTGTGAGTCTCCCACCATGGTTAGTATGCACTGGCAGACAATGGCCTGCTCTTCTGAATGCTCACACACAAAGTAAATCAGTAAAACTCCAATGGCTGAGAAACTAGAGTGGACCTGTATAGGTCTGGCTTTCATTCCTTGCTCTGCTGGTCTGTATGACCTTCGATGGATTTTGGTTTCTTTTATACAGAGATGAAAGTGACGTCTGGGCTCTTTGTCCTCTTTATTTAGGCTGGATCTTCAGGGCAGGGACTGACTCCCAGTGTGTTCTGCACAACAGAGAGTGGCAGGACCTCGCCATCCACAAATTCAAGACTGGTGTGCTTTTGCACTTTTGAGGAGGCAGTGGCTCCTTCTGATCAAAGGATGTGGCTGATCACCTGCTTGCTATGGAGTGGTCTGCAGTCACAGCAGATAGTGCCAGAACCCCATGAGTGGGAAGGTCTCATTCTTGACAGCAGCCATGCACAAGAAAAGTGCTAAAGGTAGCCTTAGCTGAGAAGTGAATTAAAATAGTTTTCTTGTTACCAGATTAGTCATAGGTATGTCTTAGAGGGGGAGACTGGAGGTACTTTGTTGTACTTATTTTCAGAAGTGGAAAAGCATGTTCAGGAAAAGGAATAGAAGCCAAGCCAGATCCCTAATGACCTATTCTTCTTCCTGCTAAGTGGTTACATGCGTTTTATTGCTGAGCATCCAGCTAAAACTTTCAGGGAAAATTTCGTGGGATGTGCTGAAACTGCTGACTCAGTGCAGCTTTTGCAGCCTATTCTGCAAAAACATCTGATACAGCCCTGATTTACGCTTGTTTGAAGAGAGAAAGAGAAAAAAAAAAGAAGGTGCATGTATTGCTGCAGTGGGAAGCTGTTAGAAGAAGGGACCTTCTCCTATACCACCACTCATCAGGGTGACTCTGGTGTAGCTTGAGAGGCATCACTTTTGTGACTGTTACACTTCAGAAGCTTCATACTTTATCTCAGCACGTAAATGTTTGGCATCTGTCAATGAACTGACAAAGAGAAAGTGCTATGTCTTTCTTACACACAATAATTTATATCATTAAGGAATGATGTGTGCTCTGTTTTCAACTAGTGGACTGATTTTAAACTGATTTAGATTTGGTGGATTGATTTAGCTGAATGGAGAAAGATCTTACAATGAGATAGAAATATCCACTCAGGAATTAAACGCTGGATATAAATCATGGAAGCTTTCTCCTACTAAAGAATTTTGACCTAAGAGATCCACTTAATAGAAGTACTGATCCTTTTGCCATGCTACCCTGCCACAATCCAGGAAGATGAAATCCGAGGTGACTCTGCCCCTCTGTTCTTTGTACTGGTGAAGGCTAGCTCTGCGATGGGCGTAGGCATGCACAATCGTCAGTTGAATTGTCTTGATTTCTAGCTTCTTGGGCACTGATATAGCTGTCCATGACAAATGCCAAGATATATTCCCATCTGGAATGCTCTTTTTCCGGCAGTCTAACACAAGTTTGAAGTGCTTCACATGATAGTTGAGCTGAACAGAACGTGGATAAATCTTCCTTAGTTGCTTCAACTCTGCAGAACCAGGAATTAGTAAGAAACATGGTTAACATGATTAAGGTTTGTTTTCCCAATAAGACGGCATTTTCAGTTCAAAAGGCAAATGCGAGTAGAATAAACTTGGTGAGAACAGTAGTCCCATATTCAGCCTGTGACATGTGTCATGACAGAAAGCCTGATGCATCCATCTAGACACTGTACTCCCAAGGAGTGTGGCCAAGGCTGCTCTGTGGTTTGGGAACACAAGTTCACCTGAAGCTCAGGGCAGTGTTTATTACCCAGCAAACGCCTTGCAGAGAGCTTTTGAAGCCTTCCTGTGTGGAACAAAAGCACTCCATGCTATTCTAATATTTTAGATCTATGCAAGAGATCCGTAAGCTTCTGAGAAGCTCCAGTGTGAAGCAGGAGCAAGGCTTTACTAAAGCAGCTCCGTTAAAAGACTACGCTACACTTCCATTGCAATATACTAGCTATGTTTAAAGGGAAGAAAAAAAGAATCTGAGTGTTTTGTGACAATAGCAGAGTGCTGTGGATGGACTTGCAGGATTATGACGTTGTGAGAAAATATTTTAACTGCTGGAACCCATCAAGTTCATAACCAGACGATGTTCTTTTGTTTTTGCAGGTGTTTGCTATATTCCTCTTTGTCTCTTGGCTGCTATGTTCTCATTTCACGTACATTTGCTCTCTTGGAACGCTTGCATGTACTTTGGAACACAGCTATTATTTTGAATCAGTTACTCTCATCCATAATAAACAGACTGTAAAAGCAAAGGTGTTTTTTTCTTTTTTTTTATTTGTTCATGTATGTGACGAGGTCTCTTACCTGGAAATTGACCTCATCACCCATTGTTCTTCTCGGCTTTCAGTTCAGCAGCCATAATTTCTGTCAATTACAAGGGAATAGAACATATGACTGTGGCTTAATCAGGGAATGAAGAAACACTGCACTTTCTTCCCAAATTCAAGAATGTGACCTCAGTGTTCAAAAGGCTTTTGTGTATATCTTGCTGCAGGTGCAGCATGGTAGTAATAGTGCTTAGGTTCTCAGGACACAGAGAGGGCATTGGCAAGGCCTTCCTACCCTCGGGGTCCAGTGGTGGGTATCCAACATTATAACAGGACAAGAGGTGCAGCCAAGTGAGGTCTGTGTAATTGCTTTTGGAGTGCACCCTCAGCAGTAGAATGGCTAGGATGCCATTGGCTCTGCAGATGTCTTGAGCCTTTCTGTAACCAGGCTTAATCTTTTTCACACACATGACTGAAGATCCTTAAGAATAATAGGACTGGAGTATACTTCAGTTTGGAAGAGATCCAAACTATGTCCAGTCAGGTCTTCAAAAAATAAAGGAATGAGGCTGCACATCATCTTTGGGTCCTGGCTTGACAGCTGGACTGCCCAGGCAGGGAAAAGCTTCTAATAGGTCTGAAGCACTCTTGTTCAGCTTTTGCTTCTTGTCCCTCAACCTATGAAGATAAGAAGAGCCTGGCCCCATCTCTTTGAAATCTTCCTTATAGGTACTGGGGTGCTGCTAGGCTGTTGTTTATGGACTGCTCCCTGCAAATTGGTGTTAGCCGAAAACTTGACAAAACTCTGTTCTGTCACTTTGTCCAGCTCAGTAATAAAGATTTTTTTATCTGCCTCCTCTCAAATAAAGTGTTACCTTAATTATACTAAATCAGACTAGCCTAGTTAGCCTGAGAAGTTCTCTTTCTACCTGAGTTCTGCCCCAGAATTGCACAAGGAGTGAACAGATATTTTATCTTCTTTGGTTTTGAATTTCAAACTTAATTTCATTGAATGTCCTTTTGATCTTCTGCCCTGAGAGAAGAAGGACAGCATATTGCTGACTTATTTTCAGTCTCGTGTTAGTAAGGGAACAGAAACTTGTCAGTGTTTGAATCTTTCTTCTTACTCTATCAGTGTCCTCTGGGAGATGGCTGACACTTAACACCTGATTATCCAGCCAAGGACAAGTGATAGATGCCCTTTTTCTCTATTACCATTTATTTCCTATGCATTCTATTAGATGTCTAACTTTATAAATCACTTTTTCATCTGAAAGAGAAATTTTTTCATACAACTGATCTTACCGGTTGCATTTCTTAGCAAAGTTAGTGACTTTTAAACTCCAGGGAGTATGCAATAATATTTAGGTGAATATATATGTACACACATGCAAGCGCGCGCTCACACACACACACGATAATTTATTTTTTTTCTTCCTGCAGCATGGAGGCCTACAGGCCATGAAGAATGCCAAGGACAACATGTCTGGTATTTATGACCCATCAAGACAAAAGTTAATTGATATGATCAGATACTTGTTTTATGATAGCAGTCTGTCAGGGAGGTTGATCCTGGCAGTTGCTGCGGAGTGGCAAAGAATGTCTCCACGAAATGAATTGCAGTAAGGCAGACTCTCAGGTGCCATAAATCAGCACAGCTCCAATGAAGTTAAAGAGCTTCTTTGCTGAGCTGATGAAGTTCTGGCCTGTTATTTCTTTCTTTCTTTCTTTCTTTGACACCACTGACATGAAAGCCCTGTTCCTGGGACATACAGACATACATACTAACACAGTTGAAAGAAGTACAAAAAATTAGGTCTAAGTTGTCTGTAGGAAGGGAAATACAAGTGTGACCCTACAGCAGCAATGCAATGATCTACAAACCGAGATTAAAAATATATTGTAGATAATGGAGAGCAGGGAGGAAGGAGTGACAAAGAGGAAGGAAGAGAGGAGAAGAGAAAGGGAGGGAGGAAGGTAGATATGGATTTGCTTACACAAATGCCTTTGTGTTTGATTCAGCATTGACCAACTTGTGTCTCTTAAATGAGTAGTTCAAGTGCACTTATATGATAAGGCTACCTCATGTGATCGACAGCTGATGCTACTGTCCTTGCTGGTGATCTGGTAAGGAAGCATAGCTTTTTATGCTGATTAGATTTATCGCTGGTTCAGTGTAGAGCGTAGATGTCAAGATTAACAAGGACAGAAAAATAGCATCATGCGGATATTTCAAAATCTCGGGGAAAAAAAGAGCAAATTTTTACAAGTGACATTGAAATGGACGAGTACGGGACACTGTCCTTCTCTCTAAACTGGAGAGACATGGTTTTGATGGATGGATCACTAAATGGACAAGGAATTGTTTGGATGGCCGCACTCAGAGAGTTCCGGTCAAAGGCTCTATGTTCAAGTGCAGACCAGTGTTTCTCAGGTGTTGGCTTTGGGACAATTGCTATTCAAAATCTTTGTAGGCAACATCAGCCGTGGGATTGCGTACACTCTCAGCAAGTTTGTCAACAACACCAAGCTGCATGGTGTAGTCAAAACAGTGGAGGAAAAGGATACCTTCTAAGTGGACTTTAAGAGGCTGGAGAGGTAGGCCCATGCAAACCATGAATTTCAACCAGGCCAAGTGCATGGTCCTGCACGTGAGTCACGACAATCCCAAGCATAAAACAGAGCCTGGGTGGAGAATGGATTGAAAGCAGCCCTGAGGAGAAGGACTTGGGAGTGCTGGTGGACGAGAAGTTCAACATGAGCCAGCAATGCGCCCTTGCGGCCTAGAAGCAGCATGCTGTGCTGCATCAACAGGAGTGTGGCCAGCAGGTTGAGGAAGGTGATTCTGCCCCTCTACTCTGCCTTGGTGAGACCCCACCTGGAATACTACATCCATCTCTAGAGCCCGAACATAAAAAGGACATGGACCTGTTGGAGTGAGTTCAGAGGAAGGCCACGATCATGATCAGAGGGCTGGAGCACTTCTCGTGTGAGGACAGGCTGAGGGAGTTTGAGCTGTTCAGCCTGGAGAGGAGAAGGCTCCGGGAAGACCTTATAGCAGCCCAACTAGTACCAAAAGGGGGCTTATAAGAAAGACAGGGACAATCCCTTTTGTAGAGCTTGTTGTTATCGGATGAGAGGTAATTTTTTAAAATAGAGGGAGATAGATTAACACTGGATATAAAGAAAAAGTTTTCTTTACAGGGAGGGTGGTGCAACAGTTTGCCCAGAGAGGTGTTTGCCCCATCCCTCGAAACATTCAAGGCCAGGCTGGATGGGAATATGCAAAACTGGATCTAGTGGGGGATATCCCTGCTTCTTGCAGGGGGGTTGGACTACCTGACCTTTGAAGTTGGACTACCTTCCAACTCTAACCATTCTATGATTCTAGCCGAGCTGTGTGGAGCAGGAGGTCATGAGAAAAGGATGGTCAGAGAAGTGAGCCTCTTGCAGAGAAGGCAAATCCGGCTTTGTCCGTTGGCAGGCCTATTGCTGGAGCTGTGTGACAAAGCTGTAGAATGAAAACATGGCTCCTGAGTTTTGATCTCTCATGCTCCACTGGGGTGATCACACAGAGTTCAGGGGGAGTATTCTCTGTATCACTGTCTCCAGCTGCCAGTAACAACTGCCTGTAATTTGCCTTGATAAATAAAGTAGGTATTAGCATTTAATTCGAAATAATCAATTTAAGATTTCAAAGCAGTTCACCTGTTCTGCAACACTTTAAATATCTCCCAAATACAATCTTTTGTATGTGCTTAAAATCTGTTTCTGCCACTACTCAAATGTATTTATAGGCTACTGGTGGGCTGCCTATGAAAATTCTCATCCCACAGATCTCCCTTCAGGTTGGTGAATGCTTCTATGTTTCATGAAGTTTAATGCTACAAAGAGAGAGAGGTAGCTGCTCATGATAGGATTGTAAATGCCTGCTAACTCCCTTAATCCGTGACCTCAGTAATACATTCACTGTACACTGTAGATGAACAGTTCTGTATTGCTCATGCAGAATCAAAAGTCTGTTGCACTTTCCTCAATCCTTGCAGCACATACACCTATGTCTCCTTTGAATAGCTCCTATTTTCTCCAGTATTCTACTGCTGTCCAAAAAAAAAAAATAAAGGAAAGGCTCGGTTCCCCCTATTTTCCTGCCTCCAGTGTGCAAGCATGTGCAAGATGAATCACTGCATAATTATATTCCTATTGCTTGTACCCTTCCGTTGGTTTCTCCCTTTCCGCTTATTTCATGCTCATTTGCCAATCAAGCTTAACATTTGGGTCCTGGTTCTTTTCTGAGGTTACTTAGCCCAAGAGAAGACTTTCAGGAGACACCTGAGAGCCTTAAGCCCCCATCATAATCCCAGCGGGCAGGTTCTGCACAGATTTGCATGCATACAATGTAATTTGTCTTGAAAACTCAGTCCTGCTTTTGTGTCCTGGCCACACTATGGCTTTGATTCGATGTCTGAGGGGAAAGAAGAGTTTGCTTTTACATCTGTGCACAGAAAGGCATGGGCTGGGGTCCGCTGGTGGCTTTCAAGGGCGATGGTGGGTGGCAAGGCTGCAGCTATAGCACGGTTTCCTATAATAGGGAGAGAACCAAGCCAAGGCAGGCCAGCACTTGGTAAATGGGGTGAGGATTTGACAGAGGGACAGAGGGATTTGGGGCTTCAGGCTTAGGCTGCGTTGTCTGTAGACAGGCTGCTGTGGTTGCTGAGGTGGAAGCTGGCTCTTCTCTGGCACCCTGCAAGAGGACCACCACACAGGAAGCAGGGTTTCAAGGCTTGACACAAGACTAATAGGAGGGCCACGAAGATGATCAGAGGGCTGGAGAACCTCTCCTATGAGGACAGGCTGAGAGAGTTGGGGCTGTTCAGCCTGGAGAAGAGGAGGCTCCGGGTAGACCTTATAGTGGCCTTCCAGTACCTCAAGGGGGCCTACAGGAAGGATGGGGACAGGCTGTTCAGTAGGGCCTTTTGTGATAGGACAAGGGTTAATGTGTTTAAGTTAGAAGGAGGTAGGTTTAGAATTAGATATTAGAAAAAATTTTTTTTACAATGAGAGTTGTAGAGCACTGGACCAGGTTGCCCAGAGAGGTGGTGGATGCCCCATCCCTGGAAATGTTCAAGGCCAGGCTGGATGGGGCTCTGAGCAACCTGATCTAGTGAAGGATATCCCTGCTCCTTGCAGGGGGGGTTGAACTAGATGAACTTTGAAAGTCCCATAACCATTTTATGATTCTATGATTCTGTGAGAGAGTGAGCAGTATCTGTTTTTGGAAATCTGGCACTGGGGCTGGCTTGATGTAAGGAAGAACTGAGATGTAACACTGGTCTACTTTGTGGAGGTGCACTCAGCCAGCACCGTATTTGCTTTGTAGTTCCTAAAGAAAAATGAGACAAGAACAATGGGTGTTTTTTTTAGTGGTGCCAAGATACTGTAATGAAAAGCTAGCCTAGAAATATTTCAAATACATGCAGCCATTTCAAATACCAGCTCAAAATATTGGACAGCTAAATACAAGCACTTCTATTTACAGGGACAACGGCTAGGGAATAGGATATATAATGTTTTGGTTCTGATCTGTTGTATGTGCCCAGATTCCATTTACACACTCTTTCTTTGGTCTCACTGGTTTGATCTACCTGTAGCAGTAATAAAGGCATTCTTGTAGTATTAGCAGACATCCTGGTGAACAGTCAGGTGCTCCTGGAGTACTAATTCCTTTTGCTACAGAGTTGAATCCCCATCCTTGCAGAGTTGTGTAGAGCCATCAACCCCATCCAGCACCACTGCTTTCAGGAGGGGCAAGCTTTCCTGGTGGGACCAGCGGCCTTTTTCTCTCCCTGTTCTGTGTGCACGTCACTTCTGGCTGGCACTGCTTTATGCACCTGTTTTCAGTCATCCCTGCTCTTTGCTGACTCTAGGTTTTCTGGATTCAGAGCACTGGACTCCTCAGGCTGCAGTTTGTTTTGCTGTTTTTCCCTGGCCATATTTTGTCAGATTCAGCTGTGTCTGGGCTGCTCAGGTTCCCTGCTTAGGTTTCTGTGATGACTTCTTTTCTTTTATTTTCCTGCTGCAGCGCTCCTTGTGCTTCAAGACACTTTTGCAGGTTTAATCAGTGCTTGAGCTCCCATTTTATTATCCCTAATATCCTCTAGCCCCGGGGCGACCAGCGCCTCAGCCAACCACTGGTGGAGGCAGGGATGCTGCTTTGCCTTTGCTTTGTGGCCATTTCTAGCAGAAGAAAGGAGTGCATGGGAAGAAAGGAATGGTTATCTCTCCTTGAGCTGCAGTGCCCTCCGTAGTGCCTCAAAGAGCTGGCAGGCCGTGAGGACCAGGAGCGTGTTTCATCCTCCTCTGCAGTTCATGCTCCCTCTAGGATGTGCTGGGAACAGTTCGCCGTCCCCGCCTTTCCCCTCGGCCCACAGTATGATTTTTCCCAAATAAATTCATTAGAGTTGTTAATGCTTAATTTTTATTCTGAGAGTACTTTCCTGCTCCTTGTTGGAAAGATGATTAATACTGCATTGCCCATCCAGTCACACTACCCCCAGTAGAGTTATAAATAAATACCACACAGCAGTTGCATACAGCAAGCCCTATTTTATTATTTTCCATTCATAATACAAAACATGAGAAGCAACTGCCTTTTAGAGAAGAGGCTGAGTAACACTATAGTTTATAAGGCACCGTGGTCTTTCATCCTGCAGCAACTCGGGGGCAAAGAAAACCGACAATTATTTTTGTTTCAGTTTTACTCTTCTTGAGATACAGTGGTTATTTGTTCATCTAGTTGGCTGGGACACGGGTTAAGCTTCAAATATGCTTCACCTTCTCACAGGTAGGAAGGCTTTTCCTATTCAAATGAGGTCAATACCCTGCACTAAGCCTTGCTTTGTTCAGTAGAAAATTGGTTTCTTAGCCAAAATGCAAACAAGTGTTATGGTTGCCATGGTATCGTCATTTCTTATGAAACCGAAATCCCTTCCAATGTTGGGTAAGCATTTTTGGTTCACAAAAAAAGATAAAATATTTTAAAAAGAGTCCAAATTTTTATATTAAAAATATCAAGGGAGAAGTGAAGCCCTTGATAGAAAGGGTATCCACTGACATTTTACTAATTTATTTAAGATTTGGAGTTTTCATTTTAAAATAAAATCAAATAATGAGACCTATTAAACCACAAGCTTTAGAGATTTCAACAAAAAAGTAATTTTCAGCTGGTTTTATTAACGACCCTGCCTGAGCTCTTCAGCTGTGCGCCATTCTGGAGGGCGGGTGGATGGGAGGAGGGGTGCAGGAGAGGGAAGAGGCTGGTCTCTCTCTCACATGGAATGCGGCTGGTGAAGAGGCTTGTGGTGGGCATATCTCGGTGCACAGGAAGAGTGCACAAGGCTTGGGGTGTGCTGCCAGGTTTCTGTGGGCACTGAGAACACAAATTCCTATTTGCCAGAAAGCTGCCTTATGAAGACATAGGCAGCTGCACGGTGTATATGGGCCTCCTACGTACCAGCTCTTTGGTTGGACTGTAGAACCTTGCAGGGCAAATGCATTTTTTCTTATCTTACTGTCAGTGTGTGGCTGAGAGACTAGGGAAAGACTTTCACTGCTATTATACTAACAATTCCAATTAGTCGATTTTTGTTTTCATACAGCTGCTAGCTTTCTGAAACGTATTAGGGAAAAAATATCTGCCATGACAGCATTATTCACTGAAGCCTAGTTTTCATCAATTCTGTTAAACAATACACTTGCAGAAACAATATGATTTGTTGAGAAAAAAGTTCAAGGCAATTAAAAAGATGTATCATAGGATTGTTTCTTTATTTGATATACAGAAACCTTCAAAAATTATATCTCCCTGACCTCTTGCACACTAATTGTTTTATGGGTTTGGGTTTTTTTTTTTTTGTGTGTGTGTGTGGTGGTTTCACCAGGTCACTAAGGCACTTGCTTACAGTAGTTAACAGAAAGGACAAGTAAAGACATACTTCCTTAGAAAATAGCCTATGTCCTAAGTCCTTGTAGGGCTGTAGTTTTTATGATTTTGCTGTACGAAGTCAAACGCAGAACAGATAGAAATAGTGTTGAAGAAAGAAATTAGAACCAAGGTAAGGATATACAAAAGGAAGAAAAGAAAAAGTATTAACGTGATGTTGTGAAAGCCTTTGGATCCAGGTAGTATATTTAATTGCTAAATCATGGCCATGTCCCTGCAGATTTTTACGAATTTGTTAAAAATCATGAGCTTGGGCTGGAGGGTAAGGGGATTTCTCTTCTAAGCGCTCATATTTTTTTTTTTTTCACCTCTATTTGGCTTAGTAAAACATCAGAGGTTTCCCCTACAATGCACAGAATCTACGAATTGTACTTCTAAGGACACTGACCGCCCCTCGGAAATGCAAAACTATTGCAGGAGTTAGTAGCTGACGCGCATTACTCTTCTGCCGTGCACAGCAGGTAACCTCCTCAGGTTCCTGATCTCGGCTAGGGTTTATCTGGTACTGTTAGAAAGACAGCCACATCAATACCTCAGGCTAGATCTCTGCTCAGCAAGGGAAAAGTTTATCTTCCACCAGTATATCCAAAGAAACTGATGCAGCAAACCCTCCTGTTTTCAAAATTTCAGTTGGCTGTTTTCTTGACCTGCTGGCCCTTTTTCTGTGAGATTTCTGCAACTTCCTGTTTGGTAAATGGCATCTATCAGAAGAGGCATGATCCTGCATGGGGATTTTCTGCCTTTTCAGCAGGGAGACAGCGGACCCTGATTAGCTGGACCCAGCTCTTCTCTCATCATTGCTCAGAACTCTCACTGTCTGTGTGGTTTCATCCCAGACGCTCAAACTCCTCATATCTGGGATAAAACTGGTCAGGTTTACAGTAAAGATTTTGTCATCCTGACTTTCCTTTCCTTCCCCACTTGGCAAGTTGTGAAACTGAACAAAAGAAATATGATAATCCAGGATAAGCACTAAATAGTGTTTATTTCTGAACGTGACGAAGCCAGCAATAGTAAGGTGACCACTTGGAGGCCACTCTCAGAGGACACCCAGCTGAGCTTGAAGTCCACTTAAACTCTCTGTTCAGGGTACCAAAGTTAATTCCCCACAATGTGCCCTGTGCCCACCCTTTTCACCCATGACAGTTCCATGGCTTGCTTTCACATCGAGGGGCTCCTTTCCCTGGAAGGCAGAGCAGTAAGCTCCCTTCAGAAATAAGCAAAGGAAGTGTGCAATTGGAGTAACTTCTGAAGTGGGAAAACCAACATCACAAACTAAGAACTAACTCACTTGGTTAATGTTTTCTGCTGATTAAACATGCAAAAATCTCCTGAAAACATTAACAACTGCAGGGCCAGGTTTTTTTTTTTTTGATCATATATAAAATTAGAAAAAGAGTAAGGCCAGCAAAGGAAAATTTTGAATAGGTCTGCTCTATTTTTTTCAGAAGCACAGAGGAAGTCCTAGATCTGAGCTGTGGGGTCAAAACCACACAGGTGATCCACATGATATTTTTTTTGTTTGTTTGCTTTGTGAGCCTTTTTTTGTAAGGCTGAGGATGTTAACTTACATTATTGTCCAGGGTAAAAAAAACAGTACGTGTCACTTGTAGCAAAGTGCATCATCTAGGCGTTCCCAACAGTTGCTGCTCGAGCTTTCATGTATTTCCTTCTTTGAAGGCAGGGACAAGGATGCGTGTCCTGGCCTTTCTTAGGGTGCTCATTTAATTCAAATAGGAGAAGAATCAGGAGCAAGGCTGATAATCTATTAATCTGCTAATAATCTGATGTTATTTAGTAGAGTAGACACAGGTTAGCTTTTTCAGGAAACTAAATGTTTTACTTGACTTCCCAGTCAGCATATGTTCTTAAATACTTCATCTTTTTTTATCACCTCTGTCTGGGCCAAATATTTGTTGCAGAAATCTCTCATGGTAGATACTAAGCCCTATTCAACCTATTACAATTCCAGTGCTGGCTCCTGCATTTCAGCTATAAAATAGTGCAATATTTATCCTCAGCTGTATGAAGTAAAATATTTCAATTTTTTTTTTAATCCCATAAAAAGCTGCTTATCGTAGGTGCAGTATTTAAGCATTAGAAATCACTGGTCATTTGGCTGCTTAATGCTTAAGATTATCTACTTCAAATTTCCAATTTATTTTTTAAATGAAGATTTGTATCAAATAACACATTAGAAAAAAAAGAGACCATCTTTCTCCTTTTTTTTTTTAAGGTGATTGCCTCCTTTTATATCGCATTTTAAGAATGTGAAAGAAAAACTGCTCAGTTTGGAGGTTCATCACTTTTTATCTAATTTCAGACCATGCAATTGCCAGTATGTGAAAAATATCGAATATATATGCAATAAAAATGCAAAGAATAAAGGGCCTTTCATTGCTTTTGAAATTAAAAACAATCTTATATGCTTTACGTTACTAGAAGTTGCAATTTGTAATTAGACGAAGTGGTTGGAGGAATATAACAAAAAAAATTATTGCATTTCATTGTAGGATGAATTAGTACCAGTATAGTAAAATTAGTATAGAAATAAAATAAATTCTGCAATTAAATACCTAAATAAACAAATACAATATTATTCCTATGTTAATCCAGCTGAGAAACTGGTAAGGCAAAGATTAAGTCTGAGCTATACTAACCATCTCTTATTTGCTGCCAGTTCTTCCTCGTACAAGAGAAATTTCCAAATATCTTAGGATGATAGAATGGTTAGGGTTGGAAGGGAACTTCAAAGGTCATCTAGTCCAACCCCCCTGCAAAAAGCAGGGACATCCCCCACTAGATCAGGTTGCTCAGAGCCTCATCCAGCCTGGCCTTGAATGTTTCCAGGGATGGGGCATCCACCACCTCTCTGGGCAACATGTTCCAGTGCTCTACAACTCTCATTGTAAAAAATTTTTTCCTAATACCCAATCTAAACCTACCTCCTTCTAATTTAAACCCATTACCCCTCATCCTATCACAACAGGCCCTACTGAACAGTCTCTCCCCATCTTTCCTGTAGGCCCCCTTGAGGTATTGGAAGACCGCTATCAGGTCTCCCCGGAGCCTCCTCTTCTCTAGGCTGAACAGCCCCAACTCTCTCAGCCTGTCCTCACAGGAAAGGTGCTCCAGCCCTCTGATCATCTTCGTGGCCCTCCTCTGGACCCTCTCCAACTGGTCCATGTCCTTCTTATGTTGGGGACTCCAGAACTGGACGCAGTACTCCAGGTGGGGTCTCACCAGGGCAGAGTAGAGGGGCAGAATCACCTCCCTCGACCTGCTGGCCACGCTCTTCTTGATGCAGCCCAGGATGCCATTGGCCTTCTGGGCCGCAAGGGCGCATTGCCCACTCATATTGAGCCTCTCGTCCACCAGCACTCCCAAGTCCTTCTCCTCAGGGCTGCTCTCAATCCATTCTCCGCCCAGCCTATTTGTGCCTGGGATTGCCACGACCCAGGTGAAGGACCTTGCACTTGGCCTGGTTGAACTTCATGAGGTTGGCACGGGCCCACCTCTCCAGCCCTTCCAGGTTCCTCTGCATGGCATCCTTACCCTCCAGCGTATAGACAGAACCATCAAGAGCCATCGTCATTACTGCAGGGTTTGTAGGGGTTTTTTTATGTATATTTTACTGGAAAATATCTAATAGAAAAGAATCAATTAGGACAGTGTAAACCCTTATTTCCTCACCCTTGTGGTGACCATCTCTTCTCTCCATTAAATACAAAACTTAATATGGTGTAATTGCGTTTTTCCATTGCTTTCTTTCTGTTATTCTCTTTAAAGAAAGGATAGTAAAAATATTTACCTGTACTTTTCTGTAGCTGGCGCTGGTCTGATTTCCAAGCTCATTTTTTAGACTCCTTATGATTTTCAAGGAGAAGCAAGTATGACCCTGGTTTTTACAATTGTTTGTTTGGGTTTCGATTGCATCGGGTTCCAAAAATCTAAATTAGTCCCTCTGCTTTGATCTTCTTTCAAGGGTTTTGGTTTGTTGTCTCTTTTTTCCAGAAAACCGCTGTATTACTCTCTCTTACCTGATTCCACCACTATAAGGCACTACTGTCTTTGATTTTTAGTACTATTAGCAGCAGTTGTAGTTGTAGTTGTTTTGCTTTTACTTGGCCAAGGAACAAGGTTGTTGTTTTGCATGGAGCAGTTTTTTGGTGGTTATTCTTTTTGAGGGGAAAGTGACATCTGCAGCTGTGTATAATTGAATGTGTTGCATCTCATTCTCTTGTTTCCCAGAAGCAGCTAAAAGAAATAAGGCGTTGGCATCCAAAGTTAAGATATACCTATCTAGAAAAAAATACTTATACTAAAAGGTAATTAATTTTCTATGAAACTGTTTCTTTAGCTTTGGGAGTTTGTGAGTATGTAAAATTACACGATTATACATAGATTAGCATAATAGCAATTGCAGCAATAGTGTTTTTTTAATAAATCATTTATTAGTGTTTTCATGTTTTTAGCAATCCCTAATGGTGCAGCATTAGAACTGATTCTCTAAGTGCTTAGAATCGATGTCTTAGAAAGAAAGTTGCTGTCATTATAGAAAAGGTACCTCTTGATCCATGTCACAGAACTGGGATGCTTTCTCACCTTCTACTTTTTCTGAATAAATAATGGCCGTTGACATAATGCAGCGCTGGACAGGTTAGGAATAGCAGCTATTACTGTGAGGGAGCTCACACCCGGCTCCTGGAGGCAATGTCTTTTATAGTCTAATCCTGCCTCTAGTTATGCCCCTTGGAGACTTCTACGATCTGGTTCCAGAGAGTTCTGAGATCTCTGCACAGGTGCAAAGCGGGTGAGGTGTGGTCAGAAGACACTTCTTCAGATGGCCGCTGTATGACCGTTGCACATAGATGGCAAGCTTCTCACAGGTGGGGTTATCTTTTTGCTCAGTTTCTGCTACAGGATCTAACCAGAATGATTTTTTTTTTAAAAAATGACCTAAGAGATCCTTCCTGAATTGGTTCTTGCTATCAGAGAAAATGGGATCTGCTACTCCATGGAAATCTGCAGACAGACAGGACCCTGCAGATGCACCGAAGATCCTGGGTCTGGACCTATCGTAAGCGTGACTCTTGTAATCTAGAGGCCTTCACTGCTTACTCTGCAGCAGACCTGGACCCTTACGGGCACTTGCCTTTTACAGACAGCAGGATCTTTGCAATTTCTTCCTCCTGTTACAGACCAGGATGTGCCCCCCTGCCCTGTTATCAAGGCAGTCAGAGATAGCATCTTCCAGGAGATATGTGACAAGACTTCTTTACCTCTAAAAAAGAGGACCTCCCTTCAAATTGTTTGGTCCCTGCTGAAACACTCCAGATGAAGCCTGCTGACCAGGGTGGGCTGTGCAGTGCTGCCTTGCTTGGAGGTCTGCAAGGGAGGACACCTGCAGGGAGCCCGCTGGCAGGTGCTAGGAGATCCCTTGGCTTCTGGAAGAGAAGCAGTTACACTGGCACAGCATACACCCAATACAATTAGGATTTGCTCAGAAGGTCACCACAGGGCAACGGGATCGCTGGCACAGCAACATCTGCTCCTGTTTCTGCAGCTGGCTCAGCCCAAGCGGGTCGTCTGTTTCTGTGCGGTACTCCATAGCAACGCACACCATCATGTAAGCCACAGGCTCTGAGCGCGTCCTGCAACCTCTGGAAAGGTGATTTGTGTGGAGATGAATGTCATCTTTTAGGACAAGCTTCAAACATAATGGCAGGGGATTAAGTAATGCGGTATGCACTTGTAAGTCACTGCCAGAGTTACCATTTTACTTTCATCCGTGTTCCAGCTCTACATGCTCTGGTGAGCCCAGCGGAAAGCCTTTGTCGTTTTTGCTACAAGCCACGGTCTCTAATTTTTTCCCGTAACAGAGTTATTGCATCTGTCAGTAGTAGTGATTCTGCATGTTGCTGATGGGCAGAACAGTTTAGGTTTTTCCCCTTTGTAAGCAGAAGTATTTCATTTTCTTTACAGAAAGGATTAAAGCATTAAGAGACCAGGCTTTAAAAGTATCAATCAAGACAACAGGACAGTTCCTCGCGGCACCTGAGCATCTGTATGGTGGAGTGAACGACTTCTCCTGCTTACTCTGTTGGCTTAAATTACCTTCCTATCCTGTGACACAAGAGCTACCATGTAGAATCTGTAAAAGCTATACTGAGATATTAATTGCAATTGGCTCCCACCAGAACCAAGAAGTGTCATATATGCAGAGATGTGAAGGTCCAGAGATAAGAAATTAGTAAAATGCAGTTGCTAAGAATGGCACCTTGGGAGTCTGAGTTTTAGCAGTGAGTAAAAGCTGCTGGAAGGCTGGTAATTTCCAAGAAAAGTAGAAATAAATGGATATGATTTTTAATTTCTTACATGATATCTCAAAAAAACTGACATGCCATTGCCCTTTTATTATGCAGCTCGGCGTGATCTTTCATGAAAGGCCTCCATAGTCCTTACAGAACTAAAAGTCAAGATCAAAGTCAGCCAAAAGTTCAGATGAGTTACATCAAGTAATAATGCTGAATTCTGAATCCTCTGAGAACATGAATTTTATATACTAGGAAGTTTAAAATCTAGGTTTAAAAATAATACATACATATTTTATACTGGTTTCATAACCAGAATGTGTTTCCACAGCAGCAATCAAAGCCTTTGGAGATATATCTGTATTTAATTTTGGGAATCATTTAAAGGAAAAGCCTCCAAATGTGCTATTTATATCTTCACAGACTATCTTTAGTTGACATTTGTCATGTTCTTGAACAGTGTCTCACAAAGCTCCTCTTTCTGAACCAGCAATATTCTATGCCTCATTCGTCAATTTTTGGAAAACACAGAAAGCTCCTAAAATAATTTTCATTCATTTCATATAGCAATAATACCAATGCTAGTAAAATTAAGTTGAGCCATCTTGTGTTATTTCAAAGACAATTTTGGAACGGCTTCTTCACATCAGATACAAAAGTCTTGAAAAGATACTATGTTGCCAGCCTATTGTTTTCTGTGAGATGAGCAGAGGAGAGCAACATGCATGAGATTTGCTAGATACGGAAATTATATCACCGTGTTGGGTGCCAGAGTGGGAACGATACAATGGAGAGGGTGAGAGATTGGGCCTGGCCCTTTTTAACATCGTTGTTGGTGACATTGACAGTGGGATAGAATGCACCCTTAGCACGTTCCCTGATGACACCAAGGTGTGTGGTGCTGTTGACACATTGCAGGCGAGAGATGCCATGCAGGGCATACCTGTCCATACCTGGACAGGCTGGAGAGGTGGGCCCGTGCCAACCTCATGAAGTTCAACCAGGCCAAGTGCAAGGTCCTGCACCTGTGTCATGGCAATCCCAGGCACAAATACAGGCTGGGCAGAGAATGGATCGACAGCAGCCCTGAGGAGAAGGACCTGAGAGTGATGGTGGACGAGAGGCTCAACATGAGCTGGCACAATGTGCCCTTGCGGCTCAGAAGGCCAACCGCGTCCTGGGCTGCATCAAGAGGAGCGTGGCCAGCAGGTCGAGGGAGGTGATTCTGCCCCTCTACTCTGCCCTGCTGAGACCCCACCTGAAGTATTGCGTCCAGTTCTGGAGCCTCCAACATAAGGACATGGACCAGTTGGAGAGGGTCCAGAGGAGGGCCACGAAGATGATCAGAGGGCTGGAGCACCTCTCCTGTGAGGACAGGCTGAGAGAGTTGGGACTGTTCAGCCTGGAGAAGAGGAGGCTCCGGGGAGACCTGACAGCGGTCTTCCAGTACCTCAAGGGGGCCTACAGGAAAGATGGGGAGAGGCTGTTCAATAGGGCTTGTTGTGACAGGACGAGGGGTAATGGGTTTAAATTAGAAGGAGGTAGGTTTAGATTAGATATTAGGAAAAAATTTTTTACAATGCGAGTTGTAGAGCAGTGGAACAGGTTGCCCAGACAGGTGGTGGATGCCCCATCCCTGGAAACATTCAGGGCCAGGCTGGATGAGGCTCTGATAAAACTGATCTGGTTGAAGATGTCCCTTCTCCTTGCAGGGGGGTTGGTCTAGATGACCTTTGAAGGTCCCTTCCAACCCTAACCGTTCTATGATTCTAGAGAGGCAGAGCGAGGAGGTGAAAGAACAGACATAAGGGAGAGGACGTAGCAGCTGTACATGTTTCAGGGTAGACTGTGGGTTTTATGGCGAGAAGAGAGAAAAACATAGGCAAGCACGTGCAACAATTCTGCATAGAAATTGTATTCCAGATACTGGATAAGAAGGGAGAGAGCAAAAAAAATCAAGGATTGGAGATTAAGCCGAAGAGTGGAGGAGAACAGTGAATGAATGTGTGGTTTTCTCAGAAAAAGGTACTTGTTGGCCCTGAAAGCAATGAATCCAGGAAGGTTTGTGTAAGACTCTTTCATACTGGCAATGAGTGAGGGCTGCAGATGTAGAAAAAACCAGAAGATTAAAAAGTGAATGGGACGGGGAGGAAGATAGGCAACACTCCGTAAGTGGTTATTTTGGGGTATTAAAAAGTTAATGACGAAGTCTAGTGTTATTAGAAGAAATTTCATGCTTATCTGTACGCAGGCAGTTTCAGTTATAAAGCTAGTAATTTCTTATACAGTAAAGATATTGATAACACAAGATAATTATTCTAGTTATTTCTATCTTCTGTGCTTTGGAGACACAGCAGGAAATGCTTCCTACTCAGTTTGAAACTGAGGATAAATGAACTGGGATTTTCAGTCAGCATTCTACGTAATTTGCTCTCATGATCTCAAAAAAAAACCAAACCTCCCTCTCCCTCACTGAAAAATATTTTATTTATAGTACTAAGAAAAAAAAAATATTAAAATATTTGGCTCGCTGACTATGTATCTGAAGATTGGAAGCTGGGTATTAGTATTTATACAAGATGACCCAGAAAATTACTGACCAGTTAACCTGACATCACTCTTGGACAAAATAATGGAAAAACATATAAGATTCGATTAGTAGAGAAACAAAGGGCAAACATACAATTAATGTCAGTCAACATAATTTTATGCAAAATAGCAGTTATCAAACAGAA
Organism: Tetrax tetrax; assembly: GCA_009806455.1. Classification (NCBI taxonomy): domain Eukaryota; kingdom Metazoa; phylum Chordata; class Aves; order Otidiformes; family Otididae; genus Tetrax; species Tetrax tetrax. The sequence continues at coordinate 290,506 of WHYT01015617.1, read as the reverse complement.
TTTATTTTATTCCTTCAGATTATAAGTTTGGTTTATGAAGGCAGTTGTGAAGGTAAAAAAATTATTTATAATGATTTTTATCTTATCCTATTATCTTTCTGATAAAAAAACATATGTTATTTCACACTGAAATGCCTAGGCACTAAGAATTGGGTACCTGGCACAAATAGTTTATAAGTGAAGTTTTCATAAATAAGGATTGTTTCAGTCCATTCTATAAAATTTGCTATTGAGGCTATTCTACATCTTTCCCAATATGTGAAAGAAAATGCAAACTCACTGAAAAATACAGTTGAGACAGTGTTAGGCAAAATGGCTGTTAAAGCAGTGGCAAAAAGAGTTGTGGCAAAAAGCAATAAGGATTATTGAGCAGGTCGCTTGAAGACAAATAGCCATTTCTCTCACCTATCCTGCTGGAGTGGGGGACAGTAAATAAGAAACCTCTGTGCTGACTGGGGCTAAATCACAACAAGGAGATGTAGAACTGTTAGTCGGAGGAAATTGGAAGGTGTGAAGAATAGAATTAAAGGTGAGATTAAGCCTACGTTGGTAATTGAATATAAGAATAAACAATATATATAGATAGGAAATTTTTTTTACAATGAGGGTGGTAAAACACTGGAACAGGTTGCCCAGAGAGGTGGTAGATTCCCCAACATTGGAAACATTCAAGGCCAGGCTGGATGAGGTTCTGAGCAGCCTCATCTTGTTGAAGATGTCCGTGTTCCTTGCAGGGCGGTTGTACTAGATGATCATTGAAAGTCCCTTCCAACCCTAACCATTCTATGATTTTATGACTGTATGAAATGGGTTGGTACTGTTCAGTGCAAAGCTGTGCAAGTATGGACAAGGAATGCTAGCCTGACCTGCAGAGTGTGGAATTGCAGCCTGCAAAGTAATTTGGAGATCTGTTCTTTTTAAATAAAACATCTGAAATATGAGCAATAGCTGCCACAACAGGTGGGTCTAATGTTGTCTTTGAGATATATGCCATTGAGAAATGAAAGATAGAATGTGATGCTGAAAAAATTCAATACAGCAACACGGGATTTTTCCATGACCACAAGAAATACTGCAGAAAAGAGATAACGGTGTGGGAGTCAAAATAGTGGAGAGGGACAGGCAGAAACTCTCTTGAAATTCAGAAATTGGACATTTCCTCTGGTGTGGTGTTTGGAAACGTATGAATTAGCTGAAGCTATGATTTTTAGAAAGTCTGAACTCTGCTGGATTCCTTTTTACAGGTTCTTGTTCAGAAAGTTTGACCTTACTTCATTATAAATAGTTCTTTCCCTCAGAAAAGGAATCAAAACTTAATTCAAGTCCCTTTCACTCTGACTGCTGATTTCCAAAAGTAACATCGGTTTAAGCATTAATTCAGTCCCTGTGTAGGCAAGATTGGAAAGAATTGCAAAGATCTCAGTTGTACCCTTCTTGGAAGTGGCACGTGTACCGGAAATGTGAGTTTGGTGTGGAAAATAAAGGCATACAGGGAATTAATAGTTAGAAGTCAGACTGGAATTTCAGGCTAGAATATATATGTGTTTTTAACCATAATGTAAAAAAAAAAGTGAAAGAAACGATGATGTCTTTGAATGAAGATGGGAGACTTTTCTGGAAGAAGTAATGAGTCAAATAGTTTTAGTGGCTGAGTATGAGGTTAGGTGTGAAATATTAAGCAATTTGAGATATACATTTTGTATATAGCATCCGACTGTATTTACTCTTAAATGTGTCAACTGAAGAGATACTCATTGGCCAGTGAAGCACATAAGAAGCAGAAACTCTAAGAGTCTCAGTCAGAGGGAGTGATGGAAGAGATGCCTTAACAGGTAAAGCCATGCTTTTGCTTACTTCAGGGATATTCAATTTGAGGAAGGATGTTTGACTGTGTTGCTTCTGCTCAATCACAATTTGGTGAGTGACATTGACCATGGCTCAGAGACCTACCATAAGGTCTGGTTCTATCAAACTCCTGGGAGGACTTCAATTCCACCTAGCATGCAAAGGAACATTTTTACCTACTTGCTCATGCCTGAACCTTACCAAAAGCAGGACTGTAGGAAGAGTTATCTGAAATATCACAGAAAATGTCCAGTCCTTTTGCTCGGAACAACACCTGCACTAGACTTTATAGTTGCTAGTTTATGGCCTAGCATGGTTAAGTGTGCATAAATATTTCCATGTCGTTACACTGGTTCTCCAACATCTGTTCTATTGTTTTTGTTTGGCATCCCTCCTGTTAGAGGAGGGATATAAGGTATATGTTTGAAAATATACTTCTCTATTTTTTTTCTCTGCAGCCCTGAAAAAATACATTTACCGGGTTCACAAAATAAAGAATGTGGCCTTAAACTGCTGAGAATAATTTCTTCTGCTATCGAAATGTAATGTCAATCAACTCTCTGTATTTTTTTTCTCACCTTATTCCCTTTGCCTTTGTCCCTTAGGTACTAATGACTCAGGATGGAAGCTTAAAATATGAAAAAGACCACGTAAACTCTCTCAGAGAATAAACAGTATTATTTCCTGACAAAACTGCACATTGGCAATTATTGAGAAACAGCATGAAATGCAGAAGGTATAGGAACACTAAAAATGGAACTGACATATTATGAGAATCCCACACAAACTGAGAGCACTAGAGGAAATCGGCACCTGTGAAGAACAGAATTAGAGGTAAGATTAAGCGTTAAGAGTTAGTAATTTAATATAAGAATAAAAAAGGTAGAACTCAGTTAAATTCTCCCCAACCTTTCTGCTCACAGATTACATCCCCAAGGGAAGGAAATGCTTTTTTTTTGCAGAGGTTAATGATATCAGCTGGAGCTTCTTGATAAGTAGTACTCTTGTGCTTGTGGGAGCAGGGAAAGTATGGTTTAACACTTAAGTGCCCATACTCTCAGAGAAGTTAATCTTGCTGTAGACGAACAAAGTAGGAGTACTGAGGTATCCAGATGTACTGAGTGCCTGCCACTTGCCATCCTCACTAGGATTTTTATTGTGTATGTGTTCTTAGGACTATCTTCTCTCCTGAATGCCTCCCCCTATCTCTGGCTGATGCTTTTTCTGTATAAGTTTCTTGTTCTGTTCTTCTTCCCCTAAAAGTTCGTGGGACTTTCACTGCTCTGTCCTCTGTCAGCATAGATTTATTTTTCAGCAAGGTTTTTTTTTTTGCTAATAAGTCTCCCCTTTCAATCAGTTGCTCTGTATTCTGCTTCCCTCAAGTAGCTTTCCATGTAGACATTTTGGTTTTTTTCCTGCTATTTCCTCGCGTTGTCAATTGCAACATGACCAGAGCAGACAGTGTCCTGAATCGAGCAATATTTAGCAGACTGTCCCCCTGATTCCCTGAATCAGAAGGACAACATAAAGTGCTGCACCCATTCTGTGCAGCTGTTCCTTTTGCTGTCTGTCACGTTTCTCCTCCGATTGCACCTCTGTGGGCTCACAACTGATGGCAGAAGAGCACAGGAGCCAATTCCTCCTACTGATGTGCCAGCAGTATTTAACTTGGCTCAGTTAACAGCAGATCAGCTCTCTACAGTGGCAATAATTTTCCTGTACTCAACAGATATGACATCTCCTTTTAGGAAATCAGAAACAAACTAGAGAGTCCGAAGCAGGAAGAAAGCAAAATTAAAGGTGAGAAAGCCTTCAAAAAGAAAATATTAAAAGAACAATGTTTCCCAAGAGACAAGAAAAGGATTTGATAAAATGTATTTAACAGGTCTTTCCGTGCATTAAAACATATTTCTAAGGAGATCAGTGAATAATTGTTCCCAGGCCCTAGGAGGTGTTCTCGGTTATTCTGCAGTGAGGGAGAGCTGCCGTCACTTTCCTCCTCACCACTATGCTAATGACAGTGGCGGTGCACGTGCAGCTTACCCCAAGGTGGTGTTGCAGAAGGACACTGATTTCCAGCGGGAGTTTTTTGGAGACACATATGCTGCAGAATATGTCAGGTTTACTTGTAGAAAACAGACTCCACAATCTATAATATTGTAAAGAAGGTGTGTTTATTCAGTGCTGGACAGCACAGGGCGGGTAGTCCCACAAAAATCATGCACACCTGACACATCAACTCACTTTAAATTTATATAACCAAGTGTTACATAATAATAGCTGTATATCCTTCCAATCGGGATTATTTTTTTTTTTTTACAATAAATAGGAAATGCTTGCTTACACTTACCAGGTCACTGCTATAAACTTTTGCAACTTTTTTCCATTCCCCTAGGTCAGCAGTACAAAAGTGTACTTTGATTAATCAACATTGTATCACCATCAGGCCCCACCGCCTCCTGGAGAGGTTGCAAATCTGTTGGAGCAGATTTCTTCCTAGTACGAGAAGATACGGGACTGTCCGTGAGGGTCAAAGCTCTGTCCGATTCCTCATCCTGCTCCAGTGGTCGAGGGTTAGGCTTAAACAAAACAGTTAAATCTTGTTCTCGTGCCTGGTGAATCTTATTTGCCTTTGTCCAATACTACATGCCAAAAAACCACTGCCTCAGTTTTACCTCTAAGTTTTACCTTGTTGTTTTCTCTCTCAAGTGCAAGTACCATAGGGTCCTGAGCGGTACTATACCACAGCCCCTTTGCCATTCCGGATGGTTTCCGAGCGTGGAAAATATATCTACATACTAAACCTCATCGCATTTTCCTTCTCTCCTTAAAAACACCATTATTTGTAGCAGGGTGTTATAATCTATTGACGCATTGAACTGCCACTTAGCCTCGCCTTCTAACTTATACAATGGCCACCACTGACTGCAATATTTGATACTGCTTGAAAAATTTTTATAACCTTTTTATTTTCCGTACCTGCAGTCCCAACAGTATCTTTCTAGTGGGCAAGTACACACCCTCTTCTTCAATATATCTCCTTGTGTATTACCCATCTTGTAAGATTTCCACACAAATCGCTTCCTGCAAACCCCTAGTTTTCTCCCAATTTTCCTCCCACACGTCCCAAACTTCCAGACAAAACAGGGGATATTCCCCAGATATTCTCTCCTCCAAATAATTTGGGGGAATCCAGTAATGTACACATAATCCCACGGTTCAAGTCCCCGTATTAAAATTAGTCCCAAGGGGTCATGTTCATAAACTCCTCCCGCCGGCGCTTCCGCAATGCCTCGCCGTGCTGGTCATCAGGAGTCGTGAGGATGAAGGCAGGTGACTCCCGGATTTCCACCCAAATGCAAATTTAGTTACTACACCTTACCCTTCTGTTTATTTTGAGAAACTCTCCTATCAGAAGCACTTTCTATTTTACAGTTAAGGCATAGATCCAGTGTTTCATATCATGGAAGCAGGGGCAGCATTTTGACTCGGCTAACACTGGTCTAATGTAATAAAGAAGCCCTGCCGTAGCAATTACTCTCTGCTGATGGCCTGCTCCTTCATTACCTCCCCAAAATAAAGTTTTGTGATTTGTCTTGAGTGACTGTTTCTGAAGTCTCAGCACAGCTTGTCCTTGTACAACTCGAACAAGAACAACAAAATCTTCTTTCTGCAATTGCAGAAAGTATCCTCCTGTGATTGCTAATGGCTCCCTGGAAGAAGCAGCCAGGGTAGGAGGCAGAAAATCAACTTCACTGAGCAGCCCTGTCTTTAGTGACTTTCTGAAGAAGTACTGTTTTTTTAATTGGATGGGTTCTTGAACATTTAGAAATCACATGCTACCCACAGCCAATTAAACTTCTGCACCTTTTCTTGTAAGATTGCTAAGGCTCATTTGAGCGTGGTTTGCACAGCTCTTGAAGATGCTCCCCGTGTGTACTTTGCTTCACCATCCACACCTCCAGAGCTGTGGATAATGCAGGGACGTCTTCTGGCTCGCAGCAACATCAGCAAGGAGTACTGATGCGTTCTGCTTGTGTGTTTCTGCCACTCCAGAGTCCTGAGCACTTCCTGCTGTGTGCAGAGCACATGTCACGGCCACACGTGTCAGATTATGTAAGAAACTGAAGCAAAATTCTATTACTTAGGTCATTAGAAAAGGAGAACTAAAACCTGGAACAATGAAAGAGAGCGAGGCAGGATAGTGACCTTCAGCCATATTCATTACCAGCAAGGTTGAAAGAGCTGTTGGTGATCGTGGTGTGGCTCATGCACTGTCTCAGACTATATAGGATTTTTTGGTTGCACCCTGTCTAACTCAGATCACTCCTGCAATTAAAAGTAACAGAGAAAGCACAGTGACCTGTCTAGGCAGCGTTCCTGCTAAAATTAACTCAATTTTTAGATTTTAGCAGGAGTGATGCTGAAACAGACCTTACGCATACAATGAGCATTCAATGTACCACGGTCAAGTCACTTAATCTCTGTTAGCCAAAGAGTCCAGTTTTTTATCCTCTACCTTCACCGAGATAGGATGGACACAATATGAAGGGATTCATGAAATCTGTTTTTCTCCTCTCCTTACAGATCCTACGGCATCTTGGGAAGGGTGGCTTGTTTAATAAAATTCTCCTTTGTTGATAACTAACTGACCGTAAATCTTAGAATCCTGTGAAAAAAGGCTGGTAAATGTTTCCATGTGATTTCATGTGTTCTCATTATACATAATTAAAAGCAAGTGCAAAACAGCAGGCATTTTCCTTTGCTCATAAGAGACACAAGTTAAAGGATTAGCTTTCAAAAGTACCCCTGAGAAGTAATGACTGGTCCTGAAATGAATGTAGTAAACTATATTTAAGGTATTTGGAAAATTGAAACAGATTTTTAGAACAATGGCTCATACTTTCACATTAAGTAAGAATATAGCATCTGTATGATTAAAACTATACAGTTAACTGCTGTTATTCTCTTCCTGTCTAGAAAAGTGATTGTTTGGAGTGAAAAAAAAAAGAAGCAGGGAGATGCAAAACAAAACCACAAATTACAGTGAATATGTTTGATAGTAAGCAAGATTTTGAGTGATGCACAACACTAAACCTTTCAGCTCTGCTTTTATATAGAAAAACCACTGTTAGTATGTTATTTTTTGTGTACACGTTGGTGAGTGTGCGGAAGGGGACACATGCCTTCAACCCTAAGAAGCATTATGAGTTCTCGGCTGCACTCAAAGGTTGTCATAGGAAATCCTGGGAATAAATACTCACAAGTCCCCGTTTTTGCTTATGTAGTTCTGTGGTTCACAAGACTGTTCTCACCACCAGCGACCATCTTACATGTGTTTCAGCAACGTACAGGAACATTTGGCCAGAGTGTATAGAGTAAGAATCTTCCACTCGCTAGCAGAGCTTTTCTGCAATGACAACTGCTGCATTTAAAGTGGCCTCTGTCGTCCTGCTTGAATGACTGCATAATGATGTTTTGCAAGCCCTGAAAGGCATGAAAAGCAACGGTTCAACCCTGGCATATTTTTCACTGTGAGATGTCTGCCAGTCGCTCTGAAGAGCGTGGTGTGTCAAGTGAACGACATGCATTACACTGCTTATCCGGATGATGAATGCCACATTCACAAAGGACATGAACTTCCAGTGTGAAGCCCAATGAGCACTGCAGGTTTAATCCTGGTTTGGAAGAAAGCCGGGAGGATCTGTGCATTGGCTCATGAAAAGATCTGGCATGGGTATGCAGAAGTCTGAAGGATGAAACCTAAATCTGATGACCTAGCAATGTTATCCTACAGTGATGAGTTTACACATGTTTCTGAAGAGGTTGGACTTCCTCAGTCCTCTTCCTCCTTTCCCTCCTCCTTCTTCTCCTCTGTGTCTTACATCTAACAATTAATTTGCAGGAAATGGAGTATTTTTTATTCACCAATACCAAGTTGCTCATGACCGAACTAAAAGAGTATGTTTGTTGGGAACTTTAGCTATCCTCCATTAAATGGCAGGGTAAAATGTGCTGAATTTTGAAGGTCTTTGTGGCAATTTTTGCTTTCTCATGAAGAACCCTTTACGACAGCAGCTTGAAGCAGCCCTCATACTTTGTGTTTCACCTTCTAGTGTGCAAGGACCCCAGGGATAGTTATCAAGGTGGTGAGTTGGCTTTAAGTCTTCCAGCATGGCTGTGGGGCTCTTTTATACAGGCAGGTAGACTCACCTACTGGAATCTTAGGAATCACCAGGTGAAAAAGAAGAGGCAAGTACCCCTTCTCATTTCAGTTAGTGTGCAATAGCTAATGGCTCTTGACTTCCCTTCCTGGACTGGCAGCTTGCTTTTTTACTGCCGGGTTCTGGCTGCTGCTGAGTGAACAGCTTACATGTCTGAAGTACACATTTTCAGCAGCTGAGTTCATTTAGAATGCAGGACGGAATCCAACACAATTTACTTCTGTGTACAATTTCGGCAGCTGGATTGGGACTGTTCATGCCTGCTATTATTTGCAAGTTTAGAAATGTTTTTCTTTATCCAAATGCTCTTACTGAATAGCTACAATAGAGGGCTGAATTATTGTGTAGTAAGTACTCCGATATGTTGCTTTCTTATGAACGATACTTTAAATCATACTGCTAAAAGGACTCCACCTAGCTTCTAAGTGCTGAATAAGCCACCTCACTGGAATCCTCCCCTCCCCCTCTTCACATCCCCAGCCTCTTCTTCCTCCCAAATTCTCCTTCCCCTTACAGTGCTGGAAAGAAGCATAACTCTCACAACCATGAATGGTAAAAAGGGGTGTAAGAAAGACCCGGGCAACTACAAGCCGGTCAGCCTCACCTCTGTGCCTGGCAAGGTCATGGAGCAGATTGTCCTGGAAACCACGCTAAGTCACATGGAGAGCAAGGAGGTGGTTGGTGACAGCCAGCATGGCTTCACCAAGGGCAGATCGTGCCTGACCAATTTCGTGGCCTTCTATGATGGCGTTACAGCATCGGTGGACAAGGGACGGGCAACTGATGTCATCTACCTGGACTTGTGCAAAGCTTTTGACACTGTCCCACACAACATCCTTCTCTCTAAACTAGAGAGGCATGGGTTTGATGGATGGACCACTCGGTGGATAAGGAGTTGGCTGGATGGCCGCACTCAGAGAGTGGTGGTCAACGGCTCAATGTCCAAGTGGAGACCGGTCACCAGTGGCGTCCTCAGGGGTCCGTGTTGGGCCCGGCCCTGTTCAACATCTTTGTCGGCGACATGGACAGTGGGTTAGAGTGCACCCTCACCAAGCTGTGCGGTGCTGTCAACACACTGGAAGGGAGGGATGCCATCCAGAGGGACCTGGACAGGCTGGAGAGGTAGGCCCGTGCCAACCTCATGAAGTTCAGCCAGGCCAATTGCAAAGTCCTGCATCTGGGTCGTGGCAATCCCAGGCACAAATACTGGCTGGGCGGAGAATGGATTGAGAGCAGCCCTGAGGAGAAGGACTTGGGAGTGATGGTGGACGAGAGGCTCAACATGAGCCGGCAACGTGCCCTTGCGGCTCAGAAGGCCAACCGCATCCTGGGCTGCATCAAGAGGAGCGTGGCCAGCAGGTCGGGGGAGGTAACTCTTCCCCTCTACTCTGCCTTAGTCAGAACCCACCTGGAGTACTCTGACCAGCTCTGGAGTCTCCAGCATAAGGACATGGACCAGTTGGAGAGGGTCCAGACGAGGGCTATGAAGATGAACAGAAGGCTGGAGCACCTTTCCTATGAGGACAGGCTGAGAGAGTTGGGGCTGTTCAGCCTGGAGAAGAGGAGGCTCCGGGGAGACCTGATAGCGGTCTTCCAATACCTCAAGGGGGCCTACAGGAAAGATGGGGACAGGCTGTTCAGTAGGGCCTGTTGTGATAGGACAAGGGGTAATGGGTTTAAATTAGAAGGAGGTAGATTTAGATTAGATATTAGGAAAAAAATTTTTTACAATGAGGGTGCTGGAACACTGGAACAACTTTTGTGAGCAACCTGATCTGGTTGCAGATGTCCCTGCTCCTTTGCAGAGGGAAGGGTGTAGATGACATTTGAAGGTCCAACGCTAACCATTCTATGATTCTCTGATTCTTTGATTCTGACTTGCACTTGTCCCTAATAACAAGTGATAGGATGAGAAGAAATAGCCTTAAGTTGCACCTAAGATTGGACATTAGGAAAAATTTATTCACTGAAAGTGTTAGCATTGGAAACATTGGAACAGGCTGCCCGGGGAAGTGGTTGAGTCATCATCCCTGGAGGTGTTAAAAAGACACGTATTTCTTGCACTTGGGGACACAGTTTAGTGGCGGACATGGCAGTGTTAGGTTCACAGTGTTAGTTCACAGTTAGACGTAGTGATCTTAAATGTCTTTTCCAATCTAAATAATACTACAATCTAAATAATACTACAATTCTTTGATTGGAATTCCTCTCTTAAGCTGCCCATTGGAAGACTACAGAGAGGAAAGACACAAGCTCTTCTCAGAGATACAAACTGAAGGAACAAGAAGCAGTGTGAACATGTGGCAGCAAGGGAAATTTCTGACAGAATGGTGAAAAAAGTTACTTCACCTGAAAAAAAATTGTTGCCCTGGGACAAGGACCAGAGGGATGAGGACAATCCAGGTGTGATTTTTCAAAACACAAAGCTGCTGAGCAGTCCAATCTGACACTGAAAATGGCCCTGCTTTTTCCAGGGTGTAGCATTTCTCAGCCTAGATAATTCTGTGATTCTTTGACGATATGACACATGGCATATCTTAATTTCTATCATGCTTGTACCATCATTGTATTGCAGATATATGACTTCTCCTGAGTTCTACGGGGGACGGTTAGGGGTCTTCTATGCAGTTGGTGACTCCTTTGATGGCATTTTTGCTATGCGCATAAGAAGGTGCTGGAAGAGACATTCGTACAGCATCAGCAGGCTTGTGTCCTTCACAAGGAGTGAACAGTTAGCAAAATTCTGTCTTTAAGTCGTCCTACCAAAAATGAAGAAAACCAAATCCTAAGAGGTTATCTACCTCCTGAAACAGCCCTACCAAATACATCATGGTTTGAGATGATTTTCTAGTCCTGATCTAACCAGGCCTGAAATGTATATTCATAAAATATTTTTTTTCTGTTTGAAATAAAATTTTAAGTATTTTTCATTGATTGATTTCTGAAAGTAAGTATACATGGTATTCTGAAAGCAGATACATGGTCATTCATTCTTTGCTGTGAGCCAAATCCAGTGTAGAAGATGTATTTCTGCGGCTGGATAAACATCTACTTAGGAAAGAGCCAGCACTTAGTCATAGGACTAGGCCTAGCACCACCGAAACATATTTTCAGGATTCCAGTCAGCACTAAAGCTGCAAATCGACCTATTGCTGTAAAACTTGATGAAGGTATAACTCATCTCTTATTCCCTGCACAGGCACTACAATAACTTGCTAGAAATATCTGCATGTACACTTGTCTCTTTACAGAAATTTAGCCTGTAAAATTGAGGGAAACTTAACCAGCTTCTAAATCAAATATTTTTTTGAGATTTTTTTTTTTTCATCTTCAGTATTTATATATTTACTGGAAGTGCCAAATTGCTACAGTAAAATGTGTCAGGCATTCTCAGGGAGAAAACAGTGGAGAAAGAAAACTTTTAGCAACAATTTTTTTTTATTATTTGATTGCTTACAAAAGTTGCAATTCTTTTGTTTAGATTTTGTTATTTATCATGTTTCTGAGATGCCTTTCCTGTTATAAATTGCTCATTGCAAGTATTTCATGATAAAAATTAGATTTTATGTATAATTTGGAGTGGTCGCATGTCAGACACCACATGTTCCTATTCCTCTTTATTCTCTAAATTGTAAATGTAGAACAAGCACTTGCCATTCACACTAAACTCTGAGTGTTTTCAGTCTTCAGTTTAAACTCTTCGATGTATAAACTCTTCAGTTTTCATGTAGATCTGCCTGACTTCTTTAATGTTCCTGCCAATAAATTATTTAGAATATGTAGAGAAAACAAGTATGAAGAATACAAGTGAATTTGTACCGAAGAAATTTACTTGCCCTGCTTTGGCAATACTGATGTTCTCGTAAATGGAGACAGAGTTTTGATATTAAAACTTACATGCTGTGCTACTACGTTTTGCACAAACTTTGGTTGATACAGGAAAAGGTCTTTCAGGCTGCTGAGAATGAGTTGGAATTGATAAAAGACACAACATATTCTGAACCACATTGGCTTTGGAATGAGCTTCCATTATCCCACGCTATCGTATACTACCATTGTTCTTTGATTTGATTACACTTGGGATCAATTTATGACTTTAATAGTAAGGAAAGGGAGCTTTAGTTAAAGAGTTACTTCAGTTGCTAAGACAACCATGTCATGATACTTCAGTACAGCAGAAAAAATTGGACTATTGTTAAAGGATCAATATATTAATGATTTAGAAGAAATATAGTGCTAGATCCTCAGCTGATGTAGATTGAAGCCATTTTCCCTGGAGAGCTATTCCGATTTGTACAAGATGAAGATCTACTTTGCATTTCCTGAAAGGAAAAGGTGCTGATTTATGAAGTGCACTGTCCCTTCTCAAGCCAGATTGAGACCCACGGGGTTTACTGCTGCTGGTTAAGTAAGTATCCGGTGTCATAGCTCTGCCTCAGCTGGGGCCAGACTACGCAGTGTGTCTCTCTCTCTCGCTCTCTCTCAATCTCTCATTACCCCACCCTCCGAGAGAATAGGGAGAGATAATATAAAGAAAAAGGCTTGCGTTTTGAGATAAGGACAGGGAGAAAGCCTTAGTTACTTGTATGGGTAAAACAGACTCAACTTGGGGAAAACTATTAATTTATTACTAAAAACACCACGATAGCTAGACAAACAGCAAGGTAACGTCCCTCTACTCCTCCCTCTTCTCGGGCTTAATATTACCTGTAGTACCTTTGCCGCCTTGAGCGGCACAGGGGAAGAGGGAATGTGTTCAGCTGTTTAACATCACTGGTTCATATCTTGGGGAAAAACTCATCACATTCCTCCCCTACTCCATTGCATGCTGCTTCCCAGGAGCTGAAGTTCTTCGTGAAACTGCTCTGGCACGGGTCATCTCTTCCACGGGGTGCAGTCTCTCCAGAACGACTGTCCCAGCAGGCCCTCCACAGGCCACAGCGTCCTTCAGGCATCCGCTTGCCCCAGTGTGGGATCCTTCACGGGCTGCAGGTGGATCTCTACTCCTCTGTTGACATCCAGGCGGACACCCTGCTCCACCATGGTCTGCACCACAGGTTGCACGGGAATTCTGGCCAGGAGCAACACTACTCTTCCCCCTCCTTCTTCACTGGCCTTTGCTGCTGCAACCATTCCTCTTCAGAAGAAAAATTCTTCACAACCAGCATTCAGACGCCTCTCAGGCTTTCTTCACATCTCATCTGCTCTCCACTTTTTGCGGCCAGGCTGGGCCCAGTTCGCAGCCAGATGGGAGTCTAGAGGGTGAGGCCTGCAAGGCCCACAAAGGTCAGGTCTTCCCTTCTGTGCTCCGGCTAAGCTTCTTCACGTTCTTTTTTTTTTTTTTTTTCCTGTTTTCCCGTTCTTAAATATATTATCCCAGAGGTGGTTTCAGAGAATATTCTGCTAGCAGTTGTCTCATCCCTGGCCAGCAGCAGGTCCGCCCTATGCCCTGCTGAGTCCACTGAACAAAGTGGAGCAATTTCTAGCAGCTTCTTCCAGAAGCTACAACTACAGCCCCTCTTCACTAAACAAAAAAAAAGAACACCTGGGAATCAGAACTGTTCTTTCGCTGGCCCATGAGATAGCCTAGAGGAGACCACTGATATCCATGCTGCAGTTCCCCAGCTGGCAAACGGCCATGGCTAACCTGGCTTTCCTCTGTTCATCTCCCTCTCCAAGGCTGGAGCTTGGCTGCCACATGATGCAATGTGATAGCAAGATTTATTATCCCATCTATAACATTACAGAAGTTACAGTGCCACGGTTCTGCTTAGTATACTAAGGTATATAGGTTAGTATACAGAACTAGTATAAATAAATCTTGTTTAGATTACCATAGCCCAGACAATAAATCCCAAACACGTATTTGAGGTATTGCCTCCAAGTGTGATAAAAGTTCACTTATTAAAGACACAACAGGAAAGTCACCTCCTGACAGTTGATGAGCTGGTCATCCCGTGTCTACTCCAGCCTTTTCAAGGTGTTTTCTGCTTTCTGCGAGCGGAAAGGAGTACACTCTTCCAGCAGGATGTTTATTACTGCTTATTACTGTAATTACTAACTGGCATTTTCAATTTCACAAACCAGTTTATTACTGATCTGAACTCTTCTAGAACATCTCACTGTAGTAAGTTTTCCATATTGGCTGTTACTATTAGATGACTACTTTATTTTTAAAAAGTCACTTAGACTCAGGCTGTTGTACCTACAAATGATGCTTAGAGGGAAGAGACACTCCAGTCATCTCAAAATCCAATAGATGCAGGAGATATTTCATTTGTTGCTATTATCATCTCTGTCTTCTTGTATGTGGGTCTAATTTTCGTATGGTGAGGTACACCTCTCGACACTTTTGCTGATATTTTAAGCTGCTGTGTGGTAGTAAGATCATCAGCACATTCCTCTATGAATCTGTTTTTTAATTTGTTTATAACGTTTGTTTTCCTGGTTGGAGAACAATGAGGACATAATTGCGAGATTTTTCCACGCTTGTTTTCTTTTCTCAGACTGGCTGTTTTGAAAAGTTTTTTGGCTTCGGCAAAAAATTCCAACTTTCTTTAAGATGTGGTGGGAAAGGAAGCTGTTAACATGTTTTCCGTTAAAAAATATCCAATTGTTTATCTGTTTTTTCTTTAGTTTACTTGACTGAGTTGGGTAAGGAACTTGTTCTTCCAGAACAGATTCCCCAATTGGTGAAAAACCCCAGTGTTATGTCAGTGTTTTTACTTCTTTCTCATCTACGTCAAGTTTTTCTTAAAGAACTGGAAAAGTGGTCTGAATCTGAAAGATGAAATTAAGTAATGAAAGAGAAATCAACTGCACAACTACAACAGAAGAGTACGAAGTCATACAAGAGCATTGCAGAAAAGGATGAGGATGTAGCGGGGCCTTGGATTGAGTTCATTACAAGCTATTGTGATTAAGACAAATTTTGTTCTTGCAGCATAGTCTGTGCAACAAAAGAGGCAATTCTTCTGATTTTAAGTTCAGTAAGGCTGTATTACAACAACTTTTTTGGAGTCTTTAGGAAGATATCGACAAATTGGAGACATCCAAGAGGAGAATGACAGAAGATTTAGAAAATAAGAGTCCTTAATAAAGGCTGAAGTACTTGAGTTTGAACAAAAAAAAAAAAAAGTGGTTGAACAGGAGTTGGAAATTATTCTGAAGTATAAAATGATGTAGATGATCATCAATTTTCCCTTGTATCCAAGCAGAGCAGGACAAAAAGTAGTAGATTTAATTTTTAGGCAGAGAAATACACGTTAGGTGTTGAACAATTTTTAATAGTTTTGCCATCATTACACACTGTAATTGAAGCAGTCATTAAAAAGATGTTCTGAGCAGGTGGTGGACTCTGATTCAGTGGATATTTTGTATGGGCAAACTAGAGCAATATTAGTCGAGGTGGTCTAGATGTTGCTTCTGCAATGCGGCTTGGTCTTCTTGTGTCCCTGTTATGTGTGTACCACTTAAGCAAACCACAAACTTCACAGGGTAGTCCTGTAATAGTAGGGCTGCCCCTTGAGCTCTTCCTAAGACCACTGCCATTAACTTAGGCAAATCAAACTTGCTAGCAACAAGTATAGTTTACAACTCAAATTTTTTTTCCATTTGATGTTAACCCATAACAGCAGAACACAAGAAGTTATGTTATGCTTAGAAAGGAGCTGGGATGAAGACAGTTATTTGTGAATGAGGAAAAAGATTAAAAAAAAAAAAAAATCCACTCTGGCTGACCTTTTACTTAGACAGAAAAATTTCCAACACCTTCTGAAGTGTCAGGACTGACACGCACTTTGACCACACAATTTGACTGGATCTGCAGACAGCAAAGTGTGTGTGCAAATGAGACCTGTAGAGTAGAAATGCAGCCGTTATTAATGATAACAGTTACTTGTCTTTGTTCCCTTAAGTAAGGTATATTTTTATTGTGCTGAGAGCTTGACTTCTTCAAATCAGTCCTGCTTGCAACACATAGCACTAATTTAATTTAATTTAAGTTAATGCTTCAAGCCCCTTATCTGATGAAGTTCTCTGGAAGGTTGTTTTTCTTATGTATGTTTTTTCTTTTACTATAGTATTTATCTTTCCTGAGACACCTTTTTCTAAGTACTTTTTCCTTCTTCTTCCTCTGTAGACTTTCAAAATCCAGTCTTTCTGCTCAATCTCTCCCACTAAATTCCTTGATCATTGCTAATGTCAGCTACTGTAGGATCCACCTACCCAAGCCCACCCAATTGTTAGTCATCTCTGCACCACACCATCTGCAGGCCATGCTGTCATGGCATCAATTCCCTGCTCATCATATTTCAGTTAATCTTCTCTTCCTTTCAAGGTATGGTTTACGTGGATGCGGTGCTTTTGCTTCCTTCTTCCTGCACACTTTTCCTACTTAACCGCATTTCAGGCTACAAAGTTACAAGTAAAAAGACTTGTTCATAGTGAGAGATGTGGTCTAAGCACCATGATGTGGTATAGCTTTTATGTTTTGTTATTGAGATCCAGGTGTGCGTATTTGCTGATGTCCAAAGAGACCTCTTGTTGATAGCTTTTGTAGTATATTCATTGATGCCTGCTGTCCTTATATGAAAGCTAATGACCTTTCCAGGACATTATCTCAGTGACATATCGCAGATCATGTTTTCATCCTGAGAGAGAAATTTCAACAGTGAAATGAGAGTCCCAACAATTTCTGGTTGCTGAGATTCTGAGGAATGTTACACGGCATACTTTACAAACGCAAGTGGAAGCTCAATTAGTTAAGAAATACAGTGTTGGCTACAAGTGCTTACAGGGTGAAAACTGACCCTGATACTTCAAGGGCAGGCATGAGAGGAACAGGATAAAGGAAACCGTGGCAGTGATCTCCTAAAAATCAGAGCAGTCGAATATATCAGGTTGGGCTGTAGCATTTTCAATTACGGAAAAGACTGTGCCATTTTAGAGAGGGAAAACGCAGAGCTCCCCACTCATGTAGTGACGTGGAAAAAGTGCCAGCAAGGAGCAGCTGTTTCCTGCACAGCCATATACCTGTGGCTTTAGGCAGAGGGCTATAGCTGCAGCCAGCAGCATAGTTAGATGGACCAACACTATATTCCAGCAGAGAGAGAGAGGCTGGCCATGGATTGTGTCCATAGTACATATACAAATATGATCATTTTTACCATAGAGCAGAGCACAGGACCAAACAACTTCTCCCATCTCACTCTCTTATTCTGCTTGGCTGTCGAAACAGAGCCTGGTGTCCCACGAGTACATGTTTGCTCAGCAGCAAGCTATCTCTCAAGATTTCTTCATGACTTGCTGGGAGCATACTCATGCAGATGATTCCTAGGCATCCCAGGACCACATTTTACGTAAATGCCAGCTGCTTACAATGGCGTTACTCATGATAATGCAAGAGTGAGACCCTGAGGATCAGAAATCAGAGTGACTTAGCAACATGCAAATTTTGGAAGTGTGTAGATTCTTTTCTTCTGCTAGCTGTGGGATGGTGGGTGAGCAAGAGCGAGCTTATTTTTAACCTGAACTAAGTGATTTTTAGCAAATTCTTAGAGGAAAGAAAAGACACATTCTGTAGTCTTCTTGATTAATTTAAAGTGACAGAATCTAGTGAGAGACAGCAACATTATATTAGAAATAAAACTCTGAAAAATGTCTCACGATCATAACTCTGAGACTGAAATAGAGGTGCAAAAATTTTATAGTGCTGTGAGTGGCATATTCAGGCCTACCTTTTCAGAAATATGTCAGCCATCAGTAAAAGGAGTGTGACAGATGAGAAGCCTGTTTGATCATGGATGTAGAGGATATTTCTGAAATTTCTCCTACATGAAAATCCCCTGTATGTCTCAACCTGGAAAAATATAGAGAAGGAAGGGAGGTCTCCTTCCCACTCTTGGTGTGATGCTCAAATTAAAAGCAATTTTCTAAACAATTTTTATATTTACGAGAAAGAACATCTGAAGCAGATGCTGCCCATGGGGAAACAATACAATGTTTTCCAAAAGACAACTGCGAAACATAGTGCTTTGCAATCTTGAGCCTTTTCAATGTGAAGCTGTTGGAGAAGAATTCAGTCAAAGCAACATGCAATGCAACTGTATCTACCACAGATGCTGAAAGGCACTTCAGGTGTTGCGTCTCACAAACCTTTTCAACATGCTGCAGGGGAAAAAGACAGTGTTCTGCAGTTGCCTTTGGAGGTAGAGGTTACAAAGATTTGCAGCTGGGCCTCTGGTTGGTGAATGACAATAACACAGCCTGGCAGGCCATCAAACATGCACTAGGAGATGTTGTTCATTCTGATATTACCAGGTGCTCTGTGCACACAAGGAGTTTGTCAAAAACATCTTACCAGGATCTCAGAGGTAGCTGTTTGCAAGTAGCACTATGAGCACCTTAAAATGAATGATTGTGATGCAAGCTTGGATTGATGGTACCACTATGCAACATCTCCTCCACCCATGAGTCCAGCATCCTACCTTTCTGTTCATGGATTCCTGCTGACTTTTCGTTCCCATGATATTTCTGAGTCGTGGGAAGCATGTCGCCCTTCCTCACTCTGTAAATCTATACTTGAGTCAAACTTTTTTTGACATACTCTTGTGCTAAAACTAGGCATCACATTTAGCCAGACCAAGAATTTTCACACATGTACTCCATCTATTATGAAAGAGCACTTTTTTTTCCTAATCTCTGGGAAAGCAGGGATTATATGAGAGATATTTGGTGTCAGTTTAATGGGGACCACATACTGCATATGTGTGCCTTCCATCTGTATTCTAACTTTTTCATCCTAACTTTGCTTACCAGACCTATATATAATAAAGATGCATAAGCGTCTTCATATGGAAATTTGTATCAAGTTAAGGTTATCTTCTGTAAACTGTGCTTTTCCTTTCAGGGGACTTTTCTGTATTTTCATGCCCCAATGGAAGCCTTTTGGAGTTTGCCTCCGCTGTGCAATGAAGAAGTATCAACATTGTCTCACATCCAGAGACATGCAGATGTGTTAGTGCAACATTCTAGTTGAACCTAACTAGCCTACCAAAAAGTGGAATAGATTAACCAATGCGAAGTACTAAACTAAGTTGTCCCCTGTACATCTGTTGTCTCAGATTTCTATCTATGCTGCCGGATCATGCTGCATAAGCTCACCCTCGCTTGAGTTCAATGGGAAATGGGTCAATCTGCATAATTTCATTGCAACCTGTGCAGTTTAGGGGTGTGGTTTTGAAACTTATTCAGTAAGGACGGTATCGAAGACTCCTGCCTCACCAATCTGGCCTCATGCAGAGTCTGCTGCCTTCTGTAGCTGCCTGTAAGACACAGGCAAGGCAAATGGCAGCTTTTCTCTGCTTATATCCATTTTCAGCTATATTGAAAGGATGCCCACAGTCAAAAAGGCAGCTGCTCCACACCTCGGGAGTGTGAGGAGCCTGGCATGGAAGTTGGAGAGGATGCAAATAATACTGCAGAGGAGAGTCATGACAGAAAGCCAAGTGTTGAATTTGGAAGCGCTCTGTGCTGCAGGTTATGTTATTGCCTTACTGCCCAGAAAGGAAAGACAGCCAGGTGGCATTGCCATCCTCATTACCTGACTGAGAATCCGAGGGGATTTGCTCAGAGCTGTAACAGTAATGTGAGGAACCCCTTCAGTACCCGAATTTTTAAGAAATGAGGAGAACTCTGTGGGAAAGCATTCAGAAGGACACAGAAGCAAGGCATGCCTTCTGTGTGAGGTGGGCCTGGCTCTGTGGTGGGAAACTAGGCAACGTGGGAAGCCTGAAGGATGTAGGAGTTATGCTGGCTCTCCCAGCTATGGGAGGTGAAAGGTAAGGAGAAACAAATGTCTTTTGTTCTGTTTGAGGAATCATAATTCAAAGATTTTAAGCAATAATTTTGAAGTTCACATAAACAGAAATTATGTTCTTTGAAAGCATAGGAATAGAACATTAAAATTACCCGTAGACTGTAATTATAACTCTTGCCTTCTGCTCAGATTAATGTGTTTCTAACAGGTAGAAAAGTGGCAGCTGTTGTAAAAACATTGTTCTAGTCTTACATGTAGCGAACTGTGCAGTTCACAGAAGTCTTAGCAGAAAAATGAGTCAATAACTAGATACATAAGGACAGGTATTTATTATTGTATTTATGGATGTTAATTTTCCCTCTGTTATCATAATACTGGAGAGAAATTTGGAGGTGGAGTGAAAATCGGGAGAAAATGGAACTGTATAAATGAAACTATCCTTGTTCCTGCTGCTTGGAAGAGTGAGTGGATAGAAAGCAAATTCCATAACCAAGCAGCCAGGCTGAGTCAGGGCTACTTATATATCACTTACAGATGATTTTGCAATGGAATGTATTACATATGCTTTGATGGAGGCATAGTCATTTTAGAAGCTACCCTGAGGACTCTGATTTCAGTTTTCTTTTTCCTTGTTTCAATCTACAGTGAGGATTATGGCTTCATGACATCTTTTCTCTTTGCAGAGGGGGATCTGAGTGGCTGGCAATATTAAGTATGCCACCAATATGACCTTGGTGAGGACAGTGTTTCTCAATCCTTGCAGATGTTAAACATGTATACGCTTCTTCCTTGCTTGAGAGGCAGGTGTCACCCTGTATCGGGACAAAAGTACCTTCTGTGCTTCTGCAGGAGAGCTGGTGTTTACTCCTGCCTTTTGGAGAGGATTGGCACAGCTACAGAAAGGAGCAGGCATGGTGATTCCTAAAGTAAAATTGCCCTACAGGTTCCATGAAAAGCAAATGAGAGAGCACTCATCTAGATACTTGTGCAGTCCAGCCATCTCACAGTTTCCAAAATCTTCTGTGATGGACAGACATTTTTAAAAGTGATATCTGAACACAGTTCAGGCATCGGTAATCTGAATCTTCCACCTGATTACATACATTAGCTGTGTTCAGGCAGGATAAAGGAGAAAGAGAAACTCTGACATTGCCAGTGTTATGCAGATTGTGTTTTCATAGATATTTCTTTTGAGAGGGGAGTGAATTGCAAAAGCTCTGATGTGACATGCGATTTGGAGATTAATTTCCATATGCTGTTTAATTCTTTTTACTATCGCTGTTCACTTGTCACAGTGATTTGTACAAAGAATACACATAACCTAGGTGGAAACACCAACACATAGAGTTACTATCCTAAACAGACTGTTATCCTCCAGATGTCTATTCCCAATCCCCTTTAATTTTGTTGCAGTGTTAGATGTAATACCAGGAAGTATCAGCTAATCTGAAGTCTGCTCTCAGGGATTTATGAAGTTCTCAGTATTTCTAATACATTTTTACTACGAAAGCAAGCTGCTTTGGCTGGGCAATTTCTCAGATCTTTGTGTGTGCGTAGTCACATTTTGGTTCGCCTTAAATTTCTCATTCAACCTTTGCTATCTGTTCCATAAATGTATTTGTTATGTGTTGACCTATTCGACCTTTATTTTACATTAACTTTGATTTGGGTATTTTAAGATTCCTGTTTTCTGAAGCTGGTTTTCATGGCAGAATATTTTTGACAACTATAATACTGAGTTAAAAAATAAACATTATCTTGGATGAGGTTCTTCTTTGTAACTGCAGGTGTCTCACAGAGAAGAAGGGACGGTTGTTTAGTCTTAGTTACAGAAGGATAGATAGGTAAAGCTTGAAAGGCTTGTGAAAGGCTTGTTATGTCATTTTTTTTAAGATCGTGATGCTTTTGGCAGCTGCTGGATTTGTGCCCATTCATCCTTTGATCTTTCAGTCGCACCTTTCCAACCTTTTTTTTTTTTTTTTTGCACAAAAACAGGGTGGCTAAACTGTCGTGCCATTCCACCGCCAAACACGGGGACTGGACAGGCTTTAGCATACAGAGGAGATGGTAGCATGTGTCCATCTGATTGGTGAGACACACCAGAGAGCAAAGTCAGTGCACTACAGCCTTTGTTCTGCACTGTACACCACTACTTGATAGGATATCTCTCTCTTTATTACCAGAAGGAAGTGGAAGATGAGGACGCCTGTAGAAAGCAAGCTGGGGTTAAACAATAAGTAGCAATCCCGAGTGGTAGTTGCTGTCCAAAAGAAAGGGGACCACGTGGATTTTTTTCTTCCAAAAATATATGTGGTCCAAAGATGCTAGTGATCCTAGGGAGGAAAGAAAAGGTAGTGGGTGAAAAAAATGCAGGTCACTCTGAAGATTCTCAGAGGAAAAGGGAGAAATATATGAAAATTTCTGGTCATATATAGACTGTGTGAAAATAGAGGAGGTAAATGATAGCACCCTGGAAATATTCAAGGCCAGATTGGAAGGGGCTATGACGAACCTGATCTAGTTGCAGATGTCCCTGCTTCTTGCAAGGGGTTTGGACTAGATGACCTTTAAATTAGTCCGTATCAAACCAAAAAATTCTAGGCTTCCATGATTCTTTGGTTTTCATAGGGTGGATCTCTCTCTTGTTGCAGCAGTGGTACTGATTTGAAAGTCATGTTGTGTAGGAGAAATATTGTGAGACTGCTACACTTCTGTAAGAGACAGACAAAAATTACAGGAAGGGCACAAAAGATGGTTTGCTCTGGGACTAAAACTTATAATTCTGAGGGTATTGGGGAAGTGGTACGTGTGCCTTGGGATTATGACATGGACATCTCCTCCCTCTGTCAAGACACCTACAACTACAGGGATGCCTTAGCAGGCATGAAAGTGGCTGTCATTCCCCGAGATGCTTTGGTTTATGTCATCCTGGTTTGAAGGTAACAAGCCTATCTGTCTGTGAAAGCTAGGTGGGTCTTTGTCCAACCTGCCTCTGCAGAATGGAAACTCACCCTTTTTGTATCAGATGTCTCTCAGAGGTGTGGTGCTGGGCTACCTGAGCCCATTATTTCTGACCCTTAACTTCATCATGTCAGGGATTTATGATTTCATAACATATGTCCTCTTTTTTTTTTTTTCATAACAACAAGAACCACAAAAGGAAAATTAAAGCAGAGGAAAGCTTTCAGTAAGTCATTACTTTGAAATCATTACCTTTTTTCCCCCCAGTGTAATGATTGTTTCCATGGAGACTGGAGCAAACCAGTGGTGACGAGCATGCATTCTGCTGGTTCCTGTTTCCACAGAAACATGTACACTGGATTGCCAGAAATGAAGTCACTGTTGCCCACTCAAACAGACCAAGCAAAATGGTTCAGGAATAACAAGTTTCCTTCCAATTTTGTGGTCAGATGGTCAATAACAGACCGTTTGAGAGTGGCAGAGTAGCTCCAGATGATCCTATCATGAGTAGAGTGTGCTAGTATGGGGTTACAAAACAGAAAACACCTTACATTGCAACCTAGAGAACATCAGTGATACAATATGGTTAATAAGTAATACTGCAAGGAATTAATGATGATTTCTGTTCAACTAGAGACTTCCTGTTGTTACAGTTTGGTGCCATATGTGTACTGTTGTAAAAGGCATCCAATATACATAGTGTAAGCATTTCCCGGAGACATATCCTTGTTCTCTCCTGAATGTGAGGATAACAGCTCCATTATTGTCACTTTTGGATGATTAGGCAAATAATCTGCTTAAATAATTTGTGCTTGCTGCTTACAAGAAGCTCCACTTCTGTACCTGGTTTAAAGGTTAGTTTTTGTGGCTACATGGTAAAAAAAACAGCCTGAATTTAGGCAGCAGATTGTTAGTATCGTGAACTTCATGTAGGATAATTTTTGGAATTCACTGTAGTATAGAATCATAGGAACACTAATGTTGGAAAAACCTCTAAGATCATGAAGTCGAAGCGTCAAACCAACACCACTGTGCTTACCAAAGGATGTCCTAAAATGACAGATCAACACGGTTTTTTTTGAGTGCTTCCAGGGATGGTGACTCCATCACTTCCCTAGCAGCCTGTTCCAATGCTTGACCACTCTTTCATTAAAGAAATTTTTTCCTAATATCAAGTCTAAACCTCCTATGCCACAACTTAAGAACATTTTCTCTCATCCCATCTCTAGTTACCTGGGAGAAGAAGCTAACACCCATGTCCCTACAGCCTCCTTTCAGGTAGTTGTAGAGAGTCATAAGCTCTCCCCTCAGCCTCCTCTTCACCAGACTGAACAATCCCAATTCCCTCAGCTGCTGCCTGCAAGACTTGTTCTCCAGACTTCTCACAAAGTTCATTGACTTCCTTTGGACTTGCTCCAGCACCTAAATATCCTTTTTGTACTGAGGAGTCCAAAACTGAACACGCTATGTGAGGCACAGTCTCACCAGTGCCAAGTAGAGGGGCATGATCAGTTCCCTAGTACTGCTGGCTACAGTTTTCCTGATAGAAGCCAGGATGCTGTTGGCCCTCTTGACCACCTGGGTACATTGCGGGCTCATTTTCAGCTGCCTCTCGGCCAGCACCAGTCCCTTTCTGCAGAGCAGCTTTCCAGCTGAGCCTTTTATGTGTCTCGGCAACCTGCTCTGTCAGCTCCATCAGTACTCTCGGGTGGATCCCATCCAGCCCCATAGACTTGTGCATTTCCAGGTGGCATAGCAGGTTTTTAAGTGCGTCCTCCTGGATTATGGGGAGTTTTTTTCGCTCTCTATACCCGTCTTCCGTGCTGGAGATAACTTATCTAACTATTACAGGAATGGATAAAGTTACCTCAGCCTTTTCCTCATCCCAGGTGGCAAGATTCTGTGCCCCGACCCCCACCCCGTATCAAGTAAAGGATGGAGATTCTCTTTGGCTCTCTTTTTGCCGTTAATGTATTTGTAAAAACATTGTGTATGCAACATCGTAAGAAATGGAGTTCAATTAAGTGTCACGAAAAAAAGAAATTGACTTAATTTCTTGTAAATCTTTATACAAATTGCTTTACATGTAACAGATTGCTAGTAGAAAGTTAGTCCTTGTGTGGCTATAAGTATACGACATTTCTTGTTCTTTTATTTATAACTTTTATGTCACTGGCATTTGTTGATTCTATGTAGAAGATGCACATTTTTATTACAACTATTTTGCTTTTTAGAAAAACACAGAGAATAATGTCCCGACCACAGCAAGTTACTGGAGAAGGACTTGAGAAATTAGATGCACTCCAGCTAACATTGGCTTCAATTGGGGAATCACATCAATTTGTTGTTAAGCCAACTGAATTTCTTTAGGTTAAAAAAAAGGAATTTGATTTCAGAAATATGGTTTTGAATAGCCTGATTAAAGGCCATTGTGAAAAATAAAAATTATCTTGAAAGTCTGATCCTTGCCTCAAAAAAATCTATTTGCATTAACAATAGGGTGAGGTGTTTTTCTATTCATACCAGACACCAAATATGAAGGCCGGAAGAGAAATCCAGCCCAACCTGATGCAGTGGAGACAATATGCTTTCTTCTACTTCTCCTGTATGTAGGACCATAACCTTGTCGAATAAGATTCCCTGCCAAAAAAACAGTATTTCCGTATTTGAAATAAAAATGAAAAAAAGTCACTGCTTTCAATAATGACTTGTTCCAAAGGGTAAGCATCCTTATTGTAATAAACTGTTCCTTGTTTCTAATTTGTTTGGCATTAACTGCCAGCCACTGAGTGGACACTTCTTTTGTCCATGTTGAAAATTCCTTTAATATTTGTGATTTTCTGTCCGTGAATCTTCTTTTACTCTGTAATCACTCACCCTTCTACTGGGGTTTAGGTTTGTTTTTTATTTTTTTTTGTGTGATAAGATAAGAATCTCAGGCTCCTTGAATCACTTACACAACAAGGCTGTCCTCAAATCCGAATTTCTTTTCTCATGATAATATCTTCGACTTATTTTTAATACTCCTTTAAATGTATAGAACAATCTATTTTTAATATCCTTTGAAAAGCATAGGCATTTAAACTATTTATGGGATTCTGATATTGAAGACATCAGTTCTATTTAGAGAGCTGGACAGACCTCTGTGCTGCATCCTATTCCCTCATTCATACACATGGAAACCCGTTCACTTATTTAATATCCTTATGTTGCACTAAGGGCTTACTTGAAATGTCGCTATGGTGAGCCCTAAAACGTTTTTGCCTCCCTTCAGCATACTGCTGATGCAGTTTTGCCAATGTGGCTTACGGTCTTTAAACTTGTCAGTGCTGCCTGTTTACCTCAGACAACACCTTACACCTTTTAACTTGTAGACCTAATTTTTACCAACAAAGTCTCACCTATTTGTCCAGTTTATAAGGAATTTTGGGTATCTGGAAGTGGGACATGCTCACAGAGCTGCTCTTGTTGAGTCAGTGTGTTATTGAGTCTGGGTGACCAGGTGCTGCCTCTCACAGTTGTACTCCAAAGACTTGGTGTCCCTAGAAAGTACAAAGCCTGGGAAAGAAATTAAAATGGTGTAAGACACATGGTCTGTACTAAGGAGTTGTAGAATTACAGCACAGGAAACTGGAAATGCTCTTCACAACAGGAGTAGTTATCTTTCCCGGTACTATTACTCATTTATTTGCCCTCCCATGTGTTACTCTGTGCAGTCTTTCATCTTCTGCAAAGAACAGTTATTTTTTTAAAAACATATTCATTTTAAGTGGGTGTATACTATTTTTGACACATATATTTCATATCATTAGAATGTCACCCTGCAGTGCTGGGGTTTATTTTTCTTTCCTTTTTTTTTTTTTTTTTTCAATTTTCAGTTTCTCATGTCTGTGACTGACAGTCACTATGGCATCTGTGGTCCGTGTGAGTCAGGAGATGAGCTGATTACTTGTCATCTGTGTCTTCCATGTGTCACGTGGCAGCTGTACACCAAGAGGGGTGGAACGAAGCACTCTGTTGCAAATCGCACTGGGGCTCCCACACCCCTAAGGATGCTGGGCAGCTGAGAAGAATGGCACCTGAGGACATGGATCTCTGCTTCCCGCACCCCTGAAGATAATCCTAGCTGTTAGGGCTCAAATTGGATTTGGCTGCCCCAATCCTAGGCTTTATCAACCGATCTGTGGCAGGTGCAGAGGGGACTCAGATGCTCTCTACCCTAATGGAAATGGGACCCTGTGCACAGCTGCCAAAGCAGACAGAAGCTGCTGAGGCCTGCCTCCCTCTCCACCTTTCCTACATCCCTCCGTTGTTCAGAATGAAAATAACACTTTCGTTCCTGGATGTCTGGAATGAATTGCAAAATACCTCACTTGGTGGTTATTACAGATGGAAGTTTGAAGGTGAGGATCAGACTTGTGAGTTTTTGTTAGTTTTAACTGTTCTAGGTGGTCTTAGTTTTATCCTCCCAGTAACCAGCTGAACAAGATACTGGACTAATCATTCTTGGCTTTATTTTGTTCACATGAAAACTGACGTTATCACAAAAAGAAACAAAGATATATAAGACTCAAAAAATGAGTAATAATAGGGACTTCTCCTGGTTTCAGCAGGGATGGAGTTAATTATCTTGTGAGTAGCCAATGTCTTTTGGATTTTATGTATGAAGAATGTTGATAAAAACACTCTGATGGTACGAGTTATTGTTAATAAGACCAAGGACACTGTCTGGTTTCCAAGTCTTGTCAAGGTCTCATTAGCATGCAGATGTGGGAAGCTGGGTAAAAGACAGACAAAATAATTGATCAAAGCTGGCCACAGAGAGTATTCCATGCCAAAAACGCCACGCTCAGTATGCCTATGGGAGGGGGCATCCATATCATTCTTTTTCTGTCATGCATTGCATTCCTTTCAGCACCCATTCAGGCACCCTTGGCATTCTTGCTTTTCCCTTGCTTGCTGCCATCTTTGGCTCTACCGTGCTAGTTCCTCTCTCCTGCTTTGCTTCGTGCTCGACTTCGTTTCTGTGATTGCCGCTCAGGACAGGCTGCTTCGGTCATTTGTACATGGGGTGGTGAGAAATTGTATGTTGTTCATTTGTATATTTTGTTTATATTAATATCCTTATATTCAATTATTTTTATAGTTTTTAGTATTTTAGTAAACTGTTTGTATCTTAATTCTCGGGTTTTCCAATCTTTACAATTTCTTTCCCCTGTCCTGCTGGGTAAGGGGAGGGTGAGTGAGATATTGTGGTGATCTGGGCAAAACCACCACTTTGTAGTCTTTGGACTATAGTTTAGAATCTGAATGAGAGAATAGCTGGAAACAATTTACATATGTGTATCTGCATGTACACGTATACATGTGATGTAAAATGTTTGAAAGTTACACAGTTGTTGTAGCTTAGTCCCAAGCAGGACCAAGCTATACAGTGTTACACTCACTCACTCCCCTCCACCCTCCAGTGGGACAGGAAGGAGAACTGGTAAAGAAAAAAGGCAAAAACCTACAGATGGATAAAAAAAAAAGTTTAAGAGAATAACAGAAGAGAAAAAAAACCAGAGATGAAAAATGAACAAACAAAACCCAATAACAGAAACTACTGAAGCATGTAATTTACAGAAAATAGCTCATACCAGAACCTGACATCCAGCTTCCTCTTGAGTAGAAGGAGACTTCCTTCCGCACCCTCCTCTCTAATATACTGAGCATGATGTCACATGGAGTGGAATATCCCTTTGGCCACTTTTGGTAAATTATCCCAGCCGTTGGCTAAATATTGAACTATCCCAGCTGTGTCCTCCAGCCACAGGGGCACCAGCTCCAGTTTTTTTTTCCAGCTCAGGTGAAAATTAAGCCTATCCTAGCTGGAACCAGAATAACAGTAAAATCATAGTAAGAGATTTACAGAATGAAATGATTCTCGCAGCTCCAGCAGTTAGCCAATGATAAAATAAATAGATAAATAAATAAAACATTACATGACTTACTAGAAATCTACAAATTTTTGGCGACTGACATATTCAGTTCTGTTCTATGCTTTTTCTTCCTCACAGGGTGCTTGCATGCTAGCAGAGTATATAGCAGGCTGTCCACAGTCAGATTGGTGTGAGTATGGGGCAGGACTCCGGGGCATTACTAGGCAGGTGAGGGCAATCACTAAGTCAGAGCTCAAAAAAAATTCCTATTTAAAAAGAAGTCTTTGCTCATCTGGAAGAAACATATCTGGAATGGAACAATGCAGGCATCAGCTGAAAGAGCAATGCATGACAGCCCTTCTAACTCTATTGATTCTATGATTCCATTATGGCAAATATGTCAGAGTAGGTGAAACTGACCAGAGCGTGTTTGTCACACAGGGCCCTTCGCTGTTTCAGACTGTGCTTCCCTTTCAGGCTGTGCTGTTGGGTACAGAGCTGAGTCCAGGGCTGAAAAAAATAAGGCTGTATATAGCTCTGTCATAGTGTTAGGAGCTCAAGAAAAGTGCTCATTTGTGAGGAAATCAGAGAGCACCCATGCAACTGAGTATTAATGCTGCAACTCCAACTTCTCCTCTGGATCAATCAGCATCCAGATCCAAGCTAGAAAACAAGTTTTGTTGCTTCAGCAACCTTCGTCTTTGCCTTGCTGGTAAACACATGGCTTTGTACATATTTTGCACGTCTGCTTTCAGACTGAGAATCATGAGGATCACAAATCCCTGCGGTACTTTACGATATCACTTCTTTAATAGAATTCAGCTGTCAGTAGTTAGTGGCTTTCCCACTGCAGTGAGGGGTGCTGTTTTTCAGCACTAGCCATCATGGATGGTTTAATATGCAGGATGGCAAACAGAGCCCTGAGATAGGAACAACATAATCTTTTGTGGACTCCATGACAGCCTTCAGTGGAGAGAAGTGGTGGGAACGTTATAGCCTTGTGCAGCCACAGGCATATCTGTCAGACAGCTAGATCCTTGTTTAGACATAACTCTTTTATGCGTTTTTCCAGTGATATAAGATACATTTCACAAACAGACAGGGCACCCTGTGTCCAAGCAGAAGTTACTAGGCAAGTCAGGACCCTGAAGAAAAGAAAGCCGTAAGGCTTCATCCAGGAATGCTGCAATTAAAGAAAGGAGTAACGCTTGGTGCAGCAATGCTGCAGTGGTGTCAAGACAGAGTGGTGGCGCATTTGCAACCCACCACATGACAGAGCATGGATGACAGGCTACTCTGCATGTCACTGGAATTCTGTGTTACCTAAAAGTGAAGGAGAATGAAATTTGGGAGCTAGCCTGGTACAAGCATGGTCCTTTAATCTTATGTTTATGTGAGCTGTGTTCTGGATACATTACGAAGCAGCACAATGTCTCTGGACTTAGCAGTAACTTCAAGGTAGTCAACCCATTAGGTTTACAGAAGACGATTTACCGTTATTGTGAAACTTCCCAGGAGATGCTGTTATATATAGTTTTAAGTTCTTAGTGTGGAATCAGCTCCCAAAGGAACAGTTTCATTCTTAAATTTTTGATGTATCAACTTCTGTGAAGTTTTCCTTTTTCTAGATTTCTCTGTATTTCTCTCTGTGTTTACAATCAATTCTGGGGAAATAGGCATTGTAGTTTTGGGTTATGATTTGTGAGAAATGTTCTTACTATATGAGGAATACACTAGTGGCCTGAAAGAAATAAAATGAGTTTCAGTATATTACACAAAGTCTGTTTCTTTGACTTCTTTTCCTTTACAGATTAATCTTACAAAACTTTGACATATGCTGCATCCCAGCAGGGAGGCTTCTGTAACTCTTACTAAATTATAAGTAATAGCAATCATACGAGTTACTTCACACACTCACTATACTTTTCTTTTTTTTTTCCTAGCAAATATGGGTATTGATTATACAGACTCGCAAACAGTAACCAGTTAAAATATTTTCAGATTTTATTTTTCTTAAGACATCACATTTTGATCAATGTTTGCTAAGTATTTATCAATAGATTGTTAATAAAATACATTTGTTTTTCTGTAACACCAGAGGAAACAAAAACTTTTTCATTTATAGGAAGCCAATGTCATATTAAAGAGACCTTTTACGTCTTTGCTGTATATATCTGCAGGAGATATATCTTTCCAATGCTGATGAAAATGCATAGGGTACTTGTGAATACCAGGCTGAGAGGGACATAGAAGAAAGGACAATTAATTTTTTACAGTCCAAGTGCCAAGAAAACGAGGGGATAAGAAGCAAAGAACATTTGTCTTTTGGGAGACTGCTGAAGGACTGATCACCTGCAGCAACAGAGAAATTTTCACATTTATCGTATATGTTTGCATCTGTATACAAACACTGGGACAGACTATTGCCTTTATACTGTGCCTTTCTGAAGAGGTGTGCTTAATTTTCATGTCTCATCCGCTAATTGCATGTGCTGGTTCACTCAAGAGGTGCTGGCCCCCAGAAAAACCAGTAAGACTGTATTTACAGCTGCAGCAAGGTCTGAGCACTGGCTGATCAACAAAGCAGAGGCAGCAGGCATCACAAATTGATGGGAAAGAGCAGTCCTCCCTCACCAAGGGACATGCAGGGCGATATGATCAGGCTTAGAGAGAGAAGACTCCCTGTAAGAAGGAAGAGGCTCCTGAGCTAGCTTTAAGGCCGAAGACCAAGAGAACTCTCGCAGAGGCAGCCTGTCCCTGTAACGCCTATCTTTTTTGGCTGAGGAAGTGGACAAGCAGCTCACACACGGTCTTTGATCTCATCTATGTGTAAACATGTTTCGTACATGATGTGTACCACAGCCTCATATGTTTTTTTGTGGCAACATCTTAACCAGAATTATATCTTCTTTCTCAGCAGGAGCTTTGGGTTGAAATGGATCGTTTCCAGAAGAGATGATGGTTGAAGTGGTGTAGAAGACCATGTCAAATAGTTGTCTCACTATTGTAGAGACATCAAACTACTACAGGAACAATGGAATTTCATTTAAACAATATGACTTGAGTCTTCCTGTTATCTTGCAAACCAATTCCCATTATCTTGCAAACCAGCTCCTGTTTTCCTGCGAAACTGAAGGCAGAAGCTGATATCGAGAAATCTAGCCCTACGCCACGGCATGAGCCTAAACCCGAGGCCAGGAAAAAAAAAAAAAACAAAAAAAACCCCAAAAAACCCCAGGTGCCCAGAGATGTTAATACGCCTGCATATAACTCCCAGGTAGAGGAGTGTGACTAGGCAAGCCAGCTCTTGGAATACAACGAATATGTAATTAAACCAAGATGAGAAAGGACAACAAACATCAACAGAAACAAGACACATCGACGGAATCAACATCGGAAAGAACGTTCCCCTTCTGAGTCAAATATTGCAAATGAAACTCTTTTCTTTCTCATTTCTCTTGCATTTGCGAAATTTTCTGGTAAACTTACCTGGCGCTTGACTCCGTTTTGAGTCTTAATTTTATTGCCGAGAAAACAAGCAAAACCACTCCGGCATGTGACAGGTTGCTCTAGCTGTCTCTAGCCTCCAAGACTGAAGTTGGCTAGAATACAAGGGGCCTTCCTCTCATCTGAAATCGGAAGGTGACAAGAAGGAAAGATGGCTGAGAAAGCTGTCTCAGCCTTGTGGTTAGATTTAAACTAACTGCCTGTTATGCTGGCTTTGCAGACAGCAAATAATTTCTCATTCCCTCCTACTAGTTTCATTGTGAATATCTCTTACGAAATTATTGTGGTAGCTATATATAAAATTGAGGTTTCTATCATGTATTTAATTTTTTTGTTATTAAGAATAACAATGTGCAATAGATTTTTTCAAACATAGCACTCTGTAGGCTAAATTGTACTTGGTCAGACAGATGTAGAAAACAAATGCATCTGAAAAACACCCATTTGGCATGGTTCTGGTTGTAGCTTTCTGGACCACTTTTTTTGTATGGTACAGATGTTGCAGACAAATATTGAGAAATCATCACTTGTAAATTTGGAACGATTAACAGTAAGAATGGAAAAAATCCTCCTTTAAATAAATATTCTGTTCAGAGAAAAAAAATGTGTGAAAGTAAGTACCAATCACTCTCCAGAGAAAGATTTAGGACTGACTATGCTTTAAGCCTGAGAAAATCCACTAATTAAAGACTATATAATTTTTAGAATACAGCTAATTTTTACACTTATGCCCTTCTGTGTTTGCAAATTTAGGTTTTTGTAATCTGCCACTGAGGATGACCTTCCACAGCCTGTTGTGATTCCAGGCTGTTAATTGACAGCAATGCTATGGGAAGAGGAATTATAAACAGTCTGGGCTATGAAAGATGCACACCAGGGAGGATGATATGATAAGTGACAGGTTTCGCGAATGAATTTGTTTCTGCCCCTTCCTCTGTTATTTCGGTAAATAGGCCTGGGTTCAAACCAAGATGAGACTCCTGTCAGGCTCTTTCAGTGCATTTCTCAGGAAGCAGAAGCAAGGAAATCAATACAGGTCTTCTTTGCAGGACATCACTTGCATGCAGCCAAGGGCCACAGCATTGGTTTCTGTCTAGAACAGAACTTGACCCCTTATGCCTTGTATTGTACACTGAGAAGCCTGTGCCTTTGATTACATCAGAAACCTCCTCCCTGGGATCTCCTGTCTTCACAGTTACAAATGCAGAAACTTGTAGTTAAACCACCCAGAAGAATTTCGCAACTTTCTCGAGGCATCGAGGCAGTTCACTGCTAAAATAAAACTGCTATTGCAAAGATAACCAAGGAATGTGGCACAGTGTTCCCCAGTACCAAGAGAAACTATATTTTTGTTATATGGGTATGCTAGGCATAGTGCCACAAGAGTTCTGTGGGCTAGGCAAATCAGTTCCTCAAGTCGATGTGATCAGGGGGCCTTAAATGTGGTGGCCCCTGATGAAAAAGTGCCTGGCTCAAAAATCATAGAATCATAGAATGTTTTTGGTAAAGGGGTACTTAAAGATAATATATTTTCTCCCTCCTTGCCCTGGGCAAAGACGAGACTAGATCATTAGCCCCTCCTAGCCTTGAACATGTCCAGGGATAAGATAGCAAAATCTTGTCTGGGCAATCTGATCCAGTACCTCACCACCAAGTAAAGAATTTCTTCCTTATGTGTAATATGTCTTCCTTTTTGCAGTTTAAAACCATTACTTCTTTTCCTATCACTACATGCCCTTTTCAAAAGTTTCTCCCTAGTTTTGTTGTAGGCCCCCTTGAGGTACTGGAAGACCGCTATCAGGTCTCCCCGGAGCCTCCTCTTCTCCAGGCTGAACAGCCCCAACTCTCTCAGCCTGTCCTCGTAGGAGAGGTGCTCCAGCCCTCTGATCATCTTCGTGGCCCTCCTCTGGACCCTCTCCAACTGGTCCATGTCCTTCTTATGTTGGCGGCTCCAGAACTGGACGCAGTAATCCAGGTGGGGTCTCACCAGACCAGAGTAGAGGGGCAGAATCACCTCTCTCGACCTGCTGGCCACGCTTCTTTTGATGCAGTACATTATGCCATTGGGTTTCCGTACTGCAAGCACACATTGCTGAGTCATGTTGACCTCTCCAACCAACACCCCCAAGTCCTGGACACAGGACTCCAGGTGGGGTGTCACCAGAGTAGAAAGTAGGGTCAGAATCCCTTCTCTTGACCTTTTGGCCACGTTTCTTTTCATGCAGCCTAGAATCTATTTGGCATTCTGGGTTGCAAGTGCACATTGCCAGGTCATGTAGAGGTTCCCATCAACCAACACAGTCCTTCTCCTCAGGGCTGCTGTCAATGTGTTCACTGCCCAGTCTACATTGTGCCTGGGATTGACTTGACCCATGTGCGCCACCTTGGAATTGGTTGTACTTCATGAGATTTGCACGGGATCACCTCTGCAGCCTGTGTATGTCCTTCTGGGTGACAATCCCTTTCCTGCAGCATGTTGCTCAAACCACGCAGCTTAGTACCATTGGTGAACTTTTTTTTGCTGTCCATGTCACCGACAAAGATGTTAAACAGGGCTGGGTAAATACGGATCCCTGAGCACTTGTCACCAGCCTCTTAGACACCAAGCTGTTGACCATCACTTATGCATTTATTTCCTCATTCATTGAATCAATTTCTCTCCAGTTTATAGGAAACGATATCATGCAGGACGGTGTTAAATGCTTTGCAGAAGTTCAGGTAGATTACATCTCTTACTCTTTCCTTATCAATTAAAATTGTAATATCATAGAAGGTCATCAAATCTCTAAAATCTGTTTGCTATAATATGTGTGGATATATAATGTATAAACTCCTTGCAGGGGAGCTGGGATAAATGACTATAAGAACTCACAAAAAAATATAGAAGTGTAAATAGGCACCACCTCCATGCTGCCTCGTAGGACTGGACTATATTGGTACTTCTCAAATACAATGTTGATAATAGGGTTACAGAGTTTCCTACATGCTTTTAAAGTGTCCAGCAAAATACGGTTCTGTTCTAGCTGCTTTGCTGCTAGAGTGCTGATAAGAGTTCAAAAGCTTCCTCACCAAGTGTGTGTGAGAAAAAAAAACACACTGCTTGAAAATTTTCTTCTACTTATCTTTCAGGCTTTTATCAACCAAGTAAAAGCATTGATCCCCTTTCTCCATTTCTCTTCTGCCACAGAAGAACAGTAGTGGCCACCTGAGTAAGTCTGGAATGCAGACAAATGGTTTTATGACTTGCATGCTCGCTCCCTCTGTTCTCTTTTTAATCTAAATATTGCAATTCCATTGTATATAGTGCTAATATCATGAGTACGACAATATTATACTAATGAAATTGGAGTCTAATATTACACTAAGCTTTTACTTATGCCTCTTCTATATACACTGTAATATACCCCTTTCAGCTGTGGTCATAATTCCCTCTCCTTCCCACCCACTGCCTACTATTTGCCTGCAAAATAAGAAGAAACAATCAGTTTGTACCGTCTGTACGCTTCAGTACACAAAGGAGTTGTTATTCAGGGCACCCCACCTCAATGTGCCGTCCAACCATATGAACCCTACCTCTTGTACGGAGCAGGGTGGGAGCACAGTGGAGTGCAGGTAGGGTGGTGGGCAGGTCATGAGTGAGAGACGTTACCAGTGTTATGCTCCTGTAGGAGATGATAAGTGAGATGAATTTTTATAGAAGATATCAGACTGCTGCTCAATAGTTATGTGATAAGGGAGGACATACATGGGTGCTACTTATCTCTTTTAGGTGTATATATATATATAGCCCTAAGAAAGTGCTGTGGTGAAATTAGCCTCGGATAAATGCTATACTAAGAGAACATGTTTGTATAGCACCTTTGCTCTGATTATTTCTCTGTTTTCCCTAAGTGTTAAATTTGTATTAAAACTGTTACTGGTCTTCTCCTCCTCCTTTTTATGTCTCCCTGGGTCTTCCTCAAAGACATTCCATGTTCACAATTAACCCTCATGTAACAGGTTATCTACAGAAAAAAAAAAAGGGAGAGTCGGCAGCACAAGAGAGATGGTGTAAGAAGAGCTTTTGAGTTGTTTAGTTCTCTG
Organism: Tetrax tetrax; assembly: GCA_009806455.1. Taxonomy (NCBI): domain Eukaryota; kingdom Metazoa; phylum Chordata; class Aves; order Otidiformes; family Otididae; genus Tetrax; species Tetrax tetrax. The sequence goes on along the minus strand of WHYT01015617.1, from coordinate 254,147 downwards.
AGAAAGGCTTAATAGGGCAATTCTTAATAGTGACCTGAGTGATCACTTGAGGAAATTAAAATTACTATGAGATTTATGGTCCGTAGGTACAAAACTGCTCTTTTTTTTTTTTTCCATTTGCAATTCTACTCCAGTTTTTCAGGATGGTTTTCTTGAAGATGGAAGAGGAAGGGAGCACTAGATGTCTAATATCTAAAAAAGGTAGAAAGAATAGCCTTTATTACGGCACAAGGGCCATTTTCAGGGAAAGAAAATTGTACAAGAAATGCACAGAAAACTGAAGAGCACTTGCTGGTTACAGAATATGGATTACTAAATGTCTGCAGAGCTGGACAGGCCAGTGGTCATGTTCAGAGTTGCAGTAGCCAGAAAAGGCTACAGCTTTGTGCAGTACTATTTTGGGACTTTGCTTCCTTAGACAGAGAGTGACATTTGCCAAAGCATCTGAATCTCCGTTTCTTCCTTAGACGTAGGATTTTTATCTGGATTGGTGGGAAAATAAGATTTTGCAGCAAATGCATTTTGTCTCTCCACTCTGCAAAAAGATGTTATCTGTATTCTTATAGCTATCTTATGTTAAAAAACATCTGTGACAGCTTAAGTGGTATTTTCCTAGCTTGTACATTCAGTTGGGTGAAATGGATTAGCTACTCAAATAATGTCTTTTCTTTCCTGGTAGCTATGGCTACAACGGCACCTGAGCTTAAAGTGACAAGAGGAGCTGCTTGTCCTCCATGGGTTTTGCCAATTGGAAATTGGCAAAATCCTTGCCAATCCTTGGAAATAGATTAGCCAATAGATTAGCCAATAGATTGCCAAATCCTTGGAAATAGAAGGTGGAATTTGCCTTCTTCAGGCAATATGATATTTTTGATGATTTGGGTTTTTTTTTTTTTTACTTTCTCTGTAGGATTAATACAAATGTGCTTTTACTGTCACTAGCTGAAAGGAATTTGACCTGCCATTGACCTTGTTTGAGGTCAGCATGCACATTAGCATTGCATTAAATTTTAACTCTCCATAAGAAAAAATACTGGCACTTTTTAAAAGGCAAACTATTCAAACAAATGGATGAAACAGAACAAATGAAAATTTAGAGAAAATATTACACAAGTTCTGGGTTGGAGCTGGAGTGAGAGCAGTATCGGTATATTAGTTGGTTTTTTTCAGGCCTGATACCCTGGCTGGTCTGCATTTGTTCTCTACTGGTCACCCCCAGCTCACTCGGAAGCAAAGAGGAGCTGTTCCAGGGTTCCATGATCCAGGGAACTGAGGTGGCATGCTTCAGTGTCCACAGCAGCTCTGCTAGAAGACCTGGAATTGTCTCTGCGGAAGGGTTTAAAGCAGCTGATTTAAGAGTTACAGTTTAGCTATGATGAAATATCTTCTTTGATGCAATCCAGCCCTCATTTGACTCTTGTCTCAGAACTGAAGGGAAAATGCTAGTTTTGTATTTGAACAATCATGACTGGTTATTGAAGCGGTGCCTACCAGCAGAGGAAGAGGCAAAATGTCACAAGCAACATTGAATATCCAGGAGCCTGTGCACTATCTGCCTTCAGGGGAATATGGGCCCTGCAGAGGCACACCTAGAGCTGGAAAGCCGCTGAGTGGGTGTCCTGCCTTAATCTTGCACTGCCTGCTCATGATCCTGTGCCATGGTCTGCAGGCTCCCTCTCCACCCAAGACAAAGCTGGTGGGGCTGTTGGCAGAAGAGAATTGTGCTACATGCACAGAATAGCCTTGCATAATGAGGCAGCTTTTAGAGAAAATAAACCAATAAAAAGATGAATTGGCAACATCACCTTGAGCTTTGTAACACACTGGTTTTCTGGGGAGATCCTGATTGCTTCTCATGACTCTGACACAGGTGATCTGTATTGAGAAGGATGGAGGAAGGCAGTTTGGGAAAGATGGACCCCAAGATGGAGGTATGCCTTGGCAGGGCAGTCTTTAGTGCTTTCAACTCTCACACACAACAGAAAGATGGAGCAGGGTCAAATATCTGGCCGACTCTTGGTGTTTTTAAGATCTATCTCTACAGAAAAAAATTTGTTCTCATCCTGATGAAATTATTGGTAGGGCTGAGAATCTATTGTACTATGAAGTAACGCAGTAACATTTACATTTTCTATAAAAACTAATTCTTTCCCTCTATAACAGTTTCAAGGTTGGCAGAGATTGCTGCTGAGAAATGGAAAATTTATAATTTTAATATGTAGTAAAGCATTAAGTAGGTGAATTTGAAGTAACCTTAACTCTGTGCCTCGATGCCTATGAATTATGATTTTTGTCTATGGTAATGCTATCAATATTATTCAAATAATACACTATATTATCATATGTATTGCAAATGTATTCTGGCCATTTGGTACACTTACCTCTTGATTTACCCCTCTCCCTTCCCCTCAATTTTTTCTCTACCCTGGTTACTACTCTAGATCATGTCTTCTGACGGTGGCACTGCACCCAGGAGGCCAGTGCTCTGCTGTCCAAGGAAGAACAAGGGAGTTCTTGAGGGTGTTTTAGTCTTTTCTGGGGCCGAGACTTAAACATTTCAGTGGTGGCATAGATGTGGAGTCCACTACTGTGTTAGCTACAAATTACTGGTGCCAGATGGGCAGTGACTTCATAGTATTCTTCCTATCCTGCATGAAGTAACAGGCGATTGGGCAAAGGCTGCGTATCTCCATTGTGTCCCCATGGCATCAACACCCTTTTCTCTCCACTCTCCTTCTCCTTGTTTCAGAGTGCAGGGGTAGAAGAGAGCAGTTTCTTTCTTGAGCCCAATACAGTATTCGTGCCCAAGAGCCACCTTCTGGTTTTCGTTTTGCTTACATATACCATTCCCTCTCCCTTTCGAAGCCTCTGGATTGTCTGGAAGGTAAAGGATGACCTATGGGCTGTCTGGGAGAAGAGAAAACTTTCTCTAGTCCCCAGCATTGCTGGCAGTGTAATGTGGATGGGTCAGAAGTGGAGAAGAGAGTGTCGCATGGACCCGGATTTCACTGTTTGCCAGGTTAATTGATTAAATACGGTGAAAACCCTAGTTCTTGCAAAACTCTTGTTGGACTAAAAACAGCATGAGGAAACTGTAAGGCTCCGATATCAGCTCCATGGAGGATGAAAGAGAGCATTCCCAGGAGTCTTGTCCTGAGCTCTTCTCTACCATCTGCTGACACTGGAAATACCACCGTGTGATCAGTGATGCGGTGACATGGGCAGCTAGTCTAGTGCTCTCCACTCTGACGCTATTTGGCCAAAATGATCCCTTTTTCTGTCCTTATTTTCTAATAGCAGTCTCATTTGGTACAAAAAAAAAAAGGTGTGTTGCAGTTATAGGGCTTCAGTAATAAAATGCTGGAAATAGCAGAGATGTTCTCTTAGGAAACTCTGCTTCCCTGGAGAAAGAGTTAGCTGTTGAGAACATTAGGATATTCATGTACTCCATTTATTTATTCAGCTGACATCTTTGAGTACCATTATCAAGATAAATACTCAGCATTATCACCTACAATCTTCAAATACAGGAAAAAAGACTTGGAAATAGAGATTTTTTTTATTACAAAATATGTGGCAATGCAATAGCCACATATTAAAACTAATAACTCCTATTCTACTTCAATTTTTCCTCTTGTTCAACCCTTCTGATTCCTTCTGGGAGCCCATAGCCTGCTTTTAGACTTACCTATTTGGCAAGTGATTGCCTCCTTCTCTCATGCGATTGCTGCGCATCAGTTCTCTCATTCTCTTTCTATGCTGGTGGAGGCTGATGGCAGGATCCCTGCGAAAACTATGCTCCTCTTTGCTGCGCTTGCTGTGCAAGTCACAGGGTTTTCTTTGCCATGCCCTCTGTGAAAGGAATTTAAGCAGCAGTACAACAGAAAGACTGCTATAAACAGATTACATGTTCATAATTATCATTTCAGAAGTGAGTTTCTCTGTTTTCCTTTGCTCTCGGTTCCATCCTCCCTGCAGAATTCAAACACGTTATTACATTGCAGTAAGAAGCACGTTATGTTTGCTAATCTATGTCATCACTCTGTTCTCTTCGACTCCTCTTGCATCCCTGTGGAAAATGGTTTATGTAGCACAGTACTCCCACCTAGCTACTTTATTTCACGTCTTTCATGGAAGTATCTTGTTCGTGTTTGCTAGTTGACTGCAAGCTGAGGAAGCCTAGAGATACCATTAGTTCCTATTATTAGCTCTTAGAGGAAAGGACTCTATGATCTGGGTCCAGAAGCTTTTCTGTAGACATTTTTTTATTTCGCCAGACATTATTCTATAGACGTTATATTAATAATTGTACACAATTATTTATTTTAGACATTAGAGGTGTAGCAAATAGCAAGATCTCAGGAAGCTGGTGATGCTCTAAACTATATAGAGTCTTCAGCTTTGGAAAAGCATTTTCAGTCTGGCCTTTGCGATAGGTATCAGCAAATGGTAACAGGTCTGCTTGACTGTTGTATTTCGGTGGATGCGCTCATTTAAAAATGAATTGCACGTCTCATTTTTTTTTAGGATATGAGCTGGAAGGAATAGTTGTGCATTTTTTAGGGCTTGGCAGAATCTGGGAATTCCTCTGCACTGGTCTGAAAGCTATTCTAGGAAGAGCATACGCTGTGGAGGTTTTTGCTTTTTCCTGCAGATTATCTGGCTAGGCACTTTGGCACGTACAGTGGTGATTAAACCACTCTATTCTGTTTAGAATGCCATGAGAAAAGATTTAACTCTACTAAAATTAAGCTATAATTAAATTAAAATAAATTTTGCCTCCAAGATTCAACTGTAGTAAAACCAAAACCTCCTATTTCAATCCTCTCTCCTTTTTTTTCTTGAAATATTCTTATCCCCGTAAAGCAGGCACAGAGAATGTCTATTGATTCACAATACATCCTTTGTGTTGAGGCAAAACAGATATAAGTAAAAGGGGGTAAACTAGACAACTCTAAGTTAGTCTTAACGAACCACTCTGCTTTGTTTCTTCACGTCATAGGTCTCGTACAGCTAGTGCTGGCCCATGAAAGTACCACCAGGAGTGGAGGAAAGAGAGCTACTTGTGTTTGCATCTGGTTGTTCAGCTGTCCCTGTTATCCCATGTAGGTAGCACCCGTGGCAGTTCCCCAAGTGTGAGCATCATAGGTTATCAATGTGTGTCTTGCACAGTGGTTCCCAAACATCTCTTTGTGTCCTGGCTCTTCTGGGATTTTGGCCCTCTTCCCTCTACTGCCACGTGGGAATTCGGAAACGGAGGAAGAGAAACCTCGAATATTTTCAACACAGGCACGCAGTACTTCACATATTTTATTTCCAGGGTCTTCTTCCTTGCTCCTATGAAAGATAACCTTGTTTGAATTGAAATCCATGCTTTTATCCCCACAATTTTTGCACATGGTCTGATTTCCAGACGCCTCTGGAAGACATAACTTTATCTTCTCCTTTCCTCTTACAGAAGTTTTTGCTGAATTCCTCTGCTTAGAGCATGTGGCTCTTTATCAATGAGTAGAGTTTCCTCTGTAGGCAGATGACAGGTAAGGGCACAGACTACTCCAGTATCTATGTGTCCTTCCAGTACAAAGGAGTGCTGTCCAGCACGAGATGTGGCAGTAATAAATATTTTAGTCCACTGCCTCTGTGCTCTGCTTTTCCCAGGTGTCCCTCAGAGGTCTCACTGCCCTGAAAGGATTCTTAATCACTTTCCTGGCACACTAAGGTCTCTTGGAATTGTATCCCTCACCCCGTGAAGTCTTTGACTTCCATAGCCTCATTACTAGTGGTACTTTAACTTCACCGTTCTTCTAATACTTTTTCTCTCTCTGTTGCTTTTCCTTTCTAGTGTCCATTCTGGTCTTCTCTTCGCTGTCCTGCATCCTTCTTCTAACATCCTCTGACATCTGTAGCTGTATGTCACACGTCACCAAAGAAGACAGCAGCCTTTACTATGATATGGTATTATTATTAGAGACATACAACAAGGCAATAAAAGAAAAAAGAACAAAGACAACAGGAGAGGGAGAGGAAAATACTACCTACAAGTGTTCTGAGAGTGCAGAAAGCCTTGATGGCTCTCAGACTAATTTCAGACACATCTTTTATCCTGGGGCTAAAATTTGTCCTTAGGAGAGTAATACTTTGCAAACCTTTCCCTCATACAGGTCGTTGGTTTCTTGATACATGCATCTTCAGCTTTCCCTGCTGTCTTCTCGTGAAGAGTGGAAGAAAGCAAAAGTTTTCTTTTTGACCAGGATATAGATCCTTTTCAACACCTGGATGAGTCATACTTTTAAATGATTGTCTGGGCTTTTAGCAACTTCTTGTTTTACCTGAGGAGAAGGGAGGATACTGGCAGGTATCTTCATCATACAGACATTGGTATAGACATTATTTCTGCTGACACATTGCTGTCAGCTCTCTGCTCCCCCCTCCCCCCCTGCCCCAAGCTATTTTCAAGGATGATGTGTGGGATCTAGCGTTTCTAAAAACACAACTATAATTGCAGCAGAGGAGTATGTTTTATGGGTACATTGCCACCCACAGGAAATTACAAGGGCTTTTTGTTGCTGGTTTTTTTTTTTTTTTTGAAACTTCCTTAGAATAATGATGTGCTTCTGTAACAGAGACTAGAACAAGCCCCATGTCTATCTTTTTTTTCTGTAATTCGTGGCAGCGTACAATCTACCTAAACACCCAGACATGGAACTGTGGCTCAGCTCTCTCTGTACTATTCTGAACACTTTTACAGTCACGGCATTATCTCTCCCTGAAGCCTAGCTCTCTTTCATCAAGATTTAGTCTTAAAAATACACAGTAAATAAATATCAGTGGTATTTTCAGCTCTGTCAAGGTCTGTGGAGCAGGAAACACTGTGGTCACCTCTCTCCAACCGTAGTAGACAGAAAGAAAATGCGTATTCTTGAAGTTTGTCACAGCAAAAGAGTTTCTCGGTTGCGTGTGTGCACACAGCAGCAGGCCACATTAGAGGGCACAGGGGGATTCTGTTGTGTATATTGCAATGATTTATGAATCTACAACTCTAAATGGCCTTAGTATCTTGTAGGACTGGGGCTCTGACAGAACATAAGATTCCTTCTGTATCAGTACTAGGGATTAATCATGGAAAGTGCTGTGCATATAGACAGGCATCTAAGCCTTGATATGAGTATGGATTTGCCGTGAATCCTCTTCATATATCATGCATGCTCGTGATTTGACAAAACTTCTAATGGCTTCTCTGACAGATCAAAGACTGTCACAAAGGCTTTAGTCATGATCAACCTAATGATCCTACTTTGCCCTTCCACATAGCAGCCTCCTGCCAGGACGTGAAGGCAACTGCCTCCCTGTAACCTCGACAACTCTGACCCTGTGTCTAAAGAGGCATAAAGGCAAGAGCTGAGTCTAAAGAATAGAATAGCTCTCTCATGTTTGGGAGGAGGAGAACATCTCTTTTCTTCAATCATGGCCAAATAGGATGCGAAAAACAGTATCTTCCCCTGTTGGTGGCTAAAGGACACGGTTATGTGTCAGGAGTGAATAGTGTCAAGAATAATAACACGTATTGACTCTTTCATTACTCTGTGTATCTACAAGCAGTGCTGCACTTTTAATCCCTCCAACCTGTTGCAGAAAATCTTATAGGCTGTTTACAAAAAAACTTCAGGAGGGGATTTCAAGCAGAAGATGTGAGCACATAGAGCCATCAGGATCATACTTAGTCCCACAAGACAGAGCATGTGTTTCCCCTTTATTGGTGACCTGTTACTTTTAAATTCTCTCAGTTTGGTCCCTCTACATCCACCACTCTGTTATTAATAAGTGAACCACTGGCATTTAAGTGATGAGTATTTCAAAGCTCTTGAGTTATCTAACAAAAATTCTTAATTAACTTAACGGGATTTTTAAACATATCAATATGTTTTATGTTTCTGCTGTTGGCTTTCTGGAATCTGATTGTATAGTAATTCTTATTTTGAAACTTTTCTCCCTGGAACTTTAAAAGCATTTTTTTTCTTTCATGAAAACATAGCTTTTGTTTTTTTTATGAATCCAGCATCTGGGGCTACAAGACAAAAAAATCTGTGCTAAATACTATAAAACTTGTAAGTATGGTGATTTGGCGATAGTGATCTACTGATTAGATCAATGTAAGTACACCTAATTGTAGGGTAGGAGTTAAGGTAGTAGTTAGCCATGCTCTCCAGTTAAACTAGAAATGAATGGACTTTTTGTGGTATTGGAGTTTGGTAGCACACGAAAAAAACTAGCATGTTACAATTTGTTTGCCTAGTCTAAAGAGAGGACCTCTGGATTCCTGTGTTATATTTCCAACATAAACTACAATACAATCTAGCATCTGACTCCATGTATGAAGAATCACAGCTTGGCCTGGAATGTGTGAATGATGTATCTGCACGTATATTTCTTAATACTTCAGTACTAGCATGCTTTCGGCAGCATGGGAACACTTGAGGAGATAATACAGTGATGATGGATTATTGTAAAAAGACGTCGATGCAGGCATTATGGAAGTGAAATGCAACACTGAAGAAGTACTTTTGAAAGCGTACATGTAACTATTTATGCAAGCACACAAATAAATCAATTTCTATGTTCGTTCTGTGTCCCAGTTGAGCTAAGGGAGGTCCTGCATGCATAGTGATTCTTCAGTTCTTCCCCACTTCTCATGCTGTAATATGATGTAGGGGCAAACAGAAGGGCCCAGGTGGATGTCATCTCATCCACAGACTGTAGATCATCTGTGTTTCCACTTGCTTTGTATGCAAAATATCAGCACTGCTTCACCTCAAACTTTCCTTAAAAATCTAGTGTGGAATAGAACTGAGCATGAAAAATGTCAGCCTGCAAAGAGGTCCCTGCAACCGCGAGTCAGGTAAAGCCCAACATGGGTAGATGAGGGCTTCGTAGAAGAGGCATTATTTTACTTATATTCCAAGCCGTTTAGGATAATGGGGCGAGGATTCAGCTCTTATGGAGGACCTTTCTGCTTGGGAACGTGCAAATTGTATTTTTCTGTATACTTTAAAATCCTATCTTCTGAAAGCAGAGAGAAGAATAAAGAATTTCTTTATTCATTAATATATCCATGAAGGAAGGGATAAAATATTCTAAGTTGCACCGCAGTATTGGCAGACATTGTTGATACTCATGCAAGGTCAGTTGCATACAATATCTTCTGTAGTACAAAATTAGTTACTAAGTGTAACAGAATAACTTTTATCTCATGATACAGATTTTAATTATTTATCTGAAGCTCTGATTCTCAGAATTCCTTAAGCATCCGCACATGTACTCATTAGCTGCTGCCTGAGAGCTTTGCGGTTTTCTCTGGCTTTGGAAAGGGACTATGATAAGACTGCTCTGTGGCTAAAGGCAAAATGCTACTGTTCTGTTCTATGCTTCTTTGCTCTTGTGGGAGACCTGCAAAGCCTGACAGACTGCAGATAAACTTACCCATGTAAGGTCCATCAGGACTCTGTGCAAAAAACTCTCTGCTCTTGGTCATACGAGACGACTTTTTCTGCTGTATCTTCTCTGATCATACTTTTTCTTCTCTTCCAAAAGTAATATGAAATTTTTGACTATATAAGTGATCACGACCATATATGCCAGGCATTTTTCAGTTAGAGAGTTAAGAAGAATGTGACATAGTAAAATGCAAGTCTTTACAAATCTTAGAGCTGTGCCCTTTAAGAAGATTGTAGAACTGAGAATGTTGTTACTTCTCATTTGGCAGTGAATAATTATAGAATATGGATACTGTATAATTCAGGTTTTGCCACGGTTTCCTTCCATCTTTATACAGAGATATTCTTTTTAATGCCCTAACCTGACACTGTCTCCTTAAAGGACATTGTCTGAGCTTCCTGCTTGAGGCTACCAACCCCAAGGCCGCTATGGTCAGACTGAAGGTTTCACAACTTGGGCGGTTCAAAGCTGAATATTTATAATTTTGGCCAAAAAAAGAGATACTATATGGTACATAACAGCTGTTATCTGACAATATATGGAATTAAGGATTAGGTGTTCTACTATAACATTACAAGATACCACAGCCACAAGGTACATGTAAAGCTACTCTGCCAACTCAAGTTTGTCCTTAACACTTTGTCAGGTTTTGTTTTTTTTTAACCAAAGGCATCTTGATTGTCTCCTCCAGCTAGAGTGAGCTGATACCACAAGTTCTGGATAGGACATGAAGTTTCTGTAAGAGTGATAATGATCTTGTAATGGTACCTGGGAAGCTCTGGTGTAGACTTTTTAATGCCTGAGAATCAAAGTATTAGACACATAACTGAGAAGAGACTATCAAGAAAGCTTAAATCATACACACCCCTTCTCTGAATGGCAAAAAAAAAAAAGAAAGACTCAGGAGTGAGGGCTAATATGAACTGGCCTCTGCCTCTACTGTGTCTTGTGCCCTATTTAAAAAGTGATGACCGGACTTAAAACATCTCCAGCATGCTGGGAGTAAGTGCATTTGAACCTCAGATGTTATAAATTAGCCTCACATTCGTGATAACAAGAAAAAAAACTCTACTGTAATCTGCTCTGTATCTAGTCTTACTTATTCTCTGGATTTTTGTTCAAGAGAGAAAAATCAACCAAATATCACACAAACATAGAAAATAAATATACACAAAATATTTTTTTTTAAGGAACTGAAATTTGCATTTCTACCACTAGAGGCAGCAGCCCTGGTAAGTCAACCGGTGGGGAACACGAACTCTGTAATTAAAATCTTCTTATTTTACTGTTCAGCTAAGGAAAAAAAAAAAATTAATAGAAGTACAGGCATGGACTTTTCCGTATTCAGTTATAAACTAGTTTTTTGAGGTGGATGGATTGTTTCAGCTAACGAATACATTGGACTCATATTTGGTATGTTTAGATTTATTAGATCCTCCTTATTTTAGATTGAGAAGTTCTTTCTGCTAGGAAATGCAATAAAACCTATTGATTAACTGAACTCACTTATCAAATACACATGAGGTGGACAAGAGCCACTTAGTATTTCTTGAGCAGAATAGAGAATTGAGCATTTTGCCCTCTCTTCTATTAGTGTTTTCATTAAGCATTAATGCCATTTTTTTTCTTTCCCTTGTTTAATAAATAGTTTAATAAACATGCCGTTACCTCCCTAGAATTAAGTTGTTTAAGTTCTATAAGATATACCAAGCAAATTGTTGGCTTCTGAGGTATTGTTTTTTTGTCTAGATATCTGGTATTTTCGGAGTCCCTTGGAACTCAAAATATAATCATCTCTGCAGCGGAAGAAAAGTGATTGAAATATTAGGCACATCTCAGTTCACCAGGAAATGAACAAATAAAAGATAAGCAAGCTTACCATGCTACAAAGCTAGGTAGATTCCATTGTACGGAAAAAAAACTTTCCTACTCGAATCAAAGAACTACTGTGGCTAGAATTCATAGTGTTTTTAGTGTAGTAGAAATTGAAATAATATATTCCTTGTCATTTGCACAAATGTGGTCTAATAAAATAGCATAAGTAGCCTGCCAGGTAGACAGAAATATCTTGTGGGAGCTTTGAAATCTACTGTTCAGGGTCCTTCCTGGTTTAGGGAAATCTGGATTTGTGTGTCCTCACCTCAGATTATCATTGCTTAAAAAAAAAACAAAACACACATTTTACTTTGTGCTAAGCCTGAGAAAAGCACCTGAACACCTTCACGAAGGATACTCCCCACATGAAAGAGCTGACAGATATATCAACATACACTAGGAAAAGAGGACAAGAAGAATTTTATATACAGGTAGGCTGTGCTTAGGGCTCCTGCTGCTATTTAGGAGGACCATGAATTGACAGAGAGAAGACTCTTCGCAGTTGAACCTGGAGAGGAGAGGCCCTGAGTTGCCTTTTTCATAGACTTATAAATAGGTAAGGTAGGGTTAGACAAAGGCAACTTAGACATGTCAGGTAAGTAAATGGAGAATGACAAGGGGCCCTGGAAGTAGTTCTAGGAAAAAGGTGTGAGACCGTAACTAGGGATAGAGCCAGGGGAATGGATTTGCAATGGTTATTGCTTGTGGCACAGGCCAGCACACTAGAAAGAGAGGCTGGAGCGTAGGAGAAAACTAAACAGGATGTGTTGATTACTGAAGGAAGGTTTAACGAGATTGTCATCAAGAGAGAGTACTAAGCGAAGCCTGTAATTTTCAAAGAGGGACACTAGCTGCCTACTGACTTCTTCTAATAACCTGAACCCCTAAATCCACCTGTTACCTCTGGCTGTGTGGCCAATATGGTCGAAACAGGACCCGGATGAAGTCTACTCTCACCTCCACCTTTTGTCTGATTATCTTAGCCGAGCTTGCATATCGGATACAGGCAGGAAATAAAGGTGTTTGTTCAACCAATAAGGTCTCCTTTTCCTTGCAGAAGAAGGATAAAAATATTATTTTTTTATACGCTGAAGATTTAGTACCTTTTATACTCCACTTGAAGTCCAGATAATTGTATTTGTGTTGACCTAAAGCAGTCCTTGGGAAGGAAAGGAATTGACTGACTTATTTCTCCCACTCTCCATGCACAAAATCCTTTTGTTTAAGTGGCAGACTCCCCTGCAGCTGGCCATTTTCCACCAGTTGTTACTCAGGCATGAGTCAGCCGTTGCATTCAGTCAGCAGGAGCCTTTTCAGCAGCTTCAAACAGCTGCTGGATCACTTGCTGCCTGAGTGTTCTGGCTGAATAGCAGGGAGTAGGAAGCCTTTTTCTGCCTGGACTAGCTGGTGCCTGACAAAGCAACCTGACTTCTACATGTACTCTGCCTTGAATAGTGTTTTTGTAGAAAGCTTCACCGGGCACCTACTGCTTAGAGTGTACTATATACACTTTTACTTGTCTCATCTGGAAAGATTTCCTACTGCAGTGGAGTTCAAAGTCACACACGGCAGGGAAAGTTGAGTGGGAGGTGGGTGTGAGGGAGGCAGTCAGATGTGAGTGCAGAGGGATGTGTCAGGGCTATTCTGAAAGCCGTGTGAGGGAAAAAGTGCTCTAGGCATGCTAGTTCTTCCTGCAGTTTGCTTACTCTTGTCAACTATGTTGTGCAAGCAGCACTTTAGAGAAACTGTCTGCTTGTGATTAGGTGTTGCTAACATCCCTATCCCATTACCATTAAATGTTGCAACCTACATTTTTAATTAAAGTTTTTTTTCCATGACTTATAAATATTTAACATTTACTAAATAGTTAGGAATAACTTTTTGTTCTTACAAAAAAAAAACAAAAAAACTTCTCATTTATGTTGAATAAACTAATGCATGTATAGTCTTCTCTCATGAGATCTCTGTTACGATGTGCTAGTTAACTACAGAGTTGTGCTCAACATTGTCATTTATATAAATTTGTTTCACAAGCAAAATTTGACAGATGTGACAAACTTGAAGGACGCAGCCTTGTTAATCGGAGACAACTGCATTGGATTAAGGGACAGGATGGCACATGGCACTTTGAGTGAGTATCCTGAACTTATTGTGTGGTGTAAACTTTTGGCCAATATAGGAAATGAGATAGCACCCATTTATGAACTCTACTGCGGTTTTTGTGTTCACTTGGGAAGGGGTTTGTGGTTTGTTTCCATAGGAACCATAGGAAATGAAGGAAAAATTCTTACCTGAAAGTCAGTAAGAGAATAGTGAGGCACAGGATGCACACTACAGGTAATGGCAAGAGCTTTTGAAGGAGGCTAACATGCTCACCACTTCTGCATTGTGGGAAGGCATTAGGGCCCAGTGCTATATGATCTGCTGTGCAGCCCATGATGGCAGAGGGAGTCACAGGAGTGGACACTTTGAAATTCAGAAGCATGCACAAACCTGGAGCATTCAGCATGGCCTCCCAGAGTCTTGATTTACACAGCAGTAAATGGTCTGGTGAGACCCCACCTGGAGTACTGTGTCCAATTCTGAAGCCCCCAACATAAGAAGGACATGGACCAGTTGGAGAGGGTCCAGAGGAGGGCCACAAAGATGATCAGAGGGCTGGAGCACCTCTCCTGTGGGGACAGGCTGAGAGAGTTGGGGCTGTTCAGCCTGGAGAAGAGGAGGCTCCAAGGAGCCCAGATAGCGTCTTCCAGTACCTCAAGGGGGCCTACAGGAAAGATGGGGAGAGGCTGTTCAGTAGGGCCTGTTGTGATAGGACAAGGGATAATGGGTTTAAATTAGAAGGAGGTAGGTTTAGACTAGATATTAGAAAAAAATTTTTTACAATGAGAGTTGTAGAGCACTGGAACAGGTTGCCCAGAGAGGTGGTGGATGCCCCATCCCTGGAAACATTCCAGGCCAGGTTGGATGAGGCTCTAAGCAACCTGATCTAGTGGGGGATGTCCCTGCTTCTTGCAGGGGGGTTGGACTAGATGACCTTTGAATGTCCGTCCTATTGCTAAGTATTGCCAGATGCCATCTGGATTCCCTATTTGCAAAATCCTTTGTCTCTGCCTGATCTGGATGTACTGGATAAACAGCCTGCACCCTGCCGTCATTCACTATAACCTCTTGTCTAGGCTTTTCACAGTCCTGAACAGGAGAAGTAATAAATTTTCTCCTTACACACCTCATTAAAAAGAATATCCAGAGCTCTACCGTCATTAAGATGGCCTCATTTTTCCATTCACTGTGGACAGTGGAACCGACCCGAGAGGCTTGTATAATCGTCTGAGATTGTTGCAGGGTTTCTTGAGGACCTCCCTTGGGCGTCATCGCTGTTTAACTTTTTTAAAGGGTCCCTCGACAGAGCATATGACAATTAAGGTGTTTTATAAACAGCATTCCACATAGATGTCTTATTGAATTGATGGATGATTGATGTTCTGCTTTCCTCCTTGTCCCACCAGCCTATGAAAAGCTGAATCAGCAATGGGAATGCAATGGAATTATATAGGTTTTATCATGTTATCATGTTATCTTGGGTTGTCCTGATTATATCACTACAGAGGAGACTGCAGATGACAGCCTGGGGTCTTGTCTTGGTGATGTGGCATGACCGCAATATGCACTCAGTGCACTCTCATGCTGGGTAACCACAGCTCTGGTCTCTGCTCATTTTCTTTTGTCAGTTCCTCCAAACCCAAACTGTGGTAGATGTATGAACCGATTGGTTTTCTAGGAATATCAGTCTGTGGAGAGGCTTGAAATACCAAGCAGTTTTCAGGTCATTTGTACACAATGTGTGATGCTTAGTACGTGAATGTTTGCTGGCAGGTTTGGAGACGCCAGATTACGTTGATTCTAGTGGTAAGTTAATTTTGGGAAAAACAAAAATAAAAACAGAAGCAGGAAAAACTCTGTAGATCTGGCCCTTTCACTGTTATGATTCGAGCTGCCTTCTTCTACATTGCTCCCATATATTGACCACCTCCCGCCTTTTCCACCTACTCCTGAGGTCTAATCGCAGCGTTTACGCGGAGCTTTGAGAGGGATCTCCGTCCTGTGGGACACGCATCAGCAGGGTTAGACAGTTAGTGTCACTCTGAATTGTTTGAGACAGTATGGTACCAAACCATAAAAACCCTGAAAGATCAGGAAGTTCTTTTCAGAAAGAAACAGTCTCTATCCTCTAACGTACTGTCATCTTCACGGCGCAAAGCTCTCACTGTTTCAAACATCTAGGATTCAGGTTTCAGAGCCCACTCAAAGCAAAATATTTTCTTTTGTCAGCCTCTCTGAGACCGTAAGCCACGTTGCCAGGAAAAAAACTGCTCAGCTCTTTGTAGGGTGGGTTTACCTCAACTCCACTGCTTTGTGGACATCTAACCTACAATATCCTTAGGATGCAGCTGCGCTTTCTTAAAGCCCAGCACAGTGCTGATCTTAGTTGTGCCTTTATCTGTATTATGTATCCTCATCTCAAGAGTTCCCCAACTGTAGACGTGTAATAGATCCATGAATTCTGCCACTGCCATTTTTCCCTGGGAAGCAGTGTTTTGCTTGACATTGGGTCTTGCTGTCTTGCAATATCCCAGCACTTTCTTTAAGGCTTTTGATTTCGGCCCAGTTCTCCACAGCCACTTCACACAGAGATCCCAGGATTATAGATAAAGTAAAAAGGTCAGAAGTGAAAAATAAAGAATGCAGGTGACGGTATCTGTCAATGCTGCCCCCTTCTCATTGATGGCTGCAGTCATCAGGTGATTGCCTCTGTGCAATCCAGGAAGTGCAGGTACAGGTTACAGCAGAGAAGGGCAGAGCTGTCAATTTTCATAAGTACTATTAGCTCCACCTCCTTCATCTGCTGGCTATGGCATGTGAGTATTTCTCTCTGTGGGTTTTTGTTCACAGAGTTGTAAGTGTCTATCATGTGACTGCACCACCCTACCGCATCGGCGTACAGACATCAGTTCTGTAGCATTTGGGAAAAGCAAATGCCCAAGAGATGCGAGTTTTCAATAGCTTATCTTCTGGTTTATCCCCACATCACAGCATATATTTCAGTTCAGCGGCTCAGTTCTTCTCTCACCACTGTCTCTGAACTAATTAAATGCTAGAAGGACTTTTCATAGTGCTACAGAAAGTGCATAGCAAATGAGATGTACCAAGAAAGAGTAAGCAATTATCAGCACTGGTTGCAGCATTGCAAAACACTTAACGTTTACAGAGGAGAACATTTTAGTTAATAAGTATTGAAATTACATAGTTACCATAGTACTGTACAGGCAATTGTAATGCTAATCTCTGATCTGGGTGGCAGTGACTGTCTCCAGAATATGCCATGTTTTTTGACCTCATTGAACAGGTCACATAAGGGCAGAAAAAAGAAGCCTTTCACTGCCATCAGCAAACACCTTGATTTTCCCTGAAGTACAGTGGTGGCTGAGACACTGCCTCTCTATAACAAAATAACAAAATGCGACGCACATGAGCTAGGAATTTCATTATTTGGTACACAGGTTACTAATCATGCGGATGTAATGCATGTGTGCTGGAGGCAAGTGGTATTACCCCCATTAGAGATATGCCCAGGCAAGCAGAGATGCATTTTTCTACGTAGAATATGCTACCTGTTTTATGATTCTCTTGTCCATAGAGATATGATTTCCTCTATTTGGTTTAAAGTGGACCTTGCTTCAAAAACTGTGGAGAGTAATGTTAACATTGCCTTTGATTGTTTTTTGCAGGGCTCTTTTATTCTTTAGTGTCTCAAACTTATCGTAGTGAAACATTTCTCCAAGAAGGGAGGATAGATTATTATTAGTCTGACGAGTTATTTGGCTGCTATTATATATAAACAAATACCATTTCAGAATGTCACATACATTTCTACCTTGGTTTCAAAGTAGTTGGTCTTTCATCTGTAATGAGGGAGTTTTTTATAACTGCTTCTAAGTATAGGATCTTATGAACACTTGTGACACTCTTTTTATTGATTATATATCACTCTAATGCATTACAATCAGATATAGACATGGGCATCCTATATTTGATATTTCAATGCATCAATAGTAAGTTTTCTCATACCATATTTATATGCCATCTTCTCTCCTCTCTCCACTCTACTCTCCTTCATAATCTATTCAATAAATGACTACCAATGCAGGCCTTAAAACAACTGGTCACACCTTCATGTGTTTATGTCAAGATCAGTGAAAAACTTCCATTAAACGTAGCCATTTGAGGGAAATGAAAACTCTCATTTTAGGTAGACCATATATAATAAAAATCATAAAGTCAAAATGCTATACTGTTTTCTGACAATATCTGTTGCTTTCTAGTCTTTCAGACTCTGTAATGCTCCAGCTTTTAATATGTGTTATGAAACTCTACGGCAATTTTAGCTATTGAGCTTCTGTTCGAACGACCTTGTGGCCACTTAATGCAGCAATCATGTGTCACACTCTGATGTGAACCTGTGAAAGCAAACTGCTTCACTCCCAATCATAGGGCAGAGAAAAAAAAATACCTATTTATTATCTTTAATCTGAGTGATGGTTTCAAGCACTTTGAGGAATAGATCGTTATGTTTCTTCTGTGAGGGGGAACTACACTGATATTTAAAAAAGCATAGAAAAGTAAAGAATATTCTTCCCTTTATGAAAAAGAAATATACCCCTGTTGTATTTGTGCAGGTAACCAAGACTGCTGGAAGTACATAAAACTCTACTTCATTTTTTCCCATGATGATACTTTTATTACACCAGGAATGTGGGATTAATGAAGGGGTCTGGAATTTGTCACTGCAGAGGAGTGATGGGCAGTTGGGAAGGCACTTGTTCCTGTGTCAAGCCTTCAACTGTCGTGCATAACTTGAGGCTTCCTTTATTGAAATTGGGAATCACCCTCAGGAAAGTTGCTGCGGGTTTGCTGTAGTCTCATATGTCACAGATAAGGCAGAATGAATTAGAACATGTAGTGGACTACATTGTGAAGTTTATATAAAAGCCATGGACATACAGCTTTTGCCTTTCTTGATATCTCACACAGTCGTAACTTCCTATCCTGCTTTACATTCATTAAATCTAAACTTCCCTCCCTGCAAGTGACGTTGCTACAGGTTCAGGATGCTGAGGTAGAAAGTAACTATTTGTGCTGTGCCACTGCTCGCAATTATGCTGACAAGACTGAGGACGCAGATATATGTCTAAACTGTTCTCAAGTAGTTAATAGCCACTGCTATTAAGAACTTTTTTCTAGTGTTTAATAAAAGTTTTCCTTTTAAAATATAATCCTGTGACTTTTTGTTCCATGGAAAGTAAAGACCACATTTTTCTCTTTCTCTTAGCAAAAAACTCTTGTGCTTTTACATTATTTTAAGGGTCTTTCTGTTATATTATGTGCAGGAGGTGGCCAGCCTTCCATTCATGCCATAGAAGATGAGTCACGCTGATATTCTGAAACCATTACTTGTATGAGGATTTTTGTTTTCTATGCCTTTTCTCTGTAATTATTTCTTTGGAAAACTATGCAAGATACGCATTGCATTATTTTAACAGAACTTACATTTGGGATGTTAGCATTAAGCTTGCATTATCATTGTTCCTCAAGGCAATAGGTCTGTGAAATTACTTTCAAGTTGTTCAACACCTCTAAGAGAATTATTGAATTCAATGAGCTGCTACAGAACCATAATTCCCGATAAATACTCTTTCATTCCAGACACAGGGCTCAGTTTTCCTGTAGGATGAAAATGATTTGCAGCAGGCCCTCCACTCTGTTTCTTACTGTAGTTGTTCTTTATTCATAGTTCATCTTACAGTGTTTAAAACTGAGATTAACTACCACTATTAAGAACAAGTAGTAGTAACTCATGTTACGGGAGATCACAAAGGGTTGCAACTTTATTTTTCTGAGTGTCAACTTCTTCATTGAGAAATCTCCAAAAAGTGCTTTTATCAACTTTAGGTTATCTCACTTCTCAAAAATATGTCCTTAAAGGACGACAAAAAAGTTCTAGAAAACATCTGCTCATCGGTAAGTATTATATTGCATTGCAGATGCTGGGCTTTATCCCTGTGCCTTTCCTTCTTATAACCCTCAGTTCACATATTGTATAAGTTTCCAATTATTCAAAAAGGTTTTCCTCTTTACCTGAAAATAATTTAAGGAAAAAAGTAACTGCTTCATCTATAATTCAGAAATTTGGATTACATATCAATGAAGTGCCATGCAAGCTCAGAAACGAGTTTTCCACCATCCCTGAAAACCGATAAAAAGCACTGAATTACTATCTTGGAATCAACTAGCAAAGAAGATGATAGTTAACCAAGGACTTAAGTTATTGTAGTAAGACAACAGAAGTGTGGCTACTTCAGTATTGTAACCACGCTGATCCAACTTTATCAATTCTTGTTATTGCATAGACTATGTTATCCCTTATCATGCTAAGTAACACCTGATTCATCAGTTGGTTGCATTAATTTCTAAGAAGTGGACTAAAATGAAAATGTTTATCCTCATTAGGTGTTCAAGTATGTTTTTGCTGCGGACATGATGGAGATTGATGTGTCATCTAGCAAAAAGTTTGTCATGTACTTGGTAATCTTCTCAGTATTTGTTTTTATTTTGAATGTGTAGCTGTTCCAGACCTTGAAAAAGAACATATAGTTTGCCTCCATTTGTTTTGGATGGTCTAAGCAAAAATAATTTGTGAAGCAGTGAAATCAGCAGCCACCAGCAGATGTGCTTTTGCTTGTCGTTTAGTTACTCTCTATAGGTTATGTGAGAACAGGAAGATGGTATGGTGGATGGAGGATTCTCTGCTTTCAAGGCAGAGGCAATTGTGTGGCAGTGACATGCTTTTGGTCTCTGTGACGCAGAGTCGATTTCATGGGGTGTATTGCCTTTCTTTTTGTACTTTGTTCATACATTTCTAATAGCAATACTACTACATAAAGGAAGGAGGACTTTATTCAAAACTCAGCAATGAAGAACAGATTGGTCTTGAGCAGGACTGTAGACAGGACTTTCAGAGTTATCATACAGAACAAAACAATATAGCCAGCAAATGTTATTGTAAAAGTACCGAACTCTCTTGCCACAAATATGAGACAATTTACTAGGGGTAGCACCCCCCCACTAAATAAAACTAGAACAGTATAAAACAGCAGAGGTAGGATTGTCCTTTCTAATAATCTTTAGCTGGATTACAATTTCAATGTTTGGCCATGAA
Source organism: Tetrax tetrax (assembly GCA_009806455.1). Taxonomy (NCBI): domain Eukaryota; kingdom Metazoa; phylum Chordata; class Aves; order Otidiformes; family Otididae; genus Tetrax; species Tetrax tetrax. The sequence continues at coordinate 233,503 of WHYT01015617.1, read as the reverse complement.
AGATGAAGAATTTAATTGAGACTACGGAAGTGGCAGCAGAGAGAGAAATAATATAAATAAATTTACTTGAGATTCTTAGTCTGGAGGTGGAGAGCAGGAAAGAGTGCTGGTCTCTTCTTAGGAAGTTTCTAGAAAAAAGGTTAGACAAATACATGTTGAAGTTGAATTGATATTCACTGGGAATATATTACCTCCAGAAGGTCCTTCAAGCCTTAAATTTATTGCAGCACCTAAGACATTTTTGTTGAGAACCCCCTCCTTACCGAGCCTTTGTGGGAGAAAGTTATCTGTGTCGATATTTAAGGGTAAGGTAACTGCCAAAGATAGACTGTACTATCCCACCATCAGGCTCTCCTCGTCACAGAAGGATAAACACCAAGATTGACAAAGGCTAATCCTTCAGACTTGACAGTCTGAATTAACTTGAAGAGAAGTATTTTCCGCTTTAATCCAAAGAGAAGTTAGATATTAGATTTTGCTCCCATCCAAGTGATTGTCTCACTCCTACTCTGTATCTCCTTCCCTGCAGACACAAGTGTGCAGGCAGTGCTTTAGTGACGATGGGTGAGGCCATTCATCATATCACAAAAAGCTGGGTAAGGGTATGTCACATTTCTCCATTACTAGAGTGCCCAGATACAGAGATTTCTGTGTACAGGAAGTTTGTTGGTAGGTAGTGAAGCAAGCAGAGTTTTGTCCTTAGATGTTTTCTCTCTCAGAAGTATGCTTAGATTATGTTTCTCATCAGCCCACGCATGGTTTCTGGCAGGTTTTCTGGAGAGTATGCTCCATCAGAAAGGTACAGGAGATAGCACTCTAAATGCTGGCAGACTAAAATCTAAAGGTGTTGCTTTATGATATGTGCTTGCCTCTTTCTTTGATCTTCTTTTTGACTTTCATCTCAAAGTTTCCCCAGGACAATCTCAAATGATTGATTACATAAACTATTGGATGGATAATTGAAATAGCCATTAAAAGCAGGGCCTAGTCCTTCTCACATTCACAGGTGAGAAAATCAAGAGGAATTCCAATACAGTCAGTGCAACTATTCGGATTTAAATGCTGTGGAAATTAATTGAGTCAAGACTACCGTATCTGTTTTTTTTACATCTGCAAAGGAGTAGTCTAATACTTTTAGATGTTTTTGTGGTTCTAGGAGTCCTTTAACAAAACTACAGAATCACAGAAAACGGAACCTCTGAAAATCACAATAAACCTTCAGAATCAAAGTACAATATCAATTTCTATAATTCTAGTTTCCAAGTGGCTGTGAAAAGTACCGCTAGCACAGGAAGATCTGACACCACTGCACATCTTTTTAAATACACATACAATGCCACTTCTAGCTCCCTATTAATTTACAGGAGGGGGACATGGGTTTGCAGTTTTACATCAGATTTGTCCAAATCGCGAGGTGTTCTCCCTAATCTTTTTTAAGAATAAAATTTTTATGGCTTACTTCGCAATAGCAGTGAATGTAATAAATTTTTTTTTTTACTTTCTGTCTTTAAAGTACATGCATTTTAATTTCTGCTTTTCTGGTGCAAGGAAATGTACACACAGCAGTTTCTACTATAAACACCAAAGAGCTGCATTAAGCCCTTGTGCAGAGGCTGCAGTTTATAAACATACATGTGTGCTGTATTTGAGCAACGTAATATATATGCGCATATACTTGAAGAAGATTAGCTAGTAATAGCGTTGTCTTTAAATTTAGATAGTAACGAGTACTAATGCAGTCAATGATAAACATGGCTTTTTCAAAGAATTACCCAGAAGAAGATAATATGCTTCTGAAATATTTGCTGTGAGATTTCAATTTTTTTGAACTTCAGCTAGAAATAGGTTATTGAAATGAGGATTTACCCACCTGGTCTCCAAAGTTACAGCAGTATCTGGAGACTTCAATGAGAGGCAGAAGATATAAAACAAGACGAAAAAAAATTAATAAAGATTAAAAAACCGAATTCACTGACAATATATTTGTGATCTTTTTTTAAGGACTATAACATGTCAACATGCTAAGCTTTCACCAGTCTTTCACTCAGATTGTTTCTCTGTTATATCCAAGAAAGAAAACAGAGCAGGGCTTCGTAAGAGACTTCAGCGATTTCATTCAAGGAATATCTACCTTGTGCTTCAGTACAAGGCAGGTGGAAGGTGGAGGTCAGGGACATCCTTCCCTTGGTTTCCTAACCATTCATTCATAGCAAGCTGTCAGGCCTGTAATGTGTGGAAACTCAGACTGAACTTCTGAAGAGCACAGCAAACACAGTTTTCAAGAGAAGTTTAGTCCAGATGATGACAAAGAGAAGCACCGAGTGAGCTCTCCCTAAAGCTGGTGAGTCCCCCAGGGGGACCCTCCTGTACAGCCATGTGCATTCACTATGCTAATATTCACACCTGTAAAAGACAACATATTTTAAAATTTAAACAGAAATTATGAGTTACATCAAGAGCACAATTTTTATGCTGGAAGAAAAAACTCTAATGTAAGCTCAATAATATATGTAAATAAATTTTGAAAGTGAAATCTTGACATCTCAATCAACAGTCACAACAGGCACATCGCTATTTTCAGAGCAATAATAGACTTTCATGGTGATATAAGTGGTTTGTCTCAAAGAGCTGATTGCATATTTAAGAATAGGTATGACAGACCTGCAGAGAGTGAGCAAATGGTAAGCCTAAGTCAGAAACGGCTTTCCTTGAAAAACTCGACTCTCATTTCAAGTTGAATTCAGTATTGAAGAGAAACAAAATTATTGTGTCAATTTACCTTATTTTTTCAGGAAACATACAAAAGTCCTAGAACTTGCTTCAGCAGATTGCACCTTACTGAGATGTACTTGCCTGCAGTCTAGCTCTGGAAGAGCTAGTCTGAGAGAGAAAAATAACAAGAAAAATTAGTGAGTACTGCAAGAATTTCTAGAAGTTTGCAGTCTGTTGAGTGGCATAGGAGTTATGACTTTTGTTCTTGAAACTTCTGTTAAACGATTTTAGTCATTTCACATACCTCTTTACATATTTGGCGTGTGTTGTGCCCTTTACATATCTATATTGCAAGCTATTGAGAGATGTGTAGGACGTCATCCATTAACAATAGATTCTTCCAGCTGACTAGGTGATCTTGGCTGACAGAGAGGCTAGAGAGAAGCTTGCTGTTCTGTCTTATTTTGTCTATGTCCACAGCGTTCCTGATACACCCATGACATAAGTTACTTTAGTTTAACCAGTTCACCTAAGTGCACTCAATTGCTAATTTTAGACAAGCCTTTCCCAAATATGCTAAGCACTGTTGCCAGCTTATTCAAGTTCCTTTCTTTGTAAAGTGCTTTGACATGCTACGATGACAGCCAGTGCAGTGATCCTACAGTTAATAAGATGCAGAAAGCACTAATGCTGGAGCTTAGGCCGTTAAGGAATTTTTTGGCAACTGGCTCTCTACTTGCTACTAAAAGATTAAAATTCTTTGTTCAAGACGAAACTGAAGCCAGGGGATGGGTTTTTTTTGGTGAAATACATTTAGTAAAATCTCATACTAAAGGAGAAAATTAAAATGCAAAGATGGAGCCAGAAGACCACAAACCCATCTTTATGCTTGGCATTGCATCCTTTAGCTGGGGCTTGCAACATATTGCAGAAGCTCCTGGTAAAAAAATACAGCGTTCTTTAACCACCTGGGAAGTGTTTTTATATGGGATCTCTCTGCACAGACTGAGATGTTCACTGGGGAGCTGGAATTTTTCTTGCCCTTCCTTTTAATTAGTCTGCTGTCCAGACGCAAACAGTTTTAACACACAGTATAATGTAGCTTTCCGTCCTAAGATGGCACCCTCATCCCTTGCAGCCTCCCCAAAAGTGACATAGTACTTTACTTTTTTTTCTCCAAGAACTAGTGATGAAACAAGTTTCAGTCCAAGATTCCAGTTGCTTAGAGAGGGAAACTATAGAAAAATTCTAGCCTTAAAGTTATATGGGCTGATCCTTTCTAAGGAATGGAGCAAAAACAGTTAGTGTAAACACTCACCATGGCCAAAGAGACCTGTATTGCGATAACATGGTGTTGTTGTCTTGATGGTCCAACACTTCAGTGAGTGCATTTTCTGGTCTGTTTCCTCATTGTCAAAGGACTCTGTGAGGTTAGTCCAGCTCCCTGAGAGACGGTGTCTTGCAAAGTGTAATAAAACCTTTGCTGAACTGCCAGGCACTCCTTCCAGGGATAGCAAGAGAGACAAGCAATGGGGTTTGGATACCAACCTCACCATTCACACAGCTAAATACAAAATGCGTTTGCTTGACCCAGCTTTCCTATGGTTGTTATTTGTAAAGAGCCACCTGAAACGCCATTTCTGTTGCTACTGTATGCGTACAGCAGAGGCTGCATGGAAGGACTTTCTGCATCTCTGTGGGCACTTAGCCTCGTTGTCCCTGTGCTGCTGCTAGTAGCCCGGTGTAAGCATGGAGGTGACCAGGAACGCCTCCGAGTAGCAAGTAACAAAAGTTAAGGACAATACCTCACTAACATGGATCGAAATGACCCTGCCTGGCATCTGATGCCATGCCTGGCTGTTACTTCAGGGCTCCTCCTACTTTGTCATCCAGTTTCTATATGATGGACTCTTTCCCGTGCCAGTGAGAGTACAAGGACTCAGAACCCAGATTTACTCACAGATCTTTAATTAGAGAGTCATCAGAGTAAAATTAATGTTGTGCTTTACTTTTCCTCATTTCTCTGTATTTACAATCCACTCAATGTGCTTTTCTAAGTCCTGAGGCCAGCACACTGATTTTGGGTGAAAAAATTTTGTTTCTGCCTTACTTTCCTGTTCTTATTAGACTCATTTCAGTCAACTGCAGGAGTGAGAGCAACAGGGACACTTCCTAAGAGTGGATCAGCCCCAGACATAATGCTTGTACTGTACTTACTATAACTCACACTTTCTACATCTCATTGATTTGCAAAATTCCTCCAGCATGTACCTAAGAAATAAACTATAAGATAGCAGTTTATCAACACCACAATAATCTACTTACCTCAAGCCATCTGGGGACACCAAAACTCAGATAGGAGGTGCATTGGCATTATGGCAGGAGATGGTGCAAGAGTTATTTGCCATCCTTTTCCTATAATACTTCAGCTTTAGAGGATTCATCCTAATTATTTAATATATTCATAGCTTTCTCTAAAGGTATATTTGGTATTATTTTTAACTGAGTGATGGGTGCTAAAACAATTCCCTATAAATTGAGGTGCAATAAGTAAATAGACTGTCTGGAAACGTGAAAAACCAATTTGCTTATACCTAGAAATGGTCCTTTACAACCGTGTGTCTTTTTTTTTTGGCAAATACAAAAATCAACGGAACACTGACATTTATAGGAACAAAAGCTCAATACATCTTCAAACTGAGATTAGTATATAATTTTGAACAGAGTAAAATAGTGAGGGGCGGGAATTAAGAGCCTACACAGTGTATCAGAGAAATTCTTTAACCTTCCTGCCTTGTTTGCAGGAACGAATCTAGCAAAAATGTTTGAATGAGATTGGTTTAAGTCTCAATGCATGAAGTTTAGTTTCCCTATGCTCTCACCACTCTATCAGTGTCTGGAATAACTATAGATGATAACACTACATACAATTTACCTCTACTGGCAGTACTCAGTATCAGTAATGACATATTTATGCTGTTCTTAATGCAAACATTTTGAAATTTGCTAACTTTCAGTGTTGCACAGAAATTAATCACACAGAAATATGGTTTTATGGGTATGAATTTATCTATACAGAGAGGAATTAATGCTCTATATATAGTGTCTTGATAAGAAAACATTAAAAATTGCTCCAAGACAGCATATTTTAAAATAGTAATAAATGACGTTATGGGTTTCAAAGTATTCTTTCTTCTCATTATCCTCATCTTTCTTCACCTCTAATGTAGGCCTCGCTCTCTCTGTGCCAATACCAATTGTTCTTGGCAGATCTTTTAAAGGATTTCCTGGACATTCAGGGTTCATTCTGTCTTACAAATTTTCTATCAGTAGAAAGCTGTATTCCATTTGAATACTTATTCCTGATAGTGTTTAACATGTTTTTATCATCAAGCAAAACATGTCTGAATGTTATCTAGGAAATTGCTTTGCTCTGTAGTCTTTGGTAAGTACTGGGCCAGAGCAGTGGTGCAGAATATCCACTCCCAGACATCTCATTCTAGTCAAGAGACAGAGATAGGCTCCTCAAGAGTTGATTGATAGTTAGAGCCTGTGCAATATGCCCTGGAGATTATCCTCTCCCTTCGTGACCTATACATGAACTAACTTAGCTGGAGCTGCCATTCCCTGAGCAGTGTTTTTGAGCTGTTTTTTTCCTCTGTATAGAGTGCTAGCATTGATGTCGATCCAAACAAAAATTGTGTATGCCTGAAAGCTGTAACTTTGGGATATATGGTGTCCATGACATTCAATCAAGAACAGTATAACCTTTCCTCTATCTGGGGAACTGGAGAAGACATTGGACTCCTTAGTCACATAGAGTTATTTAGTCACCAGAGATGGACCGAATACCGCGTCTTTGAGGCACAGTGGGGCAGAAAGTGATCTGTCAGATTAACAATATCACTGCACTAAAAATGAAATAGTCTTTATAGAGACTGAGTGCAATTTTTAAAAGCTTTTTTTGAAGACAGGCAAGAATATAAAAAGCATCTTAGAAAACTCTTGAAGCATTTGACTCGTGGGACAGCTCCAAAGAGAAATGGAACACCAGCTGTTACTACTTTGACTAGAAAACAAAATGGAAATTGTGAAAAGCTTTCTTTCAGCTCCTGGGAGGCAAATTCTCTATGTGGAAAGGCATGTTCCTAACTGCTCTCCATAGAGAGCCCCAGACAGGGGGATTTTCTCAGCGCTGAGAATGTGACCAGCATTCATCAATGGTGTATACATAAGGCAGCCCAAGCGGTCTATTGGCAGTGAAACACCTAAGGAGAAATACCACCAAAAGAGCACAACATCATACCAACTGAATTCCTGCTGCCAGCAGAGAAAGCCATTTAGGTCACAAGAAGGAGAAGCCCCACAAGGTATAGGGTGAACAGTGGATACCAGTGGATTGTTGAAGCTGTTTGGACTGTAAGATCTACGAGGTCTGGAAGAGGGATCTACAGAGTGGAGCTAGTCTTTGGAAAGAGTCTTGTAAGGACTGACCGAACAGGTAGAGAAATGGTTTCCAGCTCATACAAAGGTTATCTTATGGGAGCGAGAGTGAAAAATGCAGTGACCAAGAAGTGACGGTGAATATCACCAACCAACCATGACTCAAAGAACAGGGCCCCACCCTGTGCGGCAGGAGAAAGGAAAAGAAATATATAGTGACATTTCTGGTAATATATATTGACTGAGGGTTATCTGATGGGTCAAGTCTCCTGGCTCTGTTTTAAACACAACTATCGGCCTTCAGCATGCTAATCACAGCTCTCCTTCACTTAGCTTAGATTGCCCCAGCCCTGCCAGACACCAAGCACAAGCAGGCCCAGCTTAAGAGAAGGCAATGTGCAACACAGAGGGATGGAGTCTGAATCCACATGAGAGACTGGCATTGGCAGACTGATGTTGAGCCCTGCTGTGAAAAGTCTCTTTCTCATTGAGCAGGTATGACCCTCAGTGTGCATTTCTGGCAGCGGATCTGAAGCATCCTCCCGCCATAAAGTTCAGCAGCAGCATGATGCACCTGGAAGTCAGGCTGTAAGCATCACGGTACCCCACTGGATTGTTGTCTCCTACCACGTAACAGAGAGTTACGCTTACTGTCTGTACCAGTTTGCTCTCTGATCCATTCCCTGCAGATCTTAGCCCCTTCTGTGACCCTATATCTGCACCACGAGCAGGGAAAAGTTGTGATTTTCCTTCTTCACAAATTGATTTTTTCCTTCAAGCTCATCAAAGTCCTTATGGTTTGGGAAACCCTGGCAGAGGGGTAAGAAGACTGACACGGTCTCTTGGCTTGGGAGGAAGCATTAAGTCCAACAAGGTTCAGAAGAACTTGTCTCAGGTGACTAGAAGCAGAAAGGCTGGAAACCTAGCCTAATTTATTGCTTTCATCTTGCTACATTTAAGATCACTTACACAAGAAGACGGCAATGGTCATTTTCTATTTACCTGAAATATTACGATATGCTGAAGTCAGTGAGAATGAACTGCAAGTCCCTGAGAAAGAACTGCTGGTGTAGTCCAGTCTGGCAGAGACCTTGTGCCCTCAGAGTGAGAGTATAGACAATCCCACCTACATCCCTGCTCTGAATGGCAAGCTGCTTTCGAGCTTTCCATTGAACCTACAGCAGGATTTCAGCTATGTAGAAAATTTCCCCTCTTCACATGATTTCTTTCCTCTCACTCTTTGTTTCTCTCTGTCTCTCCCTTTGTTTCTCTCCTTTCCTTATTTCACTCTGCACTGCAGCTCTGGCTTTGATACCATTGTCCCTATCTGTTACCCCTAGCCAAAAGTCAAGGGATATTTTGCAAAGGACTTTTTTTTTAAGTCCACTCACCCATTTTTCCCCTCTTTCTCCCCTGAATATTTTGAAAAGACTTAGCTCTCCCTAAATAGCTCCCTTCCCTGCACCTCAGTGATCTTGTCTGTTTTTCTCACAGTAAAGCCCAGATAATGAATCAGAATTGGCTAAAAAAAAGGGACCGGTTTCAGTTTATGTCAATTCTGGATGCAGTCTGATAAAACAAATGGTGCTTCTCAGGTGAGGGGAGTGGTGAATAGAAACATTCTCTGACATAATCCAAGCAGCTATCTGCATGTCGGGCTTATCATCTGGCATGCTTGCTGCTGGATGATCGTTATGTATAACAGCACAATACTGTGACAAAACATTAGCCTGTTAGATCTTGTATGTTTTCAGGTGGCCTCCTGAGTGTCAGACTCAGTACTTTCTGCTCTGGTGAAGTATCTTGCTGCCTAAAGATGGTGTTGACTCACTTTTGTTCACCTGTTAGTAAAAAAAGTGAGAGGTGATGCTTTTTTCCTCCGCCCACTTTTTGTGACCTCTTTGACCCTTGCTATAGATGGTTTCATTAGTCGTGCTCTGCAATTACACCTTCATAAAGATGTGTGCTTATAAAGGCATGTTCACCCTTTCACTCCACCATGAACAGGTTATTTATATACTGGGATTTCAGAGATTTTTTCCCCCACCTCCCCCAGCAAAGTGTTTTTCTAGGGCTTACATCTGGATGAATTGAGCTGTGGGGAGAATAATACTTTATTTTGCAAAAGCTTAAAAGAGTCCAGTTAATCTTTTAGGCTTTTAACAGCCTTTTTGAATCAACAAAATGATTTAACTATGCAGCTAGGCCATAGGTAATTCTTCATCATTTCTGAAATATTTAAAGTTTCTTCATTTAGTAACAAAGCATATATTACCACTATGGAGTAACAGAAGTGAATCCAAAATACATGTTATTTTTGTCTCCAGCTGGTACATATCAGAAAACAAACTGATTCCCACTGTCTAAACTATTTGCTGCATTGAATGTATCCTTGTAATAGGCTGAGTTGAAGGCTCAGAAGCACAAAATGGTGAAATTCAGAAAATGACAGGAAAAGCAAAATAAAAAGTCTGACTGGACATAAAAAGTTTAGGAGAAATATTTATAGTACATTGAGAAAGAGCTGAAGTAGAGAGTGTGGCAATACTTCATAAGTAGTACAAATGGAGTGAGGGAATAAGAATAGTAGAGAGCATATCTTACAAGATATACTCTAGACAGATCTGCAGAATTCATCATCTTCCTTGGGCTGTCAGTGTGGATCTCATCTCCTCTTAGTACACTGCAAACATGGAGAAAAGTTTGGAGCCACAATTTGGCCATGAGGAAGGGGAAGAAAATTGTTAACAGTCTGATCCACCAGAAACATCTCAAAGGCATGGGCCAAACAGAGAAGACACAAACTCCCTTGTCACCTTTTTCAAGAGTAAACCTCCTCTTAGCTTCTCCTCTTCAGAACTTTGGCATAATCTTTATGTTCCAATTGTCTCCCTTCCTACAAATCTGCTTCTCTTCACTCATTTCATGCTCATCAGCCACTCATTTTATATTTCTGAAGTGCTTGAGTGTCAATTTACTTCTTGTATCTATTCCAATTTATATACAAATTCTGGAGTAGCAGAAAATAATATACATGATAACTTTTAGAAGCTCTTAAAGCCAAAAAAAAAAAAAAAAAAAAAAAAAAAGATGAAGAAAGGAGATAGAAATATAACATATAACAATGAATCAGATTTCAGTCTGCACATGCTGTCACCCTTTTCCTTCCACATCACACAAGGAAGGCCCACTGGAGCACCTTTAAAACTGATCACAGTTGATGCGGCCTCTGATACTCATTGCTGCAAAACATTGTGGGGTGTTACATGTTGTGAGGCAAGGAGTGAAAGTATTTATGGCTTAGATTTTTTTTCAAAGAAATATAAGATAGCTGGACAATAGCATGTATTTATTTCATTTGGAGGGAGGTGTTAAAATCCTTTAAGTCAGTTTTCTTTTTTCCTTTTTATTTCATGGACATCTTACTTTCCAGTGGATGGTAACATTTTCTGAAATTTCACATATTTCAACCAATGTGTAGCTAACTTCAGTCTCTTGGTAATATAAATACTCAGTGATTACTCTGAAATTAAAACATCGTAAAGAGTTGATGTAGCCTGATATTTTGCAATTTGAGTCATCACTTCCAAAGAAACAACTGAGATTGCTCTTCTGAAATTCTTTGAGTTGCCTCAAAGGCTGTTTCAGTCACTGGTTGTCTACAGGATTCAAGGTAGGACAGTATTTCTTCTCCCTTGAGATATTGTGTCTGAAAGCTAGCATTCAGAGAATTGTGTGTGAATTGCGAATTAAAGATCGAATCCCACATCAGTTGAGCACGAAAATAATTGCTCAGCTCTCAGGTTGGAGCCAGATTTGCCGTCTCCACTAAAGGTTTTCCTAGGTAGCCATTCCCACTGCTTATTTCAGGGAAGTGCTGGTGAAACTGATGTTTGGATTCTGACAAGCACCCCCTTATTTTCCACATTGCAACATTCAGAATCCGACAGATCAATTTCAGCCACAAAACGGCCATGGGTTTCCTGTTTGTCAAGATATTCTCTTCCCTGAGAAACACAGAGTTGGAGGATGTTGAGGAAAGCCTCAGTTTTGAGACACTTGCTGAGAGCTGCTACTTACATTCCAGACCATTAAGCCACAGGAAATCTCAGGAAAGTAAGCAGTTCTGCACCTGTATTTCCAGATGACATACTCTTTTAGCCTGTCTGAGAATATAAACTATAAACTTCTTTACATCTTTCTGATTGCAGTTGAGGAAGAAAGTACCTTTCTGCCCCAAATCCCCTACTCCTCAGTAGGAGTAAAATGATCTCACTTTTTTTTCCTCCCTTTTTCATTGTCCAAAGATAAATATATCTCTATACTAAGCGTACTTTAATAAAGTCAAGCATTTGCAAAGTAGCATCTAAAAACAGTAAACTGCACTTTGTATGAGCAGCAACAACATATGGAAGCCTTCCCTAACTCACTTCACAGTGTGTCCCCAAAGCTCTTTTTCTTGGTTATTTTTTCAGAGTTACACTAGCTGTGCAAATCCTGGACTCCTTTGTATTATCTTATTGTAGAAAGCAACGCACTGAGTATGTAATCCTTTGAATACCTTCAACTATTTATTCAATTCCAAAGAGTGTATTAGAACAACTTTTTTTGTGACTACTTTGTATTTCAGTTTTATTAGTATTGTGCAGGCAGCAAGAAACTTTCAGCAGTTGTGGGAGGCTTTGCAGCCTTAATTGCTTGACTTATTCTGAAAGATATGTTTTAGTATTCAACAGCAATAAATTAATGGATTACTTTCCCAGTTGTTATGCTCTTGATTACCTGTCAAACTTCAAAAGATTTTTCTGTAACTTAAGATTTTGATTTAGCATGGCAGGAAAATCTGGCCGGTTTCACCCCTTCATTGGTTAATGTCTTTGTAACAAAATACATGATTACATAGATGACTGATGGACCAGTTCCAATGAACTTTTGTGTGTGCCACAAGTGTTTTGTCTTCGTGCTTTCCTTTGAAATTGTGCAACATGGACTCAAGGGCATTCTTTCCATACTTGTTTCTAACTGGAACTTTAAAGTAATTTTTCTGACCTATTTTGTCAGCATAGGTTGGTAACCCTTGTCCTCAACATCTCAAAATTGTGAGTTTGTGCTTCATGCTCTTTGTTTTAGAAATCCTTGCACTAGATTGTAAGCACTAGAAATAGAAAAGAAAAAAAAAAGTTTAAAAAGGAACTTGCTTTGACAGGGGGTGATCTGACTAGCAGTATTTGGATTACTTAAGCAAATGAGGAGGTTAACACAACAGCACTACAGGCAGGAATGTGATATCAGCTGCCAAACCATCAGCAAGCAGTGGTGGCCAGAAAAGTGATGAATGACTACTTCACTTTCTGCCTGTAAAGGCAGGGAAGATGATGCTATTATGCAAAGTGGGAAGACAACCAAGAGAGAGGAAGAAGAGATGGCTACCTGGCTTTCACTATAATTTGTCCACTTTTACCTTGATGAGGAAGCGCTCTGATTAACAGAGATTTTCAGGAGTATGAGAGGCCATGGCTTTCTTCAGTGCTAGCTGAGGCATCTCTTAAAATAAGTGTGAGGACTTCTATGTATGTTGGGCATAACATGTATGCATATGAGATACATGATCTCCTGCAGTATAGATTATGTCACAAAGATGAACATGTGGTTTCTACTGATCTTTCATGTGCTTTTAAGGATCCTCAGAGTCCTACAGCCTATTGCAGGTTAAAACCTCTATGTGGGTGAAGAACATATTGACATTTTCTTGTGGAGACGCATCTAGAGCAGTTCAGGCCTAGCCCCAGATTTCGGCTAGAAATTTCCCCATGGGCTAGGTTATGCCTTTATTCCTTTGCACTGAGTTTTCTGTGATGTATCAGTGCCGACCACCCTGGGAGACACTATGTTAGTCTGGATTGATCATGGGTCTGAAGTCATCTGCACTCTGATTTTCATCTTTCAATGGCTTCCCAAAACATCAGTGCCTTCTGCTACAGTGTGTGAGGACTCTACTGTCTTTTCATTAACTGAAGTACCAAAAAATTTAATCTGCCTCTGGACTTGCTCAGCAGCATTCTCTTTTCCTCTCTGCATAGTTTTTTTCCTCAGCTGCACTAGGAAAACATAGCCCAGTGGGTGTGTGTTCTGTATTCATGTCCCCAGCTCCATGGCTGACACGGTGGCCTTCCCTACTCCATGTCCTATGGCCAAGGTGTCTGCAGTAGTTATGCACGTATTTGCTATTGTGCTTTGGTGACATTTTTAGGTGCCTCTCCTATTCAGTGATCTCAGCATCTCCTTCCTCCCACCTTGTTTTCCACTTAACATGCCTGCATTTATTCATCAGGCTGTCTCCACAGTTCTCTCGTCCAGCTGAGATACCAGTGGTTCTATATCAGCAAAGTTGTATGTCTCCCAGAAAAGCACAGTAGATTATATCTTCAGACACGCACACAATATATTATTAAGATTTCTAGCTCTTTACATTTTAGATCTTCCTATTTAATAGCACTGGCACCTTGAAAAGTCTGTTAGCTTAGCCCTGCAAATTTACTATAGATTTGTTTTAAATCTTGCTTACAGATTCATGGGGAATTTGTGCTTCTCAGTCTGTTAGGGCTCTGGAAAATCTGACCTGCACTTTGTTGAGAAGCTTCTCACAGCCATAGCCTACTAGGACAGGGCAGAGCAGATGCTTTGGTCCCGTGCATGGATGTTATTACTCTGTCCCTGGAGGAAGAGTCCGAAGATCCTTGCCTTGCTGTAGCCTGTATTGTTTCACTACTGATCATTAGAGACTTCTTATCCCTGATGTTTGCGGTTTTTCCCTTGAGAGAATATCAAGAAGTGGGATTTCAGAAGCACAGGCACTTGCTTTACCTCTTGCCACTGAAGTCACTGAGTGTTTAACCCTGGGAAGAAAGTAGTATGAGGAAAATTAGGCCCATACCTATCTCTTTGAAAATCCCACCCTTTAATGAGGAGAAAAATGGGATGTGGATGATTATGTTCTAAAAGCACTTCAGAGAAGACAGAATTTAAAAAGTGCTGAAGAGAACAAATAGAGTGCTGCAGCTTCTTGTCTGACTTGCCATTCCATCTCCAGATGATTGTTTTTCTTCTGTGAATGATACTTTTAATTGCTTGTGAGACAGTATGCCTCATCTAGTGAACAGAGCAGAGACTATAGAAAAGGTGGTGATCCGCAATAACTGAAGTTATCTATTGTGAAGTACTCTTTGCGTTACAGCATGATAACAGAAAAAAAAAAAAAGCCTATTTAGTGATTAAAACAGAGAAAGTCTAATTGCCCTTTTATTTTTTTTTTTTCTTGTGAAGACAGTTTGTAAGTGAGCAGTAATAGCTCCCAAAACAACAGAAAATAATTTTGAAAGAGCACACTCAAGTGAAGTTCATATTATAATTGAGAGAACACCAGTCCAGCTGAAACTGTTCAGCCTATTTTCTGTAGTAATATATGCTAAGCTATCATAGAAATTGGAAAATTTAACGATACTCTGTTTTTCTGTTCTGAAATGAAAAAAAAAATGAATGGCATCCACCCTTGGAAAACCCAGTACTCAAGAAAGTCAAGGATAAAACACCTCGTATACCTTGAAGTTTTGTTGGCAGTAGCTGTGGAAAGTGGCAAAGATACTAAGTCATGTATTTACATGTTCCTTTACATTTTGGGATCCTTCATGTTGAGTTGGTATTTTGGTATTTTTTCCCCTGTCTGCATGGACTTTGCTTAACATTAGAGCTGCCACTTAAAGTTCTGTTCAGACTGCCTTTCTCCTCTTGCCTCATCTTTCTTCTTCTCAGTTCTGCAAACTGTCTTCTGTGGGCTGAACTGAGAGTCTGAGTTTTGTAATACGATTCATGCACTTAAGACTACTTCCGGTCTATGTACAACTGCTTCCATGTGTGCATGCCATTCTGTTTCATTTCAAGCTAAAAAGCAAAGAGAAGAAAGAAGTTTCTTCTCAGTGGAGGAAGCCGAGAGCTGCCTGATGTCTCTGCTATTTTATGTGCTCTCACTGGACAGAGGAGGAATTTAAGAAAACCTTGTGTCTGACTTCTGATTCTGTTTCAGAGAGGTAAACAGCTTCCCTGTCATTAATGCTGCTAATGTTGGAACAAGACACCAAGCTTTAAACACTCACCTAAGCCTGTTTCTTGTTGATCCTGGACTCTAGTTGGTGGAAGAAGGTGTGTGAATCAGCTTTGCGTTCCAGCTGTTCTATGAATGCTTTATAGGCTATAAGTGCAGCTCATGACTTTTTAATAAGTGTGAGAATGCATGGTGCAGAGACAACACTAATGCTTTTTAGCTGGTGTACCTTTCAAAAGAAAATTTTATAGGAAATATGTGAAATAAAAAGTGTGTGCACATGCTTGTACAATAAAACAAATGTTTAAGAGAAAAAAAAAGTAGAAATTAAGAACAGCACAGGTTATTTATTATCAAGGTAAAACATTAAAGGCAAAAATTTCTAGCAGTCATATGATGGAAGAAGAAAAAATGGCCATGAACATGTAAGAAAGACCTTGTAACTTTTCCCTCCATGTTATAACTTGGTCTAAGCCTGACCTGCCATATGTTCATCTCTGCGAGCTTGGAGACAATCAATGAAGTCCCCACTGCACAAATGCACAAATACATGAGAGCTATACAGTGCAGCTAATAGTCAGTTTAAACAACAAAAAACAGTATATAGAAACTTCTAAAATTTATATCAATTTCTTCTTTCTTGTAATTTGTTATCCACCCAGGATCTTCCAGTCCATGCCCAAGCTCACAGGTCATGCAGGTAGCAACTTGGGCTGAATGTTAAAGAGGCATGTAAGAAAAGATTACATAGTAGAGACAAGGGCTCTGATGGACTTTTTTTTCCTTTTTTTCTGCATTTGCTAAAATAAAAAAATACGCACTCATTTTTTTTTTTTTGTCTTGGCAATATCACCTTGACAATGAATTTCCTATGATGTTATTGATTTGTACAATGCAGGTCTCTTTAGCTGTGCTGTGCCACACTGTCAGAGCACGGGAACCTCATGTGTAAACGGTGATATACCAGACACTGAGAAGCCCATGGGACATCTTCCTGGGGTAAGGAAGATAAATTTGGGGTTTTGGTTCAAATAAGGGCAGGAAGTCATGTCTGTGACCTTTTGTTTCTATGCACACACAGGGTCAAAAGATCATCAACACCTGGGAAGGAAAGGGACCACAGTAATACCAGGCTATGGTCAACATGAGATTAGCTGGCAAAGCCAGTGAAATCTCTGTCCTTCCTTTGCCTTCATCTTTTCCTCTCCGTTACATCTTTTACATTTATTTATTTAGGCTTTCTGGTGCTGCAGTGACTCACACAAAAGGGCATTAGGAGTAGGGAGCATGAAGAGGTGGGCCATACGGAACTGTGTTGCGATTTTTATTTCCAACACTCGAGGGCACTGCTGGTTTAGTTTTACAGTAGCCATGGTTTCTCCCCTACCCCCTACGTTGGTAAGGCCCTCTGCGGCTCTTAGCCTGCCCTCCCCGGGGAAGCGCAGCTTTCGGCGATTTTGCAGTCCAGCCCTGGCTCCAAGCCCTCAAGGTGGTATTGGGACCACTTCCTGAGGTCTGCTGTCCTTGTCTGAGAGCATAGAGTAAGAGCTTGCCAAGTGCTGCTGTAACATGAGTCAGACTGAACGTCTTTCCAACCGCTATGAGTGCTTCACATTGGATATCTAAACAGAGATTTCACAGCAGAGCTGTTGATTTTGATGCCTCAAGCTTTATAGCATCTTTAAGTGATGCAAGGTAATCTTGGGCTTTTTTTCAAAACATGAGTTTTGGCCTGTTCCAAGTAGGGATGGTCCCATTGTTGTGGTACTTGAGCTTGGTATTTCAGGCTTGGTTTTTGGCCCTTGTGGAGGTAGATGATACAGTTCTTTGCATCAGGAGTAATGCACTTTTCTATTTGCAGTGTGATGTCTTTGAAGACTTCAAATATTCATAAGTTTGAAACAGTAAGGTATACAAAAAACAAAAGGTTTGTTATGGAGAACACCTGTGCAAGAGCAGTAGGAGATTGTAAAAATACTGGCTTTGTATTGTCCCAGAATAAATATGTAGGAACAATTACTACATGCATATATAGTTCCTACACAAATATGTAGGAACGATTACTACATACTTGGACAATTTAAACTAATCTAAACTGTCCTACCACATTTCCCTGGCTGCTATGTGATAAGATAGAAAATATGCATGACAAAATGACACAGTGGAATCTTACAGGCCATTGAAAAGACACTCAGAGCCTATGGACACTCTAAGCATCCTCAGGAGTACATTGCCTTTTTGACTTAAAGATACCTCAGCATCTTAAAAAGGTGCTAACTGCTCCCAATACTAGGGAGCAATTGCTCACTGCCCTCACCTCTTCTAAAATGGTGGAAGAGAAGCTCAACATGAGCCGGCAATGCGCTCTTGCAGCCCAGAAGGCTAATTGCATCCTGGGCTGCATCAAGAGGAACATGGCCAGCAGGGTCGAGGGAAGTGATTCTCCCCCTCTACTCTGCTCTGGTGAGACCCCACCTGAAGTACTGTGTCCAGTTCTGAAGCCCCCAACATAAGAAGGACATGGACCGGTTGGAGAGGGTCCAAAAGAGGGTCACAAAGATGATCAGAGGGCTGGAGCACCTCTCCTATGAGGACACGCTGAGGGAGTTGAGGCTGGTCAGGCTGGAGAAGAGGAGGCTCCAGGGAGACCTTACAGCGGTCTTCCAGTACCTCAAGGGGGCCTACAGGAAAGATGGGGAGAGATTGTTCAGTAGGGCCTGTTGTGACAGGACTAGGGGTAATGGTTTTAAAATAGAGGGAGGTAGATTTAGATTGGATATTAGGAAAAAATTTTTCACAATGTGAGTCGTAGAACACTGGAACAGGTTTCCCAGAGAGGTGGTGGATGCCCCATCCTTGGAAACATTCAAGGCCAGGTTGGATGAGGCTCTGAGCAACCTGATCTAGTCAGGGATGTCCCTGCTTCTTGCAGGGGGGTTGGACTAGATGACCTTTGAAGGTCCCTTCCAACCCTAACCATTCTATGATTCTATGATTCTATGATTAGTGAGCTCTGAAGAAAGGCTGTGATACCAAATCTATTTTTAACTGTCAGAGGGCTAATGAAAATGCTGAATCATTCATGTTTTGCTGAAACATTAACTATCTCCAGCCAAATTTTTTAACTTGGCTTTCCCCTCACATCTATCCCCAGTCATTTTTCTCTGTGCTTGAAAACATGCTTCTATTCGTGAACAGATGCAGATGGTGATCTTAATACTAAGTGGTAAAATCCATTCTCTGGAACATGTTTCCTGAGTATCGGAGACCACACAATTGTTTCTGCCTTTTTAACTTCTTCTGAACCTTGATTTGTGTTTGAAACCATCTGAGTGGCCTCATGCCAGCACACTGTGTTACTTAGTTTTATTCTTGGAGACATAACAAAATATTTCATAAAATCATGAAATAACAGAATGGTTTGTTTTGGAAGGGACCTTAAGTATAATCTAGTTCCACCCTCCCTGCCATGGGCAGGGACACCTTCCACTAGGCCTAATAGATAAGGCCAAAGTCTTCTCTTGTGAAGTCCAGGGTACTGAGCTTGCTGCACGCCCTCCTCGCTGCCCCAAGGATCTTAAACTCTACCATCTCATGGTCATTGCAGCTAAAAATGCCCTTGAGTTTCACATTGCTCACCAGCTTCTCCTTGTTGGTGAGAACAAGGTCCAGCTTCCTCTGAAAGTTCATAATTTCATGCAGCCCACTCTGTGCAATTATGCACTCTTGTGTGCACTCCTGCACTCCTGCACACAAGACTTTTTACACAATTTCATCAGACTTTTTACTGATAGCATGATACTGCTTTTCAGACACTAGAATAGATTTTTTTTCCCAGCATTGAGCTACTCCATAGGCTGAGATGAAGATTATCTCCTTAATTTCCTAGTCTCTATGTGTCTCACTGTGTCCTCACCTAAATTCTTTCTTTCTCCTCCCCTTCGAGGAGCCTTTTCATGGGTTTTCTAATTTCCAGGGGCCTGGGGACATGTGACAGATTCAATCTCATTGGAGTTAGGTGCATATGGAGGGAAAAGGAAGGGAAAGGAGTAGCCTGAAAAGTATTGTAGGGGTCTGGTCATGCTGCTGCCCACTGTCAGTGTGGATGTAATATTTGGAGGTTAAGGTCTCCTGGGGAACATGACAAGGTAGACAAGGCCACGGAGTTAGAAAAGCTTATCAACTCACACTTTTTATGCTGTGCATGTCACTTCCCTCAATACATTCTGCTGAGTATATCATTCACAAATGGAGTAATTTCCAGGTGACTTGGAGGAATATGTATGCTATCACACAAGGGACATGTGAATAACCATCCACTAAAGTATATATAACTGCCAACGTTTGGGAAAGTTGACTCCTCCTGCACAAATGTTGGTGGAAGTATCAATCAAGGAGTGCTTGGCTTGCCTTACTCAGCAAAATGAAGCCTCAGAGAAAAAAAAATTAGCAGTAAACTTGCTGGAAAGGACAAGGAGGACAAAGAGCTACTCAAATCAAAGGACAACATTACCACCAGTAAAAGTGGTGTAGACTGTCCTAGGATATATAAAGGCAACACTGGAAAGGCCTTGGATGAAAGGACATATTGCTAGGAGGTAGGATGTTTCTGTATTGTTAAGATGGAACCTGAGGAAGCATGCCACGTGTTAGCCTGCAAAATAAGATGCTGGAGCTCCACCTTAGATACTTTCTTAACCTCCACTCCTGTGTCAATCAAGTGATTCAGCAGAAGGAATGTCCTTTTTCTGCAGGAGGACAGTGCCCAGAGCACTGGAAGCAATGGAAACCTGAGCCTTGACCAGCACTAATCACTTGAAGACACTCCTGCAATACCCACAGTTCTGTATGTTTCCTGCTGCAAAACTTATTTCAGACCCCAGAAAATGCTCAACGGGCTTAGCAGCACAATGTGAGATGTAATTATTTTTTTTGTCGAAATGACTTCTTTACAATGAAAATCAGATGATAGTCCCAGTGCAGTGACGAACTGTCAGTTTTGTGGTGCCAATCAGCTTGACTAGCAGAGCCATCTGGCTTTCTGTTCCTCCACTCTTCGCAGCAAGCACATTAGAAAATCACCTATAATACACTGTGGAACAGTCAGTGGGAGTAAGCTCTTTCGGTAACTCATAACAGCACTGCTGCCCATAAAAGTTTTCTGCTGTTCATAGAAGTTTTCTTCTGCATATTCATTCTAGGCAATTTGTGCCAAGTTGAGCAGGGCTGGCTTGTACTGCTCAGTCCATTCCTCTATAACTTCCTAAAACTGCAGAGAGTTCTTGGGCTCCAGCACATCTCCTTGGACATTTGCTTCCTTACTCTGAATTCCTACAGGTGATATTGTTTGGGGGTACCTGCTTACTCTTTCACCTTAGATTATCTGAGAATGGTCTTGAACAGATCTAGCTTCACTAGCTGAAAATGCCAATTCATTCAAACTAAGCAATTCTAATGAAATTCATTGCAGGAGGCAGCGAAGGCATACAAGATAAAAAAAGTAAAAAATTTTATCTAGTGGAATGTTTCAATGGGAAATCTAGGTCCTGTATAATGGCTTTTTGTGCCCCAAGACTCATTAGGGAAGTTGATATAAGATTGGCTCTTGCAGAATCACACAATAAGGTATCTCATTTCCCAGAATTTGACTGGGAATTATAACCATTATTATATTGCTACTACCATCCCACAAGAAAACTGTCTGAAAGTGTAAGTCCAGTGTTATCAAGTAATACTTGAACTGAAAAACTGTGGTCAGAATACCAGCTTTACATCTCAGCCTTCAGGAAGAAAAGGTGCTGCAGTTACTCTTGTGGCTTGGGTAGTCAAAAATTATTACCTAATTTTATGTTTGGAATAGCAGGACATAGTATTTACCTGTAGTCAATCCTGCCTGAAGTTCAATATCTTTTCTTAAACACTAGCACACCCTTTCACGGGTCGTCCCAATGGTTGTGATGCCTGCTGTCTATTGAAAAGCTTGCACTACTTTTCTGGTTCAAATTTATCTCAATTTAGCTTCCAGACTCTGCCCAAGAAGTCTCTGTGGCTACAGCTTTGCCAGCTCAGAGAGCCTGCTACGATCAAACTTCCTATGAATGCACTTTGAGTTGGTTGATCATTCCCTCCCGTGATGCCCCAGGAGTCTCTTATTTTAATGCTTCTCAACTTCTAATTATTCTCAGGGTTCTTGTGAGAAGTCTTTGCACCTCAATAGCATTCTTCTGGAAATGGAGCTCCCTGAATTGCTCCCCACTCTTTTCACTTGTTGTACTCTTTTGCACTTGTAAAGAGACGTTAAGGGTTCTTTTTGCAAAAGTAATATAAATTTTATAATTATTTCACTGAGGAACACTGCCTTTGGAGAGCAAGATCACTTTTCTTCCTTTTGTATACTGTTTATACTTTTTGTGTGTGTGACCTTTGGCAAATCTTATTTTATCTGTAATTTTGCCACATGGAAGATAATCTTCCCCTCACAGTAGAGATTTTACTCCATGCTTCATAAGTGCTTCTTTTGTACGTAAGCCCCTCTATCAATGAAGATAAAGGAATATTCCCTAAGCTGCAACTTCACTACAAATGCATCTGTTGCTGAGGACTATGAAAATATCTGACTTCTAGTCATCTCTAATGAGCAAAAGCCATGCCTGTAGCCCGAACTTTAATGACAATGATTTCTCTTAGGACAGAAGTTGAAACAAATTCCAGTAGTCTGCCCCTCCTTTTTGTAGAAGAATGTTGGCTTAGTCTACACTACAAATGCCTTAAACTTTTGAGCACACTATCTAGCTCTGAGCATGCTAGATTTATGGCTGTCTGTCTTATGTGGTTTTCACATCTCAATCCTTTCAATGCAATAGATAATTTTTCTAGAGCATCTATCAACTTTCAGCCTTGTTGATGTGCCTGATGCTATACAGAGTGTGGTAAACTTGAGTCTCTGCAGCACAAAGATGGTGAGCCACCCCAACTGTTTGAAGTTCTATTCTTTCCTGCCTCCATATCTGGTTCTTGTGACCAGCCTCCTTCCCAGACAACCCTTTCTTCTGTCCCTAGTTTTTTTCCATAAAGTGGTCATTTTCTTACCACCTGCTTGCAGATGAATTCCTAACTTCAGAGTCATCACATATCCTATACTTCTGTTTGTGCCAGGTCCACTCAGTGCATGGTGATACTAACAGAAACATGGACTTACTTTCCTATACCAAATAAAAGTATGTCATGTTCTTCCTTCCAGCCCTCCTTTCTGGACTTTCTCCTTGAAGAGGTTTAAATTTCCAATTTTTCCCTCACATTGTTAGCAACTCCTTTGGCTAGGAAGGTGAACGAAGATTATCTGCTCTGTGGGAACGGCTGGTATGGAGTAACACAGATCTGAAAACTTCAGGAAGTGAAGTGGGGAGTGTTGCTTGTACAAAGACACAAGAACATTGTAGAACATTGTTGTAGGCCTGACTTTTTTTGTCTTTGCATAAACATGTCATCTGTGGCCTTCTCACCACCCCGGAAAGCTGAATTTCCACGATGAATCCAAGGTTTGTAGGAATATGGTAGACACATTGTGGAGCAGTAGCAGTTACTTGAAAGAGAAAGATCAGGGAGCTTTGCTGAAAGTTTGTAAGCCTTCATTTGAGCATCAAGATGTGGTTGTTTCCCCAGTTTGGCGGACTCAGAAGCCCTCCCCCACAGCCTGGCAGCTACTCTTAGCTCTCCTAACACACACATGCCAGAGAGCTATGCCTGCAGTTTGCCTTAAAGGTAATATTGCTATTACAAGTGCCTGGTTTGCTTCAAGTGGATATAGGGACAGGGACAGTCTGGGGAACAGATGTCTGGAAACAGATTCGCAGAATAAAGGCTGGGGATCCTGGTGGACACCAGGTTGAATATGAGCCAGCAATGTGCCCTTGCCACAGAGAAGGCTAACGGCATCCTGGGTTGCACTGGGAGGAGTGCTGCCAGCAGGTGGAGGGACGGGATGCTTCCCCTCTCCTCAGCACTGGTGAGGCCACACCTGGATTGCTGGACTTTGAGAGGGTGAAGGGGCATTGGATTAGAAAGACCTCAGTAGCTCTAGGACAGCTTACCCTTGCAAAAGGTATGTATACAGAAAAAAACATTTGGTATGGTCCTACCAAAACAGTAAAGGGGCGTCTTCCTCAGGGCTTAACTTTCACTTGATTCCACATTCCTTATGCTGTAGTAAACACAAATTGGCTGCCACTCACCAGCAAGTGAATTTGAGTGGTGCAGGTATTTTTATACAACAGGGATGTGCAGAGCTTGACTCCAAGCTTATGTGCACATAATGCCTGAGATAGCATGAGTGACGCTGGCAATGCTCTGAGACCGCATGAAGCCTTGAGGGAACCCATTCCAGCCTACACATCTTCCCGAGCAGATTTTCACATCCTCTGTGAGACATAGCTTATCTATTATACACTGTTTCTTATTAACGAAGCTAACCAGAGATGTAATGCACCCTACACCATCCCACAGGGGCTGAATTCCTGTCCTGAGAGCACCCTCATGAGCAGAGCTGACACTATGACCTGACTTGAAGTGCAAGGCTGTATACAATGAAAGAAAAGGCAGGTCCCGTGCACCCTCCTGCTTTTCCATGTGCCTTTCTTTTTTTTCCACCAGCTAGAGAGAGTCAAATATCCAAGCAGCAGAGAAGGTGTTGGCCTGGCACAGCACCATGTGCTGTTCATGGACCCTTTTTCCATCTTCCTCAAGGAAAAGGCTTGCAGACCTGAAGAACAGAGACAACATGAGAGGAGCCACTGAGCCTAATAGTGATGGTGGGTTTGCAGTATGACTTTGTAACTAGCCACTGGGAAGGAAGCTGGTCCCACCAGAGGGCTCGACTCTTCTCTCCCCAGAAATGCCCCCCAGGGCCATGCCCTGGCTGAAGCTGACTGTGTACACAGGGTCTCTCTTGCCACAGAAGTGGTCTGTGCCCCATTGCACAGCATCCTTGCCCTGTCATTTGACCAGCCTACCTGTACACTCACACTCTGGCCCTAGCAGTATGTCTGCCTCTTTGGTGAAGAGCTGGAGGGACCTGCCTGGCCTTTGCGCAGTGCTAGAGCAGGAGATGTGCTCTTGTGTTATCTCCAGCTGGGCAGTGGGGAAAGGCCACAGGGAAGTGCATGTGGGTGGGATGCAAAGTAGCAGCCTGAACTTCTGGGAAACCAGCACTGCATAAATTGCAGTCACAGCTCTAGCAAACATTCAGCTACATCCACATCAGCCGTGAAATTAAAGAATTAACTCCCGGAACCATCAGAGAGATTCCGAGTAAAACAGAAACATCCTACAAATAGTCAATAATACCAAAGGCAGGCTGTTGGTGCAAATATGGCTTCCATCATTAGAAACAAAGCAGAGGATCCCAGTAACTGCTCTAAAGATGTTGTGAAAAAAAGATGAAGCTGAAGCCAGGTTATCTTTCTCAATTATGTTATTGACTTGTTGCCCCCTGGAAATGAGATTTTCTGCCAGAAGCCTACTTCCAGCCTGGAGCCTTCCCTCAGCACACAGAAAGCAGGCGCTGGTCTCAGCAGGCACCTGGCTGTGAGAATAATTGAATAGTGCAGCAGAGCAGGTTTGGGACCAGCACTCAAGGGCTTTCAAATGAGACTAGAGAGTTCTCTTAAAAAAAAAAAAAAATCAGCTGTAATCTAGCCTCTAAGGCAAATGCTGTGGCTGGATTAATTTTTTTCAGGGTGTTTAACAGGCAAGGAGGTAGAGCAAACACATTGTCTCTGCTGTCCAGTGTGGTATTGGCAAGTCTTGACAATGTGCTTGGAGGCCTTGTGATCACCACAGGTAGGAAAGGAAATAAATTAATGCCACATACCACTTACATTTTCCTATCAAAACTTCCTTACAGAAGGCTTTAAAGTTTCCAGGTGGGAAAGAGAAGAGCTGGACTTGATGAGAAACTCCTCTGTACTTGCAGAGGTTATCAATAGTCCTGCACACCATCACATGAGACATCAGCTCTTTCCACTTGGGAAAGGGCAAGTAACTCCCTTCCTTCCTGGTCAGTGAAGGTGACCTGTCGGTAGATTGTTTTGTCACATGACAAGAACTTGTCACCAGACTCCTGAGATTGCCTTCTGTTTCTGATAAGCCAGGATCAGATGATTCATTGGAAGAAGAATTATCGTGGTACATGTTGGGGAATTTTTATGGTACCCCTTGAGGCAAATTAAGTACACATTTGTGCTTAAATATAAAAGAAAAATTTAATGATCAATGCACTGGGCAGACTACTACAGCAACGAGTGGTTCTACATGGAGTCTGCAAAGATGCATCACAAGCAAATTCTTTATATACACTTGCACCAGCACCAATCCCGAGAGCAGCTGCATGGCATACCTCAGTCCAGCTGCCCAAAGGTGGCCCCTGAGCTTGGGCCTCTGACTGCTCCTGCTTTCAGGATGGCTACAAGACAATACTGAGGCTGGTTCTTATGACCAAGGGAAACTTCACTCCCTTCAAGGACTCCTTCTGTCTCTGGCATTCCTGCTTCCAGCCAGTTAACTCCTTCTTGCAGTTGGGCCTTCTTCCCTTTCCATGCCGCATTACACTTCAGTCACAAGTTACCACTGCTGAGCAGCTACAGTTAGATTTTTCCCTTCATAGATCAAACTGGCTGGTGAATGGGGCTCAAAAAAAATATTTCAGAGAGGAATTTTAAACAGGGGGACAGAGACTCTGAGCCAGACTTTGTGTCAAGAGAAGAGCCAAGGTATGCTTGTTTTGACCAGTACTTTTAAGGAAATGGGTTCCAGCCACTCACAATTTCAGGCCTGCTTTCAAAAAGGGGAGCTGAGGCCAGACTGTTGCAATCACCTGTGAGACATTAGGACACTGCAAGTGCAAATCAGCACATGCACAGACTGGCTGTGACATGTCATGTACCCCATCTCTGATCTCTGTAGTATAAAATTGCACTGATATATGCCTCAGAGAGGCTGTGTGCGTTGCCCATGGTCACACAGGATGTGTGTCTGATCTGGAAATGGTGCCCTAGTTGCCTGGCACACCACATCTCAACAATACCAGTCTTCCCACTATCCTTAGTCTAGCTTTTCTCTATTGAAACACTACTGCATTCCCCTGCATTCATTTTCCCTGTAATTAATTTGCAAGAAATAATTCATTCTCCGAGAGAAAAAAAACCCATATATCTCAGCCTGCTGTGTGTTTAGACAACTGTCAGCCTCCTGAATAAGCTGATACAATGACTCTGCTGAATTTTTAAATCCTAATGGAAAAATAACAATTACAGTTTTTATGTGAGGGTCTGCGCACACCTATTAACTCAACACCTCCCTGAGGGAGATGGGAGCTGTTATCACTGAATAGGGATCAGACTGC
This sequence comes from Tetrax tetrax, assembly GCA_009806455.1. Lineage (NCBI taxonomy): Eukaryota > Metazoa > Chordata > Aves > Otidiformes > Otididae > Tetrax > Tetrax tetrax. The sequence continues at coordinate 206,852 of WHYT01015617.1, read as the reverse complement.
CAGGCGGTGAGAGACAGGGATGCTGGTGCCTTGCTGACATCACACATTTCTCTGTCACCTTCCAAGTGAGGAAGTTCTGCTATGGAGGATGCTGTCTTGCGGTGCTCAGGGCTCTGATCTCGTCCTCCCATGGGCAGGGGCAATGCAGCCCATGGCGCCCCCTGGCATGTAACTAATCAGCAAGGAGCAGATCTGAAGACAACAGAACAAAACCCTGCCCATGCAGCCATCCCTGTGGTATGCAGAGGACAGTTGCCCTTACAGGCTATTACCTTCCTTATGGCTACACTGTTTCAAATGTTGGTACACCTTCATTCTGTGGAAGGTATGGTTTCCCTGTGCTGATTGTGGTTTGCTGTGCTATCACAGCAGTCTCCAGTAAAGGCCAGAGCTGATGGCTTCTAGGATCACTAAGCGTCTGGTCTGCAGCATCTGTTTCCCATGAGCTGCTGTCGCACTAACCACAGAAAATTCAGTGAAACAGGTGGTGCGATCTACTGACAATCGAGATTTTTACTTCTGTTTGATTCACAGAGAAGGTTAATCATAGAATCATAGAATCATAGAATGGTTAGAGTTGGAAGGGACCTTCAAAGGTCATCTAGTCCAACCCCCCTGCAAGAAGCAGGGACCTCCCTGACTAGATCAGGTTGCCCAGGGCCCCATCCAGCCTGGCCTTGAACGTTTCCAGGGATGGGGCATCCACCACCTCTCTGGGCAACCTGTTCCAGTGGTCTACAACTCTCATTGTGAAAAATTTTT